>CM041799.1:6173717-6681217 GCA_023376895.1 Aspiorhynchus laticeps | reverse complement strand
GGTGATGAAGGAGTCTGGTTCAGTGACGCACGTCTCAGTACAGCCGCTGCCGCTGCCAGAACCGCTGCTGTCATCATCTGAGGGGCAAAAAAATATGAGTTATGCGTCCTAGATCCAAACTGAATAGCTGACTTCATGCAACTAGCCTGAAGCAGACTTAGTCAAAGTCATAGTTTTGGCAATACAAGACTATTAATATCCTTGAAATGAAAGCAGTTACGATTGCATAAGACAATGTATGCATAAAATCTCATCAAAATATTTTTTTATCAAGTTTATCTAAGCACAGATAATTAATTGCATTCCACTCTTGGTTTAAGTTCATTATTTTAATCAATAAATGTGTCAAATATATATCTGTCCATTCAGAACAAGCCCATGCAATAAATCATACATCTGATATTCTATAATTAAACAGGTTTAATTCTGCTAATCATCAAGATAGGTTTAAAATACTTATACTATGTATATATTAAATAAAATGTCTTATGAATTAAAATTGGTTGATGAGGCACATATGTTTTGAAAATACTAATAATATATCAATACATTTGAATAAGAGGTTTATGGATATTTGATTTGCTGATAAAATAACGATGTGTTTACAGAAAGGTAATAAACAGATAATTGTGCTGATATTGTGTGAAATCTATATATTTTATGTGTTAAATAATGTTCTTAGTTTCCTTCCAATGACAGGGTGACTTGGAGAGAAGATACAAGAGTTTATGTTTAATTAAATACCAGATACAGTTTATTATGCAACCAAAATACCAATAATAACCAGAAAAAAAGAGATTTTATTCAAATACACCAGGACTCTTATTTTGAAATGTCTGTGCATTACTACTCACAGCTCATTCAAAAAGATGAGGGAGATAAAATTTGCACTTTACAATCATCTACAACATATTAGAAAATAAAAACAAGGTAAATATTATCATAATTCATCAACAGTGTATCATAAGTACTTGTTTGTCATACATGTGCAGTATTCATTGATTGTGAACTGCTCTGAAAGTGTGAGTCTGTAGAATGTGCCACATTTTGATTTTGAACATGCATATTTATTATTTAATTAAATCATCGCCTTGTGAAGCTTTATAATCACTTTAGGCCATATCATATTCCAGTTTTTCTTTCCCCAACTTTAAGACCTCATTAAATGATAATTATGACTTTTATTATAACATTTAAAATATTTAAGAGTTTTTATCGCCTTAAAGTTGATCAAACTGAACTTAAGACTGCTGACATATTTCACTGAAGTTTCTTTTAACATTTATCTTTTGTCTGTAAATACTGGAAAATTACAGTTCTGGGCTCGGTTAGTTATTATTCAGTAAAGAAGTAACTTCTTTAGCAGTGCAGACACCAAAAGACAAAAAATACAATAAATCTGAGCGTGCCATTATTAAATTATTATTAAAACACAACGAGACTTACTTGAGTCCTGAAAGTAGATGTCATTGCCATCATAAGCGTTCTTGAGTTTGTTGGTCATCACCTTGAGAGCCATAATCTGCTGTCGAATCAGAGTGTCCGGTCTGGAAATGTCCACGCTGACCTCCGGGTTATTCACTTGATTGGTCAGTCCGTCTTTCAGAACCTCAGGGACGTATCTGGAAAAAACAACAACTCAGTTGTTGTGCAAATACAATGCATTAATATTCAAATTTGTCCCAATCTCCTTCCCGAGTGCACATTTTTGACTATGGATAATCCATATATAATGCAGCATAAATAATCATATAAACATGTCAGACTAACTCTGGCCAGTGCATACACACATTATACCAGTGTTACTTTAATATTGTGTGTATAATATTATATATTTTTTATTAATATTTTAAATTAGCTTTTATTTTTACATTTTCAGTTTTCATTTTAATTTATTTTTTACAAGTTTTATTTATTAAGTGTTTATTGTCATTTTTATTATTTTAGTTTTTTATTTACTTGTTTGTTTTTCAGGTTTATTTTCATTTCAGTTTTAGCTTAATTTCCACTTAGTAATTTTAGCACTTGAACTTATTTCAGTTAGTTGCAAAGGCAACTTTTTTCATAATTTTATAATATAATATAATGCAGTATTTATTAAACTGTATAATAATTATATTTAATTAATATTGACAATTTTGGTGTAATTGTGTAACGGTATCCAATAATGGAAAACAAATTTCAGCACTCCAACTAGTTAAAGGGGTCATATAATAATTTTCAAAAATAATAATTTTAAATAGTCTTTTTTTCCACAAGAGAGGAGGCTTTGGGTTCAGTATGGGTTCAGAGAGTTACAGTATGTTTCAGAGGACAATAAACTCTTTTAAAAACAAACACATAAGGAGATCATTGAGAAGAGATCTTCTCTGTCTAAGAGCTGTACTCTGTCTGCCATATTACAAAGTAGATATGTAATCTGTCTTGACCTATTGTGCAACGAATCCACACATCCACAGCTGTGCAGATGCTTGATTCCAGATGTGTTACCTGCCCTTGCCGTGTCCGTTCCAGCAGTCGTCCTCAGAGCTTTCTGCTGCCGCCACATGCTCCTCCTGACAGAAGGCCTCAGGAAGTGAAGACCAGAACTTCCTGAACTTCTTCAGCTTCTCCTTGACATCAGTGACCTGGAGGATGACATAAAGACGACCGCTAAAACAACTGTAAGCCATTGAACGCTGAACACAAAGCAAATGTATAGATACGTCAACTCATTCTTTATTGACTATTTTTAAGAGTTTTGAATAACAGCACCATGAAAACTATGAAAACTATGAATTTACACAAATGAAAAAATCATTATTTATTTGACTCAAAAACCTTAAATGAAAACTTCATATTTTATAAATAAATATTTATTAGTTTACAAAACCAGTTTCAAGCATTTAAGCGATCAGTGGTCAAAGATGATATTTGAAGTACCATTAATATATCTCTGCTACTTCTGTTCTAATGTTAAAGCTTCTCATTTTTTATTTACAGAAACTAGGAATGTCAATATTTTACAAAAATTAAATAATTAAAATAATTAAATTCCAGAAGTTTCAATTAGTGTTCTTTTAGTATAATTGGAAAAAAACTGTAATAGGTTTCATTTTAGTTAATTTTGTTGTGTTTTCCTCATTTTTAATGACTATATAGTTTTTATTAATTTTATAAAAAAAATTTGTAGTTTTAATTTATTTTATTTTTTGTTAGTAATCAAGTTAACTACATGAATATTGCTTTGGCAACTATAATAAAATAAGTATTTTTTATGTAAGTATTTTACTATTATTTTAAACAAGTATTTTTTATATTTCAGTTAATGTTTGTTTGATTTCAAGTACCTGATATGTTATGAAATGTTTTCATTTGTTTCATTTGTATGTTCCTGTGGCTCAGTGGTAGAGCATTGCGTTAGCAGCGCAAAAGTTTGTGGGTTGGATTCCCAGGGAACACACAGTGATAAAACATGTATAGCCTGAATGCACTGTAAGTCACTTTGGATAAAAGCGTCTGCTAAATGCGTAAATGTAAAAAAATCATAATGAAATAAAAATTTCTATGAAATTCCAAAAGATTTTATTAATTTGCCTAGGTCTAGAAAACTCCTCTCATATATCCAAGTATTCAAAGAGCATTTCTTAAAGAATTCAGTAAAGTTACATAGTAAATGAAAAGGTCACTCATTATTCATTACAGAAGTGATCTGAATTGCATGCATGCAGATCTCATGCTTCAGCACTAGAGGACGCAGGTGTTTCAGTCTGAACGTCCTTGAGTAAATCAGTCAGGTAATGATGCTGTTACTCTCAGAACAGATGAGGTCTGGATGTCCACTGATTTGTGCTCATGTCATATTAATAATGATATAGTGCGTGGATAAGGTAAATATGTTTTTATTTTTGGCTAAACCATTCCTTTAATATTTAACAAGTATTGACTAATGTGACCTACATTAAAGAAACATCATACCATGGACTACGGCTTCTGATCCTGCCAGACAGAAAAAAAATGAACTAAATTAATGATATGTCCAGTTGCTTTGAAAATAATTTTACCTGATATTGCATCATTAAACATGGCTTGAGTACTAACAGTACTAACATTACTAGTTCATTAGAACAAATACATCACTAAATGCCAGCAATAGAAAAATCAGAAAAAAGAGGGACGGAGAGATAAACATGACAGAAATATCTTCAACAACAACTCTTCCTCCATAATCCAGTTTAAAGGAACATTTCACCGAAAATGATTAATGAACTACCTGTTTAAAACACAACACTACATTTGTCAAAACAGTACTATACCTTGATTAATCACAGTTAATTAAGACAACTGTTTTGAAATGTGATGTTAAATATGCAAATGATGCATTATTTAATCAAATATGCATTCATTTCCATGCATTACAGAAGATAAATCTGAACATTGGATAAAGCCAGGTTCAAAATTCTTGTTTAATTTTCTTGATATATTAAAGGTTTTTTTTTACAGAGGGGTGTTTTGAATTCTCCAGTATTGCTCTATAAATCAGAAAGTGAAAAAAATATATATGTTTTTAAGAATAAAAGTAAAAAAACCCTCAGTAAAAGCCTTCAGAATACAGATAGGAATAAACCTGTACATTTTGGTGTGTGTAAGTGCTGCAGAAATGGAGATGAAACTCTTTAAAGATATGTATTGTAATGGAAATCTACAGGCGTAAATAGATAAAGAGCAATGATAAAACCAGTGAATGATATATGAATAAACCCCTCTTTAAAAACATTCAGAATATAGATAGAAATAAAACTGTACGTTTTGGTGTACATGAGTGCTGCTGAAGTGATGAAAAGAACTCTTTAAAAATATGTATTGTAATTGAAATCTACAGATGCAAATAGATAAAGTGCAATTAAAAAAAATCAGATGAATGATATATGAACAAACCCCTTTATAAAAACCTTTCGAATATAGATAGGAATAAAATTAAGTCTGGTGTATAGAAATGCTACTGAAGTGGAGAAAAAATAACATTTTGACAAAACTGGCTTTAAAAATATGTATTTGCACTGAAATCTACAGATGCCAACAGATGAAGTACAATAATAAATCACTGAATGATATATGAGCAAATCCCTCAGTAAAAACTTTCAGAATACAGAGAAGAATAAAAATGCAAGTGGAGAAAAAACTCTTTAAAAAATATATTGTAACTGAAATCTGCAGATGCAAATAGATAAAGTGTAACAACAAACACATTGAGGTGTAGTTTGGATGTTGTCTTTCACTAGTCTGAATGAAGACATGGAAGCAAAATACTCAAAATCTCAAAATTAACCAGTGCATGAAAAACAATGGTTTTACCTGTAATGTCTTGCCTTAACACCGTATATATCAGTACACAATACAGTAAAGCAGTGCTGGTTTATAATATGTAGTAGCTGAGTTTCTGGACGGTCACATGGGTCGTTTTAACTCCCGCTGCTGCTTGATAAGTGACAAGGTGAAGCGCTTGACATGAGACAGTTAAAGTCATACAGCAGGACCGAAAGTCTTTCACAGCAAGAACTCACCAAACTCTCAAAGTCACCCGCGTGAGAACAGAGAGAGAGAGAGAGAGAGAGGATCAGGTACTGCTTTACTCACCTGACACATATCTAACGATCACGCAACTTTAACTCCATGAAGCATTTTATCTGCTTGCAAGTAAACCTCCCTAGTGCTGTATGTTTATATGTGACCCTGGAGAACAAAAGCAGTCATAAGCACAGGTATATTTGTAGCAATAGCCAAAGATACATTGTATGGGTCAAAATGATCGATTTTTCTTTAATGCCAAAAATCATTAGGATATTAAGTAAAGATCACGTTCCATGAAGATATTTTGTAAATTTCCTACCGTAAATATATCAAAACTTCATTTTTGATTAGTAATATGCATTGCTAAGAACTTCATTTGAACAACTTTAAAGGTGATTTTCTCAATATTTAGCTAATTTTTTTTGCACCCTCAGATTCCAGATTTTCAAATATCTCGGCCAAATATTGTCCTATCATGACAAACCACACATCAATGAAAAGCTTATTTATTCAGCTTTCAGATGATGTATAAATCTCAATGTCAAAAAATTTACCCTTATGACTGGTTTTGTGGTCCAGGGTCACATATGACATCATAAACCTGCATCTCAGATCAATGCACAAGTTAGTTAGTTAGTTAGTTAGTTGCAAACAAGTGACTTTGCATTGCATTGTGGGAAGTTGCATTGCACGACTGACCAAGTGAAATGAAATGCAGCGTAAAACCAAATAATTTCATATTGAGTACTGAACATGACAACATACACTACTGTTCAAAAGTTTGGGCTTAGTAAGTTTTTATTTTTTTTAAAGAAATTTCTATTTTTATTCATTAAGGATGCATTAAATTGATCAAAAGTGATAGTAAAGACAATTTTTTAATGTTATGAAAGATTCTATTTCTAATAAATGCTGTTCTTTTGAACTTTCTATTCATCAAAGAATCGTGAAAAATAAAATGTGTCTCAGTTTCCACAAAAATATTGTGCAGCACAACTGTTTTCAACATTGATAATAATCAGAAATGTTTCTTGAGCAGCAAATCAGCATATTAGAATGATTTCTGAAGATCATGTGACACTGAAGACTGCAGTAATGATGCTGAAAATACAGCTGCGCATCACAGAAATAAATTACATTTGACTATATATTCAAATAGAAAACAGCTGTTTAGATTCTATTAATATTTTAAATTTTTTGCTGTACTTTTCATCAAATAAATGCTGCCTCAGAGCGTATAAGTGTCATGTCAATCTTTTTATTAGTTACTCATTTTCTGGTAATAAGCTTCACACTCATAACGTTCATCACGACTGTCTTAATTTATCAACCCACCAGCAGATGACAGTTTATTAATGAAACCGTTTCAAGTTTTTCTGCTTTATCCTCCAGGCTGCCAGCAGAGAAGTTGTGTAAAATAAAGCTGATTAAAGTGAAGCTTCATGCTGTTTCTGGAGTAACCTCTCCTCTCAGGACGGCCCGTCTGCTCTCTTGAGGAGCAAAAACACCTTATCAGAGCGTGCTCCTCATTAGTGTACTGACAGATATGAAGTACAGCAGGACGTTTTCACAGCTGCCTAAACTTCCAATAGAAGCTATCCCACAGAGAACCGGTTTCACACTCACGATTCATTCATCTGCTACAAAACTGTGTCTGCACCAGAAACAAACTATATTACAAATTCCTTTTTAAAATACATTCAAATAGAAATGTTATTTTACATTGTAATAATATTTCACAGTTTTTTTACTGTATTTTTGATCGAATTAATGCAGCCTTTCATTAATTAAGAGACTTACTCAAAAACATTTTAAAAAATTTGACCAACCCCAAACTTTTAAACAATAGAAACGAACTTTTAAAACAAACTTTTAAACGATTTTTAAAAAATTGTATTAGATTTACATTAGAACAAACTGTTTGAATACATTGAAAAACATATCAATAATATAATTTTAGACAGGCAAGAAAATAATGTAGCAATAAGCATTAAAAATATTAACATTGAATTAAAAAAACAAAAACAAAAAAACAAATACAATTAAATAAATATATGAAGACTTCAGTTTTTTTTCTTTTAAATGGCATTTTTATTGGGCTCCTGTGTTTAGGTTCAGTACATTCACTTCACATTCAAATGGTTATTAGTCAGTTATTGAATGCCTTATTTTCAAAAACGTCCAATATTGTTTTCAATAGGAGCCTGATAAAAACAAAAAAAAAGCTCATTTGAAAGACAATTTTCAGATGGACTTAGAGGTTTTTGCATCTGAAGTCTTCATATATACATAATATAAACAATAAAGTAAAATAAATAAAAACAAATAAATAAAATGGAATTAAACAAATTACAATTAAATACAATATATATAAACAAACATTTAATTGAATAAATAAACAAACAATTAAATAAAAACAAATAATAAATTGAATAAATCATATATAAACATAATAAAAATAAATAAAAATAAAAAATAAATAAAATAATCAATCATAATATTGTAGTTGATGTTTTGCAAGTGTCCAGTGTTAAAAGTGTCAAACGAAATGATATATTCCCTGTCTATAGTTTGTGACATCAGTCAGTAAAGGATAGTTATTAAAGGGTTTGTGACTGTCATGCTAACGATCGCTCCCTTCATAAATTATAGACCTCTTAGTCACATTGTGCCACATGTGTCCAGCAGCATTCACTAGAGATTGATCTGTAAAATCAGTTTAACCTGCACCCACATGAAGATCAATGTCTGCTGTACATGCGGCTCTTCAAAAGAGGATCTATACACCAATAACTGCTCCAGAGTCCTGAACATCATCAGTCTCTGACCACAGACAAGACATGGGTTCATTTCTGCTCCGCTCCAGCCGTACGGATGAATGTTTGTCAGGCTGCAATCAGCAAAGCACAAAATATACCTTTAAATAAACACAATCTAAACAAATCTAACCTCGTCATGTTTACTTTTGTGTGGTGACTTCTGAAAGTGATGATTATGCTCATGCATCTATAATGCATATCTGCCTATTTGAGCTTGAGTAAATAAAAACACGGCCAGAAAAAAGAGATGAATGACCTGCGCTGTGTTCCAGGAAAAGAAAAATGATATTTTAAGCCACTAGTGTTTCAGAAAATAATGTTTTTATCATTGCATTCAATCCTTAACTTCATAAAACTATGGGCACTTTTTTTGTTTGTTTTTTTTGTTGCAATTTTTAAAAGATTTCATAAAAGGATTTTTAAAGCATAAAGCATTATATTTACGCCTTTATTATATAAATCTAGACAAGAGTCTAGTAGTTCAGTAGTTTTAAACATCAAATGTTTGTCCCTCTGTGATTCTGGCCTGTTATTAAATCATACAACAGTGTCAGAAGTTTTACATAATTATGATGTTTAATTCATAATTGTGCATTTTGACATTTAATTCACTGTATTAAATATTTAAAAAATGAAAACTATTACAATTATTTTAAATAAAAAACATAATATATAATATAAAACTACATATAACTATAATATAATACAAAACTTATAATATAAATACTATATAAAAACTATACATATATTTAACTATATATAATATAATATAAATATTTCAGTTTGCTTCATTTTGAAAGCTATTTAACTGATTAACTGGTATGCAAACATGCTCCCCCCCCCCTTAAAAAACAAAAGAAAGTGGAAAAAAGAGGGAGGGGATTTTTTCAAAGCTTTATTTGAACATTTCGATCAAACTGTTGTCAGTCATGTTATCATTTAAAATCCAGACTTCACTGGTAATATTATTGTTTTACTGTTTATGCAAACAAGATATCATTTTATTTATTGTTTGTTGATTTTAAATACAAAACTTGGTGAAATGATTAATGTGTCAGCACTTTCTGAACATCTCCAGCACATTTGAACAATACCGTGATAATACTGATAACCGTGATAATTTAGGTCACTATAATCGTGAAAATAATTTTTATACCATTACATCTCTAATATATATATACACATTTATAAATTACTTTTATTTAATTATTTTAAATATTTTAAATTATAAATAATAAATTATGATTATTTAAATTATTTTTCAAATAATTAACATTTGTTATTAGATTTTTTAATAAAATATAATAAATAACAAATATAAAACTATTTTATATATTAATTCTACTCACTAAAAATATGTTCAGCTCATTTTTGTGTAGCAGTTACCACATGACGTCCCCTCAAATAAATAAATAAAGTTTCAGTTTGCTTTATTTTAGTTTGTTGTGTTTTGGTGTACTCACATGCTCTGTCAACAGCAGTGCTGCCAAATCCACCGTTTTTTCCGCGTTTTTGGGATACTTTGGGGGAAATGTTTGATTAACAGTTGGTCGGGTTTTGTTACGCAGACCTGGTCATATTTTGTGCCCTATTTGTGAAAGTTGCCCATAAGTCATTTGAAACATTTTAAAGCATGCAGGTAAAAAATGCCAATGTAGATGCAATACTGACTAAACTCATGTAAATAACAACAGCAGCAATATCCCAAAACACTCAGAAAATGAGCTCCAGACAAACAGCCTCTGCAACTCTATCATCTCTATTGACGAGAGCACGGCTGCCGTTTATGGAGGCTGGTGTTCAGTTTCTTGAGTTTGGCGACACGAGGCGCCGAATTAGCAGCAGAGATCTGGATTTGAGCCTCACAGATCCAATCAAGCATCATGTGCAATTCATTTCCACCTCTGTAAGAGCAGGAGCTCAGCGTAATGCACACGAGCGCATCGGGTTACAGAAATCCAGAGACATTTCTCATGCCGCACATAAACCATCCCAATGATTAAATCTGTGCAACTGCTCCAGTTTCCTATTGAGCAACCAGCAAAACTCCATATCAAAGAGAGGGTTGACCGAGTTTATTAATACGACTGATGAGTGCTGATCTGAACAAAAAACTATATACATTACATTTAGTCATTTAACAGACGCTTTTATCCAAAGCGACTTACAAATGAGGACAATGGAAGCAATCAAAATCAAAACCAAAATCATATATATATATATATATATATATATATATATATATATATACACACACACACACAAATACACACATACATCTCTCTCTCACTATATATATATATATATATAAACGTATTTTATTTGTTTATTTAAATGTGTGTGTGTGTGTTAATATATTTATATTAATATTTCTATGTCTATATATACACAAACAAATGTACACCTGACTGTTATTTAACATTTACGATACAATCATTTATGATTCTGTAATAATGAACAAAAACTATATTAACATTTAAAAAACTAAATAAAACTGACAAAAACACAATGAAAAAAAAAAAATAATTCAAAATAATATTTTTTTCACTTGAAATAAAATAAAATAATACATATAATAAACTTTAAACTTATTTTATTTCAGCTAGTTGCAAAGGCAACATTTCTCATTTTCATTAATTAGTGTGTCTAAATATATATATAAAAAAAAATGAATAGGCTAAATAAAAATTTATAAAAACTATACTGGCATTAAAAAAAATAAAAATAATAAATACAATTTTAACTCGTTAAAATGAAAAGGGAATTTTCCCACAAAAAAAGGAATCTGCGGATCCAGTCAGATCAGTAAGGGTTTGGGCCCTCGAGGACCTGAAGCCATTAGCAAACACACTGGAGGAATCAGACATCATGAGGTGTAACGCTGCACCTCCCCACAGACCTCCCCTCAATCACCTCAACACAGCATGAATACAGCACAGACTCTCTCTAGATCAACTGCATCCGCTCACTGAACGCATCACATACACAGGTGCTATGAGCTTCTGAACTCTACATTAATACAACTTTGAGTGGAATATTACAGAATGACATGTTATGGTAAATGCATAAGAATATGCATGTAATTTTGATGCCGCTGAGGAATTACAATCTGTGAAATGACATGCTTCATGAGACGTGACCCAGTGTTATTTTAATATTTTATTATAGTATTTAGTGATTTTATTTCAGGTTATATTATAATAATTTTAAATTAGCTTTATTTTATTATTTTTTAGTTTAATTTTAGTTTAATAATTTAGTTTTTTTAATAAATTTGTTTTTGTAATTTTTATGTCAATATAGTTTTCATTAATATTGATTTCATTTTTACTTTTAATTATTTAAGCACATTAAGTTAAACTAAATGAAAATGAGAAATGTTGCTTTGGCAACTAGCTTATATGAAATAAGTTCAAAGTTTTTTCATATTTTATTTTATATTTTATTTGAT
The DNA here is from genome assembly GCA_023376895.1 of Aspiorhynchus laticeps. NCBI lineage: Eukaryota > Metazoa > Chordata > Actinopteri > Cypriniformes > Cyprinidae > Aspiorhynchus > Aspiorhynchus laticeps. Next base: position 6,669,397 of record CM041799.1, on the reverse strand, counting down.
TTCAGGTAATGTTTATTTTATTTCAAGTAAAAAAAAAATATTTTAAATTTTCCTTCATTTTCATTTTAAGATGTTAGTAATTTTGTTGTGTATTTTTATCAGTTTTGTTAGTTTTATTTAAAATGTCAATTTAGTGTTCATTATTTTTAATTTCAGATTTAGTTTGAGTTATTTTAGTACATCACGTTAATATTGCTTTGGCAACAGCTGAAATAAATTAAGTTTAATGTTTTTACTTTTATTTTGTGCAATGTTTGTTTTATTACATGTAACAAAAATATTATTTCGAAATTAGTTTTTATTTTTCTATATTTCCACTTTCATTTTAGTTAAAATTTTAGTAATTTTTTGTTTTTCTGTATTTTTTTTTACATGTCATTATAGCTTTTATTATAGGGCCCAAACATAAGGCGAAGCAATTGATTTCAAAGGATTTAGTTTTTTTTTTTTTTTTTTTTTTATTAACCATCGGCAACTTTTGGGGCTTAACATGCTAAAAATTTGAAAATAGCACGAGTTGAATCGTTGGTCGGACGCCACAGAGCGGACCCGGCCGCAGGGGTCTCGTCCCCCAGAATACAGTTTGAAACTTGATTATAGTCTATGTTAGTATTCATATTAAACTGGACAATTGATTATTACCGAACTTAAATTTCAACTCATTATGCTCCGCCCAACACAAGTCGCTATTCAGGGGTTAAAAACTGTTGAATTTGAATATCATTGAACTTACCCCATTGCCACCAAACTCGGTAACATATCTAAGCATTGGGGCGCAAAATTGCCAGATATTTTGATTCTACAAAGAAAAGTTTGCACCTGCAGGCGTGAATTTATGCAAAAATGAAATGAAGTTAATACACATCACTAATTTTGATTTTACTAACGTTAGTGTTTTGTCTCGATTGCTTTGATGCGAGCCATAATGTGACATATTAGGAGTCAAGTTATAGCACAACTGGAGCAGGAATTGCATTTCAAAATGCTTTGAATCGAGCAGCTTATTTTTCACGATTTCTTCAAAACTCATCACAAAAGTCAAAGCACGCGATGACAAACTGAGGGAAATTGAACATAATAGTTCCAGGCAACGTTTCAAACTTGAAAATTTGTTTTTGGTGATTTTGAAGCAATAACATGTTTAAATGTCATGAAACTCAACACACATATGAGTATTAATGATAGTTAGACATGGAAAAAGCTCAAAACGGGCGTGGAAGAGGCGCTCTATAGCGCCACCTTTTGTCAAATAAATGGGGGGGTTAGTTTTAGCTACAGACACCAAACTCGGTACATAAATTGTTCTATTCAAGCGGACAACTTTCTAATTTACAGTCATTAGCTACGACCAACAGAAGCCAGCTATCTTTTTTTATTTAATTTTGGGAAATTCAACGTCAAATTAAACCCTAAAGGAAACAAACCAACCAAACTTTAAATAAAAAAACTGTGTGAGGTTACCTGGATGATCCACGACTGTTCTTTTGTTTTGTGATGGTTGTTCATGAGTCCCTTGTTTGTTCTGAACAGTTGAACTGAGCACTGTTCTTCAGACAAATCCTCCACATTCTGTAGATTCTGCAGTTTTCCAGCATTTTTGCATATTTGAACCCTTTCCAGCAGTGACTGTATGATTTTGAGATCCATCTTTTCACACTGAGGACAATTGATGGACTCAAACACAACTATTAAAAAAGGTTCAAACATTCACTGATGCTCCAGAAGAACACACGATGCATTAAGAGCCGGGGGGTGAAAACTTTTTGAATTTGAAGATCAAGGTAAATTGTACTTAATTTGTCTTCCGGGAAACATGCAAGTATCTTCTGTTGCTTCCGAAGGGCAGTAATAAATGGAAAAAAATATATATATTTCAACAAAAGAAAAAAGTTGGAAATCTTCATCCTGTTCAAAAGTTTTCACCCCCCGGCTCTTAATGCATCATGTTTCCTTCTGGAGCATCAGTGAATGTTTGAACCTTTTTTAATAGTTGTGTTTGAGTCCATCAATTGTCCTCAGTGTGAAAAGATGGATCTCAAAATCATACAGTCACTGCTGGAAAGGGTTCAAATATGCAAAAATGCTGGAAAACTGCAGAATCTACAGACCGTGGAGGATTTGTCTGAAGAACAGTGCTCAGTTCAACTGTTCAGAACAAACAAGGGACTCATGAACAACCAACACAAAACAAAAGAACAGTCGTGGATCATCCAGGTAACCTCACACAGTATTAAGAACCAAGGGTTCCCAAACTTTTGAAGGGGGTTATTTGAATAATTTCAGCTATTTTTTTGTCTTGTGGACTATATGTAAACATATTTTATGTAAAATATCTTACTCAGGACAGTACTAAATAAAAAATAACATGCATTTTTATAATCTTATTTTTTAAATTAATCATTTTCAGATTCTATTCTGAAGCTGCAATAAAATTTGCATGGTTTCCGAAATTTGGCAGAAACTGTTTTAAATTAAATAATAAATTGAGATAATATATTCTGGAAAAAGCTCATAAACGCGTGAAGGGCCATGCACTTTTCAAAAATGGGGGGTTTTTTACTCAAACCAAATGTACTAAATTGTTCATCAGCCGGAAATTCTAATTTCTCATACTAGCCACTGTAGCCAGCTATTTTTTTTATTAATGTTTGGGAATTCAGTGTAAACAATTGTACTAACATATAACAGTAGATTCATACCAAACTTGCAACAGATGCCAATAATAAATCTCATGTAAGGTTTTGGACTTGAACGGTTAAATGGCGAATGTAAAGTCATAATAAAGAAAGTTTTTTCTTACTTAAAGTGCAGCCCAAATTAAAATTTTATATTGAGAGTCTTATGAAGAATAAAAATACATAATTTATAAAACTATACTAACATGAAAAAATAAATAATAGTCAATCAATTTAGCTCGTTATTGAGGGAATGGTAATTTAAAAAATAGTGTGATTGCGGGGATGAGAGAACAGACAGTGAGACCCAGAGGACCGAGCTTTAAAAACCTTAAGGAAAAATCAAAATTAATTTAACATTCTTAAACTTTATAATTTATCTATGTTGATTATTCATGACTTTTTATCAACTTTTCTTTTGAATATAGCTAAAAATCTAGGACTTAATTTCTTATTACAACTTTGAGAATATATCAAGAACTGTTATTGTAATGGATAAGAAATCATTATTTTATGTAATATATTTAAAAAATATAAAATTTAGAACGTAACTGGATTTATATTAATGTTCAAAAGTATTACTGAATTTGATACTGAACTAACCCTTTCATGAATTATTAAGGTATCATTCGTGAATTAAAGTAAAACATTCATTAATAACTAATTATGAAAAATATTTATAAATCTATATCTAAATAATTATTAAAATGTAATATCTGAACATCAATGGATTTTAAATAAATAAAAAATATAATTTCTTGTATTTTAAGTCACTTCCAAACATTCAAAAAAAATTAAAAAGAACAATATTTTAGATTGATTAATTTCATAATATTGAAACTATGATAGCAGAAAATTTAAAATTCAGATTTTGATTATCTCTACGTGTTGGATTGTTGTGTTTTTTGTGATAGAGAGGTACATGAGAGGAAAAGAAAGAAGAAGAAGGCAAGTTAAAAAAATAAATACTAAAACATCAATGATGAAACCTAAAAATTTCCACCAAATTATAAAATAAAAAAAATGATTAATATTGAAAACAAAGAAAAACAAGTAACTTATTTTTTGCTTAAGTTACAATAAATATTATCAGTGAAAAGTAAATTAAGATACAAATGAAAGGTAAAATAGGTCATACTATATAAGAGAAATGACAACTGCTAGTTTTAAACCATTGCCATACTGTACATTGAAGTGAATAAACTTCATACTTAGAAAAATTAAAATTTGTAATTGAAATCTTCCTTTATAATTTAAAAAAAAAACAATTGAATTTTTAAGAAAACATTGTATTTAAAAAAGATATTGACAGACAAAATGGTGTTTCCCAACTGTCGCCACGACATAACGTTAAACAACACCGAACAAAATAACAACATATAATATTAACCACACAACAAAATAAAAAACCAATCCAATACTCAGCCACACACACCACACTAAATTTAATTTCAAAATTCAAATTCTAGGAATTGCATTTTCGTATGTATTTACTCAGTTTTATTAGCAAACATGTCCCGCAATTTAGCGGTACTTTTTGAGATATATATTATATATATATATATATATATTATATATATATATATATATATATATACTGTATATATATGACAGATTAGGAGCTGAATTAACATTGCTTTATATTCTGAAATGTAAAATAAATATTTAATTAAATGAATATAAAACATCAATTTGTAAATGCACCAGTGTGCAGGCATTTTTAGTGTTTTATATACATAAGATAAGATACAGTAAGAACATGAACAAAGAAACAAAGTTAAAAAAAACTAACAAATATAATAAAACAAATATACAAATGAAATGAAATAAACAGTGCTTTCATTTTTCCATGAAGGTCTACTAATATTAATGTTCAGGTAAGTAATAGCTACAAAAGAAATCTAAAAAGTAGGCCTAATCAAATGTAAATGAACACTGCATAGTTTTCTCTGTATGTACTGATAGATTAATGCTTATTAAAGCTATAACGTTATTCAGATTAAGAGCTGTGGGGGATTTTCTCTCACATTTTGTTCTTTGATTAACATTGATGGTCCAAGCGCCAGTCTGTCACTTTAAGATAATATATTGACACGCATCGGATTTTCTCCCAACTGTTCTCGCCCACTTAAGACATAAACGGTGTTTAAGTGAATACTCTCGTAGCCGACCATTTGGACATATTTTGTGTGTATTTGATCGTTTGGACGCGCCCGAAGCTCAAAGTGTAATTTGCCTGTCCGTTTTGGAGTGCGCTGCGCAGGCACGCGCACGCACACACACACACACACACACACACACATTTCAGCCTGGGGAACCGCGTCTCTCGCGCGGATTGTACTTTCTACGTTTTATTAGCAAACATGTCCCGCAATTTAGCAACAGTAAAGACAGCATCTTACAACAATCACCGATGATGATGCTGACGTTAAGTGTTGGTTAGGGAGGAACGAATGCGCGCCGCTGTGAAGGGGTGGAAGTTGTGCTAGAAGAAACGCGGCTATAATCCTTAGAAGCCAAAATCGAAAAAATAAATAAACTTCTTAATGTAACAGCCACAGGCCTAAATCGTAAGCAGATGTTTGAATAGTTAGTTCTCTCATCATAATTAAACAGGGCTTTCATGTTGCGCGTGCTGAAGCTCCTCCGCGTGAGCGCGATCTCGCTTCTGAATTGCGAATAGCAAAAATGCATAATAGACAAATGTTTGAATATTATTGCACATTAAAACAGCCGGCAACTCTGCAATTTGCAAGATAATGTGTATATATAGCAACAATAAATGTATGTGTGTTTTCTTAATTTCTCCAGTACTGACAGCAGAACCGATAACGTCAGAGCTTATTGATACTCCGGTCTTTCATAATTTAGCCCCGAGACCGATTTAATACCGAGTTTCGGTACCCATCCCTAGACGTGACCCAGTGTTATTTTAATATTTTATTATAGTATTTAGTGATTTTATTTCAGGTTATATTATAATCATTTTAAATTAGCTTTATTTTATTATTTTTTAGTTTAATTTTAGTTTAATAATTTAGTTTTTTTAATAAATTTGTTTTTGTCATTTTTATTAGTTTTTATGTCAATATAGTTTTCATTAATATTGATTTCAGATTTAGTTTTAATTATTTAGGCACATTAAGTTAAACTAAATGAAAATGAGAAATGTTTCTTTGGCAACTAGCTTATATGAAATAAGTTCAAAGTTTTTTCATATTTTATTTTATATTTTATTTGATTTCAGGTAATGTTTATTTTATTTTAAGTAAAAAAAAAAATATTTAAAATTTTCCATTTTCATTTTCATTTTAGTTAAGATGTTAGTAATTTTGTTGTGTATTTTTATCAGTTTTGTTAGTTTTATTTAAAATGTCAATTTAGTGTTCATTATTTTTTAATTTCAGATTTAGTTTGAGTTATTTTAGTACATCACGTTAATATTGCTTTGGCAACAGCTGAAATAAATTAAGTTTAATGTTTTTACGTTTTATTTTGTGCAATGTTTGTTTTATTACATGTAACAAAAATTATTATTTCGAATTAGTTTTTATTTTTCTATTTTCCACTTTCATTTTAGTTAAAATTTTAGTAATTTTTTGTTTTTCTGTAATTTTTTTTTACATGTCATTATAGCTTTTATTAATTGATTTCAGATTTAGTTTTAGTTATTATCAGGTTAACTAAATGAAAATAAGAGATGTCGTCTTGGTAACCAGTTCAAATGAAATAAGTTTAATTGTTTTATATTTTATGTTATTTCAAGTAACAGAAATGTTTTTTTATGACTTTAATTTACTATAATAATCCTGACGCAAACACAACAGTTTTCAGTATAAATTGTTCGTGAAATCATTCTTACATAAAAGTCTAAGATAGTTGCATTTAATTCAATGTTAAATGATTTACAAAGAAAAGTGCTTCCTGGATATAAAAAATAAATGATATTTATAATGACACACTTCAACTTTAATATTTGAGATATTTAATAGCGATTAGATATGTTTTAAATGATTGGATTTATGTGAGATCCATGACATGTACATATGAAGGGTCTGTAATACAGACGAGCAGAAAGCACCTGCTGAGCCGAGAGCTCAGATCCTCAGAAACATCTCACACGAGTCAAGCAGCGCTGACACACTGAGCACAAATAAATATCAGGCAACGCTTACACTGTGTTGCATGACTTTCCACACAATCCTCTGGCAAGCATTGAAAAGAGGGAGAGAAAGAGAGAGAAAGAGACGAGAGAAATAAATGCATTATTTATGGGGTCCAAAATACTGAAACTATAGTGTTTTTTTGTTTTGTTTTTTGGTTTATTTAACCTTGAAAGTGTCGACGTCATTAAAGCTAAAGGAGACAAACCAGACCAACTAAATAAAAAAAACTAACAACTAAAATATGCATATATTTATTAAATTGTGTGTTTGTATATATATGCATGTGTGTGTATATATTCTTATATAACATTTTTGTGTATAGTTTTTTTTCAGCAAGGACACATTAAATTAATCAAAAATCAGAGTAAAGACATTTATAATGTTCCAAAAGATTTCTATTTCAAATAAATGCTGTTCTTTTGAACTTTCTATTCATCTGTGAATCCTGAAAAATAAAATGTGTCGTGGTTTCCACAGAAATATCTGGCAGCACAACTGTTTTCAACATTCATAATAATAATAAATGTTGCTTGAGCAGCAAAAAACTGTCATTTATTTCTGTGTTTTCAGCATCATTACTCCAGTCTTCAGTGTCACATGATCTTCAGAAATCATTCTAATGTTCTTTTGTAACATTCTAAATGTCTTTAATGTCACTTTTGATCAATTGAATGCACCCTTGCTGAATAAAAGCAGTCGTTTCTCCTAAAACATCAGGGTCCCTCTGTAGGCAGCAGAGAGTGAGGCAGCTCAGGAGGTTTGGAGACGGAGCCCGTGTTTCCCGCAGGTACTTGAGTATGATCACGCTAGATTTGCTCTTACCAGGCGGTCGAGGCGAGTGGCGTCTGTGGCGGTCGGAAGCTCCTCGGGGTTGTAGGGACTGAAGCGGCCGCTTAACGTGTCGGAGATGCCGCGGGCCGACCTGCTCATTCCTGAAGGCTTCGGCTGTCCACAACCTTCGAAAACCTGCAATTACACAGAGAGGACGAGTTTGAGGAGTGTGTCTGCATTCGGCTGAGCGGAGAAACACAAACACACTATTCTCACTACAACATCAAATGACGAAGGAAAACAATATAGTCACGTCCATCTTAGCTGGATCTATTGTGCCGAAAATCGGTTTCATTCTCGACCACATGTTATTTCATGGCTTTAAATCAGAACTGTAAACACCATATACACCATATGTGACCCTGGAGCACAAAACCAGTCATAAAATGAGATTTAAACATCATCTGAAAGCTGAATAAATAATCTTTCCATTGCTGTGTGGTTTGTTTGGATATGACAATATTTGGCCGATATACAACTATTGAAAATCTGTAATCTGAGGGTGCAAAAAAATCTAAATATTGAGAAAATCACCTTTAAAGTTGTTCAAATGAAGTTCTTAGCAATGCATATTACTAATCAAAAATGAAGTTTTGATATATTTACGGTAGACAATTTACAAAACATGATATACAGTATTATATTTGTTTTAACTGTATAAATTTGAGATTTAAATTCAAAGAATGTAAAGCATTATTCAGCTGAAAAGAATGGCATAAATAAAAGCAGAAGTTGTTGGAAAGTATGTATAAGGTTATAAGTACTGTGTTAAAGCTTATAATAACACCAACTGAATCACCACAAACATTTCTGAGGAAAAATATTAACTGTAAGTAAACTTACACTTATTCTAAGTTAGATCCACTATTGTATGTTGTTGAAAAAATATTTTAGGTGAATTTTTATATGACTATACAAGAGGAAAATGTACATTGTTAGGATTAATTTTATGTGAACTTATAAGAGAAAAAATATATTTTTAGTTGAATTTTTATATGAATATATAAGAGAAAAATATTTTATGTGAATTGTTATATGAATATATACAAAGGAAATTTATATCTTTAAGTGAAGTTTTTATATGAATACACAATAGAAAAATATATATTTTGGGGTGAATTTATGAATATAATATATATTTTTTAGGTCAATTTTTGTATGAATATTTATGAGAAAAACTTATTTAAAGTTAATTTATGAATATAATATATATTTTTTAGGTCAATTTTTGTATGAATATTTATGAGAAAAACTTATTTAAAGTTAATTTTTAAATGAATATATAAGATATATTTTTTTTTTAGGTGAACTGTTATATGAATATATAATAAGAAAATGCATAATTTTAGGTAAAATTTTATATGAATATATAAGTGAAAAATTTAGATTTTAGGTGAATTTCTATATAAGAGAAATTAAAAAAAATTTAGCTGAATATTATTATAAATATATGAGAGATTTGTTTTCTGCCATGACTAGGGTTATTAATGTTAACTAAAGCTAGAACTAAAGATAAAACCATAAATATTTCCACTACTTAAAATAATAAAATATAATAAATGTTAACTGGAATAAAATAATATATTTAAAAAAAACTTAATGCAAAATAAATAAAACTAATAAATTAAAAACAAAAAATTATTTTAAAAAAGTTAAAAAAACAAGACAAAAGTAAAATTATTAAAACTTAAAAGTAAAAAATGAAAGTGAAAATTGAAAATATAATAATAAAATCTAACTCAAAATATTGACAAAAACTACAATATACCAATGATACTTAAATAACACTGTCCATGGCAGATGTTTCTGAGTTTGAATCAACTTTTCACATTCACTAGCTCACTTTAAATGGACTTGTCATGTAAAACCAATGGTTTACTTGTAGTTGTCTCTGCATATTAAGGGATAAGAGAAAGTATTTTAACAACCGAAAAATGACACACATCACCTTCAACTATTTCAAGAAGCTGAAATCCCACGAGGGGGCCGAATAACAGCATCTCCTGTGACTTAAACCACGCTCTGTTTTTTCAGTTTTTTCTTCTCCAAAAACTGCAATTAGTGGCTGCGTCAGAAATGCAGAGAGATGCAGGAGACACATTTACTGGCCCGAACGCCGAGATACAAATTTCTGACCATCCGCAACTATGCTGTTAAAAATAAGACTGGAAGCGGGATGAGAGGCTTCGGGTTCGGAGCTGAAGCCAGCGAATGCCACAGATCACTTAATTCTAGGCTTGCTTGTTCAACACGTGATATCACAACATGATGATTATGGAGGAGCGCAGCTGCTGGACGGGACATACTTGATAGGAGAGCTGCATGCTGTTCTCCTGCATGTTCATGATGGCTTCGGATATCTTCACATCGATGGGCTCCATGACGGACTCGATGTTGAAAGGTCCCTCCAGACGCTCCGTCACAAGCAGCATGGCATCTGTCAAAACACACAGAACCAGAAGAATGACAGACAGATTGTGTGTTATTTAATAGCTGCTGATAGTCCACCTGGAGACTTTGACTAATGAGCACGATACATTTGGTTAACAGCTCAAAACATTAATTATGAGGTTTCACGTGAAACATGTCCAGGTCACATTTCACCCCAAAATAAAAAATGTATATAATAATAAAAATATATTAAAAAAAGGCACAAAAATTCAGCAAAAATGGTCCTCAAAATGGTTATAAATTATATATAAAATTATTTTTTTTTATAAAAAATGCAAACAGTCCTTAAAATAGCTTTATTTTCATTTTAAGCACAATATAACTTCTAAAAAAAAAGTCCTTAAAATAACCTTTATTTTCTTTTTAGGCAGAGTATAATTTCTGTAAAAAACAACAACAAAAAACTGCAACAATAATGCAAAAATGGTCCTTAAAATAGCCTTTATTTTCTTTTCTAAAGAAAAAAGAAAGAAAAAAGTAGGCTTTATTTTCATTGTAGGCAAAATATGATTTCTAAAAATAATTATGCAAGCATGGTTCTTAAAATAAACTTTTTATTTTAGGAAAAATATCATTTCTAAAACAAAATGTAAAAATGTTCTTTAAATAGCTCTATTTAATTTTCAGGCAAACTGCTTTTTTAAAATATTGAATTTTTATTATTATTTTGGAGTTTATACTCAATTATGAAGATATTTGTTCAAATTTGAATAAATTAAATGTTGAATTATAACCAGAGTTGAGTGTGTTTAGAGGCTGGATGGACATAAAGCCTCTAATACATTCACAGGCCGTGTTAATGGCAGCTGACGCGGGTGTGGCAACACTTTTATCCACAAATATGATGGAGGAGAACATTTCTTTCACGTCAACATCTATTTTCCCAGGCGTGGACTGCATGTCTGAACACCCAAACGCCACAAAAACCTCCAAACATGATGTGGAGCAGCTCAGCAGCCGGGCACTGGAGCTGGCATCAGCCGCACCAGACAATACGGCTCCTTCATCAGTCCTTCAGAGAAACTACAATCCAAGAATATTTACATGCTTCCAACAGGGTCAAAACGTGTCAAACATAATATTATATGTTAAAGAAACAACACTGTTTTTACTCTGTATTCTAAAAAGAAGGGAAAACTCCCCCAAATGTAGTTTTGTCAATGAAAAGAGTGACTGGCAAACCTGCAGCATCGCATAAAATGCATAAAATGCATGGAAAGATGCAAAAGGGTCCTGAAAACAGTTTTTAAGCAAAATATGATTTATAAAAATAAATAAATAAAAATAAATAAATAAAAAAAATTGAAAAATTATATTTCTTTTTAGACAAAATAATTTTTTTTATGAAAATATGAAAATAATACAAACATGGTCCTTAAAAAGGCTCTATTTTCTTTTTGGGCAAAATACTTATAAAATGCTAAATTAATGTACAAATTGTCATTCTTGTTAGGCAAAATATAATTTGCTGACAAATACAAAAATGGTCCTTCAAAAAGCTTTATTTTAGGCAAAAAATAATAATAATAATAATTGTCCTTAAAAATGGCTTTATTTTCTAAATTTAATTAAAAATAAAAATGCAAAAATGGTTCTTTAAAACTTTTTTTTCTTTTTGGGCAAAATATAAATAAACAAAGCAAAAACAGTCTTTAAAAATGGCTGTATTTTCTGTTTGGCAAAATATAATTTCTAAAAAATATGCAATGCACAAATGGTCCTTAAATAGGCTTGACTTCCTTATTAGGCAATATGCAATTTCATATTTTAAAAATAATGCAAAATTGTCCTTAAAATTGGCTTTATTTTAATTTCAGGGAAAATATAATGTAAAAAAGGTGTTATTTTCTATTTAGACGAAAAAAAAAATCTTTATTTAATTTTCAGGCTAAATATACCTTCTACATTTTTCAACAAAGCTGCTTTTATTCTTTGTTCTAGCAGAATCCCCAAACTTTAGTTTAGTCTATGAAAAGAGTGACTGCAGCATCACATTAGCATACACATATATTCCTGCAGTCTTTCTCTGACATGATGTTATGCTGGTAATAAAGCAAGAGCAGCGATGTGCCAGACTCTCTTCCCAACATGATCCCAGAGCACAGCTGCGAGACATTAACCGTTTCCGGCCGACACTCGTGTCCTCCAGCAGCTCTGTCAGTACTTGTTTGTATTTGTTTAACCCCGTCTGCTCCTGTGAGATCAGCCTCAATGCAAACAGCTGTTATTAAACCCTCAGCAGGTGAGATCACACACTTTTATCACCCAACACACTTCACAACACCTAAAACACTGCGTGTGACAGACAGAAAACACATCATGACCCTGGGGAAAAATGCACTGGCTTATAAACAACAAGATTTAAGATATAAATGATAATGTTTTTGAAAGAAGTCTTTCTGCTCATCAAGGCTGAATTTATTTGCTCAAAAATACAGTAAAATCTGTAAAATTGTGAAACATTATCACAATTTAATATGACTTTTTCATGTGAATATACAGTATGTCAAACTATAATTGATTTCTGTGATGCGCAGCTGTATTTTCAGCATCATTACTCCAGTCTTCAGTGTCACATGATCTTCAGAAATCATTCTAATATGCTGATTTGCTGCTCAAGAAACATTTCTGATTATTATCAATGTTGAAAACAGTTGTGCTGCACAATATTTTAGTGGAAACCGTGAAACATTTTTTTGTTTTGAAGAATAGAAAGTTCAAAAGAACAGCATTTATTTGAAATGGAAATCTTTTGTAACATTATAAATATCTTTACTGTCACTTTTGATCAGTTTAATGCAGCGTTACTGAATAAAAGTATTAATTTCTCGTACTGACCCCAAACTTTTGAACTGTAGTTTAAATGTTTTAGCTATTTATTTTTATATATTGATATTTATATATTTAATTCTTTTGATGATATTTGATACATATTATATTCCAAACAATTTGATTTATATTTCTGTGGGTCAATTATTCTTGACAAGTGTCCTCTTTTTATATCAAATAAATCTATTTATTTTTGCTACTCTAACTATGCATAGTTAAAAAAAGCAAAGACTAACACAAAAATTGGTCCTTAAAATAGACTATATTCTTTTTAGGAAAAATATAATTTCTGAAAAAAAAAGAAAAGTACTAATTGGCCTTAACATAGCTTTATTTTCTTCTATTTATAAGAGTGTTTTCCTCTCTCTTTTAATAGCAGATACATCTCTTTCTATTTATTCTAACTACACAGTTATATAGATACTTGCATTTTATTAACTGCATTTACAATTCTTTTCCTGCTGTCTGTCAGCCTTAAGAATGAACCTGTGACTCTTATTTTTTAGGTCATGACCCACTAATACAACAGAGATCGGTTATTAATTAGACAAATTCATTCATTTTTTGGGAAAATTTAAGCAGTAAAATAATGAATGCATGAATAAAAGTTTCATTTAAGTTTACATTAAGAATGACAAATACTCGTGTCCCTTCATTACACTTCATAACAACTCCTTGTTCAGCTCTCAGTGTTGTGTCCGTCTTCTAATAAAGCACTAATGTCTTATTCATGAGCAGCTCTTCTCAGAGCACAGGAAATGTTCGGGGCTTGAATTTTCATGAATTGTGAAGTTGTGGCTAGATCCTGTTACCTAATGAAACAAATCATGCGATTAAAAAGAAATGAGCAAATAAAATCAATAAGGATCCATTTACAGTTTGGTAACAAAGGACTGCAGAAAGGGCAAGACTAATTTGTGTGTTTGCCAAACACTAACAAGGGAAAGAGAAATGTGAATAACAAAGAACTGAACAGCAAAAAAAAACATTTGTTTTCATATTGGAATATTCTTGAAATTGTGAAGCGGAATGTTTTAGATGATCTGGAATATTACATTAAAACATTCAGCTCCTAGCAACACCATAGCAACCACCCCAAATCCCCTAACAACTAAATAACTTACTAACAGCCACTTAACATAACACCAAGGCCATCCAACATGAGTTTGTTTCTTCATCAGGTTTGAAGAAATGTAACATCGCATCACTGTCTCAGCAATGGATGCTCTGCAGTGAATGGGTGCCGTCAGAATGAGAGTCCAAACAGCTGGAAAAAAAAAAACAATAATCCACAAGTAATCCACACCACTCCAGTCCATCAGTTAACATCTTGAGAAGACAAAAGAAACAAATCCATCATTAAGTTGTTTTTAACTTCAAACTGTTGTTTCTGGCTACAATATGAGTCCATAATACATAATAATGCTTCCTTCCAGTGAAAAAGTGGTCTGGTCTGAATCAGGAGAGAAATCTGCACAGATCAAGCACTGTTTACAAGACTTTTCTCCTTCAAGCCATTTCTTCTTCGGTCGTACCTGCTCTTACTCACATTATCAACACCTCGCTTAACACTGGTACATTTCCCACAGCATTTAAGCAGGCTCGGGTAAGCCCACTGCTTAAAAAACCTGCTCTAAATCCAGCACTTTTAGAAAACTACAGACCGGTATCCCTTCTTCCATTCATTGCAAAGTCACTTGAGCGAGTTGTGTTCAACCAACTCTCTCTGTTTCTTGCACAGAACAACATTCTGGACAACAACCAATCTGGCTTCAGAAGTGGACACTCAACTGAGACTGCCCTACTCTCGGTTACAGAGGCCCTGAGACTGGCAAGAGCAGCTTCCAAATCCTCTGTACTCATCTTGCTGGATCTGTCTGCTGCCTTTGACACAGTTAACCACCAGATCCTCATGTCCATCCTCAGAAAGATGGGCATCTCAGGAACCGCCCTCCTGTGGTTCGAGTCTTACCTCTCAGATAGGTCCTTCAGGGTGTCTTGGAGGGGTGAGGTTTCAAAGTCACAACTTCTTGCTACTGGAGTTCCTCAAGGCTCAGTGCTTGGACCACTTCTCTTCTCCATCTACATGTCGTCATTAGGATTGGTTATTCAGAAGCATGGCTTTTCCTACCACTGCTATGCTGATGACACTCAACTCTACTTCTCATTCCAACCAGATGATCCGACGGTAACAGATCGCATTGCAGCCTGTCTGAGTGACATTTCTAGCTGGATGATGGACCATCACCTTCAGCTCAATCTTGCTAAGACAGAACTGCTCGTGTTCTCTGCCAACCCATCACTTCACCACAACTTCTCTATACAGCTGGGTTCATCAACCATAACTCCTTCCAGGACTGCCAGGAACCTTGGAGTTGTGATCGATGATCAGTTAAGCTTCACAGACCATATTGCTACAACGGCCCGGTCCTGCAGATTTGCCTTATACAACATTAGGAAGATTAGGCCCTTCCTGCAAGAGCAAGCTGCACAACTCCTTGTCCAAGCTCTTGTTCTCTCCAGACTGGACTATTGTAATGCTCTCTTGGCGGGCCTTCCCGCATGTACTATCAAGCCTCTGCAACTGATCCAGAATGCAGCAGCCAGAGTGGTCTTTAATGAGCCAAAAATAGCTCACGTTACCCTCTCTTCATCAGGTTACACTGGCTACCAATAGCCGCTCGCATCAAATTCAAGGTACTGATGTTTGCCTACAAGACCACAACTGCCACTGCACCAATATACCTAAACTCGCTGGTTCAAACTTATGTGCCCTCCAGAAGCTTGCGTTCTGAAAGTGAACGACGTCTTGTGGTGCCATCCCAAAGAGGTACCAAATCACTCTCACGGACCTTTTCCTGGACTGTGCCCAGCTGGTGGAATGACCTCCCGATCTCAATCCGAACAGCTGAGTCTTTAGCCATTTTCAAAAAACATCTAAAGACACATCTTTTTCGCCAGCACCTGACTAACTAATACTAACTTACCTATTCTATTTAAAAAAAAAAAAAAAAAAAAAAAATCCTAGCTACGTGTACTGTGCTAGACTAACTGAGACTTGTCATGACACTTGTATACTGTTGCTCTCTCGATGGTCTGATTGCTTCTATTGTTCTCCTCATTTGTACGTCGCTTTGGATAAAAGCGTCTGCTAAATGATTAAATGTAAATGTAAATGTAAATTTTGCTGGATTATGAGACAACAGGAGATGGACATTTTCACTCGAGGAGGCGTTATTATGGATTATGGACTCATAAACTGTTTTAATTTAAAAACGTCTTAATGATGGATTTGTTTCTTTTGTCTTCTCAAGACATTAACTGATGGACTGGAGTGGTGTGGATTACTTGTGGATTACTGTGATGTTTTTATCAGCTGTTTGGACTCTCATTCTGACGGCACCCATTCACTGCAGAGGATTCATTGCTGAGACAGTGATGCAATGCTACATTTCTCCAAATCTGATGAAGAAACAAACTCATCTACATCTTGGATGGCCTGAGGGTGAGCACATTAAGCATATTTACATTTTTGGGAGAGCTAATCATTTAATTACCATGAAATTAATTCAGTATATTTAATTTAGTGCTGTCATAATTAATGCGTTAACGCAGGTGATTCATTTTTACTGTTTAATGGCGTTAAAAATATTTAACGCAGTTAATTCAGGGGCAGGGTTAGGTTTGGCCACCCCACTCACAATTGCTGCTTCGGTCTCTTTTCTCTTGAGAATGAAAACGGTACAGGTGACGAGGAGCTTCAGCAGAACATCAGTGAACTGCGGTCAGATGAGATGTTGTCAGGCCATATGTCAGTAAAAATGAATCTTCCTGTCCTGCCTGCCGTTATACTGTGCTCGTAGCACGTGCTCTTCAATTGCACGCACAAATATTGCGGCGCGCACTGTAGCCTGTATCATTTCATATTAAAGCACATTAATCTGCGTCATGATCAGCAGCGGCAGCTCTTAAAGTAATAGCAGCCAAAACAACCTAATAACCCAGATGCTGTTATGTCTATTAATCAAAGATCAAAAGGAAAAAAGAGGAAATCAATAACTTTTGTAGCTTTAAGGATTTATCTATATTTAATTTAGAATTTAGTGCTTGATAACTTTATTAAATTTCTGTATATTTCCAACTTGCTGAAGGGCACAGTGAAATATGACATTTATTTTAATGGGTTTATGTGAAGATTGTTTTAAGTTCACTTAAATTAAGTTATTTTTTTAAGTCTAATACATTTTAAAATTGATAGCGCTCAATTATACTGTAATGATAAATGGATATACTCAATGGTTAAATATTAGGAAAAAAAGATTTTCTAAAGAAATCAGTAGTATTGGTATCAGTGATATTCACCAGTCATAAAAAAGATTCCATTAAACAAATATTAAACATATACTGTCTTTATGTTGTTTCTACATTAATTTGAAGATTGAATGTGAAATTATTGGAATATAAAATTATATTTAAAAACTTTAAATGTTAAGTGGGATTAACCGTGATTAATTTTTGAAAAAATGTGCGATTAGTTAATTTTTGAATCGATTGACAGCACTAATGTTATTACATGCACTACCACTAAAATACTCACTGCATAAATGTGCCGCTTGCAGCATGTTGTAAAAATATGGGCATCTAGTAACATTCTCCTGGTTTTCCGCACACACCTATTTTGCAGTGCAGCTCTCCAAGATGAACTGTTTGCTGAAAATAATTTGCATTGAATTTAAATTCAGCGTATTTGCATGTCACTTCAGTTCTGTGAATGGAAGCTCGGCCGGACTAGAGCTCAACATCTATTTCTGTCGGCTCGGGACAATCCTGCCAGAGTCACACTGGCACAACACGCTGAAAACACTGTGTTTGTGGGGCTGAGATTTCCCTCAGGAACATTTTTAGAAATAAAAACAGACACAAAGGAGTCAATAGATGACATGCAGTAAGAGTACACAGCTTGAATGTGGACAGCAGCTCAGATTATTTGGATTCAGAAGAATTCGATAGGAATAATTGTGTCCAGCTGAATAATTGCATTAGTGTAACTAGTCTTCTACAGTCAGTTTTCTCCTTTCTGAATGAATGTTGCTGGTTACTTAAAAGCCAGTTTTTATATCTAGCTAACTGGTTAAAGGAGTAGTTCACCCAAAAATGAATATTTGCTGAAAATGCACTCAACCTCAGTTTATCCAAGATGTGGATGAGTTTGTTTCTTCATCAGATTTGGAGAAATGTAGCATTGCATCACTGTCTCAGCAATGGATCCTCTGCAGTGAATGGGTGCCGTCAGAATGAGAGTCCAAACAGCTGATAAAAACATCACAATAATCCACAAGTAATCCACACCACTCCAGTCCATCATATAATGTCTTGAGAAGACAAAAGCTGTGTGTTTGTAAGAAACAAATCTAACATTAAGACATTTTAACTTCAAACTGTTGCTTAAAAACAAGTCCAAATAACGCTTCTTTCCATGAAAATGTGGTCTGGTCTGAATCAGGAGAGAAATCTGCACAGATCAAGCACTGTTTACAAACCAAAACAGCTCTAAACAAATATTTTGCTGGATTTTGATGTGAGAGACGACAGGAGATGGACTTTTTCACTGGAGGAAGCGTTATTATGGATTATGGACTCATATTTTAGCTGGAAGCAACAGTTTAAAGTTAAAATGTCTTAATGATGGATTTGTTTCTTATAAACATGCAGCTTTTGTCTTCTCAAGATGTTAACTGATGGACTGGAGAGGTGTGGATTACTTGTGTATTATTGTGATGTTTTTATCAGCTGTTTGGACTCTCATTCTGACGGCACCCATTCACTGCAGAGGATCCATTGCTGAGACAGTGATGCAATGCTACATTTCTCCAAATCTGATGAAGAAACAAACTCATCTACATCTTGGGTGGACTGAGGGGGAGTATATTTTCAGCAAATTTTTATTTTCTTTACTCCATTAATAACAGGTCCAGTTTATAGGCACAAGACACCCGAAGGAAACTCCATCATCCCTTTGCAAATTCTTGTTTGCAACGAGAACTGGCAGTCAGCTTTGAGAATAATTCCCCTTGATATGACTCTGTGTCCAGGGTTACACCAGGCAACCGGACTTCCCCTTCCAGCCAAGTCATTTGAACACAGACCACTCTATGGAAGCAATGTTAAAAACACCCCGCAATGCCCATCTAAGCCAAACCAAAGCGCAGCCCAAGATCTGCCTGGAATAAACGGAGAGAAAAATTCCTAAACTGCCTTCCTAGCATGAGCTCGACACAACAGCTGGTCACTGTTTGCTCTTATATGTTGAAGTACGTTGCTGTAAAATCTTCATCCCAGCAATTGAACCCAATTCAAACCATAATAAAAATTCCAATAGAGAACATGTCAGGTTTAATGGCACAAATTCTTGTACACTGACAGGAAAGTTCCCCTTAAAATTAAAATTCTGTCATTATTTATTCAATCTCATGTTGTTTCAAACCTGAATGCTGTTATTTTTTTTAGTGCAACACTTAAGGAACCACAAATGCACTCAAAAATTAATCAAAGCATAGTTTTTATTAAACACTTGCATCTGTTTGATTTTTTAAATAATCATGTTTTCAAAATGCATTTGTTTAAATTCCTCAGTATCAGCATTAATTTGTTAATTGTCAAATCTAATTTAGGACAAAACACTACAGGTGAATAGGATGAAAAAAGTAACTATAGTTTCCAAAGTCTGACATCATGATTTTCAACGGTGTAGAATTTGGTAGAGATGCATGTCCCTACTAATATCAGCCACTACTAAATTATCCCTAGCAATAATTTTGATCAAACAATGAAATGTCTGTTGTCTGCTGTTATGTCTCCACCAATGCCAAAATCAAACCTACGCCCTTGCAAATTTAAGCATCTCCTCCACTGCAGCTCCTAAATCTTATTCACCATAAGGGTTTGAAACAACATGAGGGTGAGTAAATACTGACAAAATCCTTATTTTGGGGAAATATTCTTAGACAACACAGTGCAATGACCTGAATGAATGTGAACCTTCACACTAAGGTGGAGTGAACTACACTATAGTGAAGTAGAGCAGGTTTCTGGCTCATGTTGCAGTGATTCACAGGGAAGCTGTTAGCCAGTGGAACAAAAGAGCTCAGGTCTTGTACAGATTGTCTTGAGCAGGTTTGTGGGTGTTCGCTGTCAGTCATGCAACCAGCAGTTTGACAAGAGCATCTTACAGCAGATGTCAGTGTGCATGTCCTTTACTGCTTCACAGCTTCTCCAGATTCATCTTACAGCTCTGCTGCCTGGGCGAGAGGCAGTGAAATGTACAGTTTTTATTCTAAATAGCACAGAAAATGTTTTAGATGCTGAGCTGAAACACTATGTCACTTATGAGTCGGGATGGGAATCGGAAGAAAGTAGGACTGGGCGATATGGCCAAAAATATTATGTTAATATCAACGGGAAGAGAAAAAGCATGTTTGTTAGACCTTGAGAATGAATGTAAACATAACTTGTTTGTTCACAATTAAAGTACACAGAGTGAGATATTTTTAATTTAGAGTCCCATTAAATCATTTTATTTCCTAAAAATTCTGTTTTCTGTTTTATTTTATTTTATTTATTTTGATTTCTGTGTTTTATGATTCAATACACATTTATACTCAAAAACAGTGTCTAATAAAATGAACTCAAATTCAAAATGAATTCAAACTTTAACAATTTAATCAATCTTTTAAAATGTCATAAAAAATAAAATACAGCAATTAATTTACAACAAAACATTGCATTTTCATCAAATAAGATGCTGCTCAACAGAACTGTGTCAATTAAAACATGGATGAAAAAATAACTTGGTTGTATGATATTCCATAAATATTGTTATTATTATTATTATTATTTTGAGAATAAAAATTTTAGTGTACAATAGTGATAACAATAGTAAAGCTAGTCTGAAATAACATGTTATGGAAGCAAAATAGCCTAAAATCTCAAAATGTACCAATGCATGAAAAAAACTGTTTTGCCTGTAATGTCTTCTCTTAAAACATAACTTGGTTTATTAAATTATCTGTGGAACTAACACGTCATTTAATTCAAATGTATGAGATTTATATATAAGAAATTTGATTAATTGACAATAAATTGTGTATTTACAAAGCATTTGGTTTATTACTATTAAAGCTCATTCATGTTTCATTCATGAATCACTAACTAATATGCATCACATTAACTTTATTAGTTTATGTTAAAACTGTGTAATCCAAAAGGATGAGCATTTTATATGCAACTAAATTACATAAAAGCTCAAAAAAACAGATATATATACTAGATATTGAAATCCAATATCTGATAGATATTTGAATTTTTCAAAATTCTGTTCTATTTTTATTTTTTTTTATTTTTTGGGGGGGGATTCTGTGTTTTATGATTTAATACAAATTTATCATCAAAAAGGGTGTCTAATTAAATTCATTAATAAAACTTTAACAATTTAATATTTTTTTGTTTTAAATATAATTAAATTAAATATAGCAATTAATTTGCAATGAACCATTGCATTTTTTTTATTTTTTTTGTCAAATAAGATGCTACACAACAGAACTGTCATTTAAAACATGGATGAAAAAAATTCTTGGCTGTATGATATTTCTTTAAAATAATAATATTGTTACTACTTTGAGAAGTACATTTTAGTATACAATAGTAATATATTTACTTTTGTATACTTTTTATGCTAACATATACTTTTATTTTGTCATGAAGATCTTTGAGTTTCTGTGTGTATATATATTACGACGGTAGTTTTTCTCAAATGAAATGATGTGAAGCTGCTGAAGTGACTCTCAGAGCAGCTCTGGAGATGAAGTTCATGTGTTCATGTCCTCATATATTGAGATGAAACCCTGCCATTCTTTCACACATATCACACATGCAATGACTGGCTCTTATTGTGTTTATTTCTGCTGTGTGATGAACCCATATTGAGTAAAAATGACCAGAACTTATCTTTAATTACAAATTTGATCACAATCTTGATAAGATATAATTTATCACCCCAGCCCTATAAGAAAGTCAACAATTCCGGTTCAGATTTCCTGTGCTGACATGCGCTTAATTCATTATGTTAGAGGTATGAAGAGGCTCTCACCGATGTATTTGCTCCATTCCGGGTCCAGATCGGCCTGATTGGCCAGGCAGCCCTTCATCACATTCAGACAGTAGTTGTTGCAGGGCTTCAGCGTGAACAAACCCTGACAGTACGAGCAGTACAGCATTTTAGTGAAGCCGCTGACACACGCAGAGCTCATGGTGACCTGCGGACCGAAGATGACACATGCAGTTCATTTGATGCATATGGATGGAAATAATAACAAATGTTCTACAAAAGGACACTCATAATTTAAGACACAAACTATCATAGTGTCATACTGTAATGTCTCAATGCAGTTGAGAAGATGAAATACATTAGTGAAAAGTGTCAAGTTGCTCATGCAAGTTCCTCAAATTTCACATGAAAATCATACTTTTGAGAACAAAATAAATTATAAATATACTGTATAAGTTAAAACAAAAATTTAAGGTAGAATTGATCCAAATGAATTTTTATTAAGATGATTCATTCTGGTATTTAGACAACTTTCTAACCAAATTTTGAGGCAGTATAGAAATAAACACACATATTGGGTCCAAACATCCAGGATTCAAAATGTAATTTAAAACAGGAAACAAACAACATTTTAGGTGTCTGATAAATGCAAAATACATAAAGTTATGACATAAAATGAAGATGACATATTTCAGATTCTGCACTATTTTTAGGTCACAATCAAATGTAAACTTCATTGGCATTTTTAACAAGAACACTATTTTTCATGTTATGCCAAGCCCAAAAATATATGATTAGGTAGAAATACTTAGAAATAAAAAGGAAGTAAAAGGAAATATATTCTGAATTGAATTTTATTTTTAGATTATCAGTTTTCATTTTAATTTAAAGATTGAGTAAATTTTTGTGTTTTTGTCATTTAATTTTTTTTATGTCTATATAGATTTCTTATGTTTTAGTTATTTAATTTTCTCATAACTTAATGAGAAAATGAGAACTGTTGCTTTTTGCCACTAGTTGAAATACACAAAAAACAGGTAATGAAATGTTTTTTATGGTTTTAGTTTTAGTTAATGATAATAACCCTGTAGCTTTGCAGTATAAATTACCATGCATTTTTGTTATGAGCAGCTCAGACATTCTGCCTAACATCTCATTTTGTTCTTCACATATGAAATGAAGTCATGCGTTTGGAAAATGAGGGTGAGTAAATCAGGCCATTAAAACACTGAACAACCTTCTCCATTTGAGCTCACACACAACGCTGTGCATTTAGAGAAGTGACCTTCAACTGAGTCAATAATACACTTCATTCAGAAGAAGCTGCTAATCCATAAACCAACAAGAGCTGTAAATGCAGAAACCCCATTTCTGATACCATTTTCTTTCCTATGATTCAGTACTGTGTATCAGCATGTGATGGTAGAGCAGGAGATCTATAATATATAGAGAAATCTCATTTTTTATAAACCATAGTTGTAAAAGTCATGTGGATCTGTCTCTCCAGGTATATTAGAGCTCCTTATGAGAACTCGACTATAGCTAAACCAGTTAAACACCAGCTTTTCCAGGCCAAGGGAACAGCTAAATGATCTTAAATCAGGTAAGACCAGCAAACTAGCTCTCTGGTTTAATGTGTTTTTAGAGTGATACAATACGGCTCGATGATTTCCCACAATGTGGAAAATGCGAATGGAATCCAGTCATAATAATGGAATTTACAGTATAATGCAATTCAACTGATGAATAAAAAAAGAAGGAATTTTGGGAAAAAACATCATTAACTTAACCATTAAAACAGAATGCAGAAAAAAATACTGAAAAAAACACATTCCATAGGCCCTAACACTTTCATTTTAATTCATTAAAAATTGTAATACTTTTTTTTTAATAAAATTTATATAATTTATATAAATTTATTTATAAAATTTTAACTAAATTGTTAAATTCTATAAGTTTCATGATTTAAATTAATTACACATGCTTTAAATTTATTTTAACCATTTAAATGAAATCCAGAAAAAAAAAAATTAAAAAAAAAAAATTTAAACAAAAAAGGAAATAAATAAAACAGATTTCAAATCTTCAAATCTTAAAAGGGTCAAAAATTTTAATTTATAAAACTTTAATAAACTGTTAAATTCTATAAGTTTCATCATTTCAATTGATTAGACATTTTTTTTTATTTAATTTAACCATTAAAATGAAAAAAAAAGAATCCAATAAAATTGAAACTAAAAAGATGGGGAAATAAACACATTTTAAAAAAAAACTAAATTTATTAAACCTTTAATAAATTCTATAAGTTTTCATGATTTCAATTAAGTACACATGCTTTACATTTAATTTAACTATTAAAACGGAATCCAGAAAAATGAAAACAGAAAAAAAAAAACGGAATCCAGTCAAATCTATACAAAAAAATGGGGAAAAAGTAAAACAGATTTCAAAGGGCCCTAAAAACATATGCTCTTATAATTGTTTCAAACCTCATGCAAGAATGATCTGTATGCTACCTTCACTTACACTGAATGCAGTTCATACTCTCAGATGCTACAGGTTTAATTTTTTTCTCATAAAATCACAAGCACGGTTCAGTCTGACAGGGCAGTTAGCACCACTTTAGCTCACCTTAGAAACCCTGTTAGCCACTTCCCGGCCAACCATGAGGCCCTGGACGAAGGTGCGGGCGGCGATGAACGCTCGGGTAACCTGAGACTTCAGCTTCTTGGGAACGTCTCCAAAGGGCTTAAGCTGCTCCATGTACTTTCCGATGCATTCCAGATAGTCCTCGGTGATGAGATACTGGGAATTCAGGAGCTGGAACATGCGCTCCAGTAGACGCATCCAGAAATCGTTCAGCATCTCCTCCAGATTGACATTGCCGCCTGTGTAGTATCGCTTCAGCTCGGCAAATAGACCCTGGAAGACCTCGGCGTTCTGCAAGTAGGGCTTCCCATACGTGCGCAGAAACATCTCATTCAGAGAGCGTTCTGTGTTCTCCAGCAACTCCAAGAAGAACTCTGTTAAAGCATGAAATACAGCTTTTACAGTCCAATAAAAATATGACCCTGGTCTACAAAACCAGTCATAAGGGTCAATTTTTCGAAATTGAGATTTATGCATCATCTGAAAGCTGAAATAATCTTTTCATTGATGTATGTTTTGTTATGATAGAACAATATTTGGCTGAGATATAACTATTTGAAAATCTGGCATCTGAGGGAGCAAAAAAAATCTAAATATTGTGAAAATCACCTTTAAAGTTGTTCTAAATGAAGTTCAATGCATGTTACTAATCGAACATGACATTTTGATATATTTACGGTAGGAAAATTACAAAATATCTTCATGGAACATGATTTTTTACTTAATATCCTAATGATTTTTGGCATAAAAGAAAATTTGATAATTTTGACCCATACACGTATTGTTGGCTATTATACCTGTGCTGCTTATGACTGCATTTGTGCTCCAGGGTCACACATGAGAAAATGGACTGATTTAGCTGGTTTCTCGAAGTTCTAAATGAAGTAAAGATTATTGAAGCACAAGAAAGCACTATTTCAGTTTTTACTTCAAAATCTTATGTTTAATTCAATGTGTTACTCACTGTTTCTTTGTAATTATTTGTAAAATATTTACTAGCAATTTCTGACTGAAAATGGTTTTCAGTGTAGTTTGAATTCTTCAGTATTAGTAAGTAAACTGATGTGTTATTGAGTGATAAATGAATATAAGTAGCTATTCTTAATTCATTTCAATGAAAATTGAATTCATAATGAGAATTCAGCGTCAGTTTGGTTTATTTTTGTTGCATATTTAGAGATTGTGAAATATGAAAAATATCTTGAAATGTAACATTTACAAGAAAAAAAAAGTTTGAGAAGACAGCTAAAAGAAAATATCAGATGATATTAAAGTAAATCAACTCAATTTATTGAATTAATTTATATAAGTTCACCAAGAGCTTAAAAGAAAAGTGTCAACTTAGCAATTTTAAAATTAGTATCTATTCTAAAGCTTGTATTTATATTAATTTAAATCAAAAGTTGCTTATTAATTGTAAAAGTTGCTTATGTGTATATATATATATATATACACACACACAAATTATGTTTTTCACCGTAATATAGATTTTCATATAGCAATTGTATTGTTTTGTAAAAAAGTCTTTAAAATAGTTGACATTCAGCTAAATTATAAATAAATTGAGTTGCTCAAGACAAACCTTCAGTTAACCCATAACCCAGAGATGAGTTTAAATGCGTAGCGATCTATAAATGCTGTTTTAGATGAATGTTGATTCACCTTGAAGCTGTTAATGAGAGAATCTAATGTCTTTCTGCTAAAGTAGCAAAGTGAATGTGCTGTAATGTTAAGAATAGTTCTGATCACAGATCAGCTGTAATTGCTTTCATATGAGGCTTTTCTCTTTTCTTTGTGTTTGTGTCTCACTTTTGATTTGGTCTCTGCAGTCAAATCATTTTAATGCATAACTACACTATTTCTTTCTTTAAAGAAGAATGGCTTTGCAATATCTGGCACACATAAGAATATTCAATCAGTTTGAGCATCCATTCATTCGGGACGCTCTGTAAAGACTGAAACTGTAAGCAACCGAAGGGTCAATCGAGTCGGACTGTTTTGATGAGCACAGATAATTCTTCACTTTCTTCTGTGAAGTGCTTCTTCATGAGGTCCGTCTCAATGTCATTATGTTGATTTGAATGCAGCGCAGCACAGACAAACTCGTCAGCGCTCTTTGTTTGTGTGTCCTGATCATCACAGCGCATGATGAAACCTCAGAATTCTTGATGTCACAGTAAACAGGGTATTTATTCACACAGAAAACATGCTGGGAATTATAAAACTGATCGTTCCGGTTCTGGATGTTGCAATAAATGTTTGTCTTTAATATTTTAATATGGCATAACTGTAAAAAAGCAATAAGGCACACACGATTGTGCTATATTATCATACAGCACGGGTTCTTGTGCTTTATCACGTGGAGCTAGGATGCACATAAAGTCACTTTGGATAAAATTATGAAACCTTTGCCAAATAATAATTGTCTGTCAATTAATAAATGTAATAGTATTTGTAAAAATATAAATAAATACAACTAAAAACTAAATAAAGTAGTTAAATAAAACAGAAAAAATAAAAACATAAAAATATAATGAAAAATAAGCAAAATTTAAAAATTAATATAAAAAAAATCTTGTACTTTATCATGTAGAGCTACGATGCACAGAATGTTGCTTTAGATAAAATTATGAAACCTTTGCCAAATAATAATTGTCTGCCAAATAATAAATGCAATAGTAATAATAGTAAAATAAATAAATAAATAATAATAATAAAAGATGGAGGGCCAAATTACTCAAAATTAAATAATTACATAAATGTTGGAATATATAAATAAATTGTTAAATACATAAGTAAATTCATAAATAAATAAATAAATGCATCATTCAATCATTTATTTATTTATTCACACTTATGTACTAACAATGGAATGCATACTTGTGATTTATTTATACTATATATATATATATATATATATATATATATATATATTTACGTGCCAACAACCGTAACCCTAAAATGAAATGTGCATGGAGGAAATAAATAACTAATTAATTAAATAAATAAATGAATGAATGAATGAATAAACAAACAAATGACTGAATGAATAAATATTATTAAATATTACTGTATTTAATTATTTAATGATTTATTTATATATTTCAACATTTATTTAATGATTTAATTTTGAGTAATTTGGCCCTCCATAATAATATATTAAAAATAAATTAATAATAAATAAAAATTTAAAGAAAATTAACAATAATAATAAAAAATAAAAATAAAAAGTAATTAAATAAATAAAAGGTAAAAATAATAAAATATTAAATAAAACAAATTAAAATAACATGTAAGGAAAAATAAAACATACAAATCAAAATGTAAAAAAGTTATTGTATTTTATCATGCAGAGCTAAGATGCATAGAAAGTCGTTTTGAAAAAGATAATGAAAACTTTAACAAATAGTATTTTTTTACCAAATAATAAATGTAATAATAAAAAAATAATAATAATAATAATAAAAATTAAGAATAAAATATTTCATAAAAAAATTAAAAAGGTAATAAAAATAAAATGTCTGCCAAATAATAAATGTAAATGCAGAAAAAAATGGATTAATGAATTTGCTTAGAAAATACAATAGCAATTAAATAGACTTATAAACAGACCATCAACCGCATTATGATTTTGGGAAATGAGTTTCAGGGAGGCAATGTTTATCTGACAGTCTGTGTTATAAACTACAGTCATCAGAAATGGAAGGATGATAAATATTTCATCTTTGAATTAATCTGTGATTTTTTAATTATTATTTTAGATTAAATGGGGCAGAAGCAAAACATCGGTAACATATTGCTTTAATAATAAGCAATTAGACAAATGTGTTGTCAGTAGTTTATCTTTTATCTCTACTTACAGAAACATGAAAGAAAAACATCTTTGGAATACCTTCCTTATTCTGTTTCCTGCATTATTATTTTTCTGCTATGTGTAACATAAAAGACACCAGCATTTCCTTCCTATTCTGCATAGCTGAGGTGCTCTGGGAAGGCGATAACAACAAAAGTGACTAACACTTAAACTCTAATGTGAATTTAGACATCTAATGTTTCTGAAAGAAACTTATGCTCTTATGCTCATCATTTATTTGGTAAAAAAATACTGTATTATCAAAATACAAACTTTTAAAGTTGTGAAATATTATTACAATTTAAATTAGCTTATTTCTATGTGAATATATAGTAAAATGTAATTTATTTCTGTGATGCGCAGCTGTATTTTCAGCATCATTACTCCAGTCTTCAGTGTCACATGATCTTCAGAAATCATTCTAATATACTGATTTTCTGCTCAAGAAACATTTCTGATTATTATCAATGTTGAAAACAGTTGTGCTGCCCAATATTTTTGTGCAAACCATGATACATTTTATTTTTCAGGATTCACAGATGAATAGAAAGTTCAAAAGCATTTATTTGAAATAGAAATCTTTTGCAACATTATAAATATCCTTACTGTCACTTTTGATCAATTTAATGCGTACTTGCTGAACAAAACAATTAATTTTTGAACAGTAATGTGTTTTTAAGGCCCTTTACCATGTGACTCACAGTGACCCGATGCACTGAATCTCTAATTACGCAATCTGAAGCAGATGCTGATATTTATATGGCCAAAAAGTAAAATGAAATTCTGATTCTTTTAATGTAAATCAATGAGATCTTTATAACAGTACAGCAGATACTTACAATGGTCACTCTTTATCTCCAATAATATGTCTTAATAAGATGAGATTGAAATGATCCAAACATATTACATATTAACACAGTTATTCTGACGTTTAGTTGATAAAAATCAGTCAAGATTAGACAGCAGAAAGACACGTGAAGCAGCAGCTGAAGCTGGACGTTTGTTCAATTACACTAAAAGAGCTTTTACCTGATATAAAAAAATCATAATCTATCAATCAGACGACAGAAGGCAGAGTAGATTGAGTGAAACAGGTTTAACAGCAATCATGTTGATCATCATTTCTAGGCCTTCGAACTGTGGGCTTTAGAGGGTTAATAATCCCTCATTCCACGAAATAAGATGATTTTAAGTTGAAACAGTCTCATAATAACTTCATATTTTGACACCAACTAATCAATGAATGTTAAAGAACAAATCGTACCATCAAACCTTTTATGTCTGGTCATAAACGTGTCCCTCAGCTCTTCGCTCGTGTCATCCATGAGCTTCTCAAAGTCCCGTGAGCTTCTCTGGCTGAAGTTCTCCTCCATTTCTGCGTTACAGCAGGTTCTCTGAGGAGCGCAAACCCGTAGATCGTCTCCTACAGACCAGAGAGAGACACAGCAACGCAATTTTATACTGATCATAATCAGAAATGTTTCTTGAGCAGCAAATCAGCATATTAGAATGATTTCTGAAGATCATGTGACACTGAAGACTGGAGTAATGATGCTGAAAATACAGCGCTGCGTCACAGAAATAAATTACATTTGAATTTATATTCACATAGAAAACAGATATTATAAATTGTAATATTATTTCACAATTTGTACTGTATTTTTGATCAAATAAATGCAGCCTTGTTGAGCAGAAGAGATGAATGAGATGGAAACAAACAGTCAGTCACTGAACAGGTGCGTCTAAGTCCTTCATGTTGAAATGACGACCCCTCAAAGTGAGTCCACAATCAACCTGATTGTCAGTCACTCCACAGAATCTCTCATTATGATGGCTGATGGGCGACTCTCTTTGAGTCTAATAAAAGAAAGCATTTACATTCACTTCAGTCCTCTCTCGTCTTGTGGCTGTTCATGTGGGCAGCAGAGCTCACAGATTGTCTCAGCAATCGGTCATTTCCATATTTTTGTTTGGTTTTGGAGTTGCATATTTCATGCGAGCTCAATTTGGGTTCAAATGTTTCCAAGTCATTATTATATTTTATTTAAAAAATAAAATATAAATACATATATAAATTACCAGGTGCAAAGCTTATTTTATTATTGATTTAAATAAAATTTGAATTTAAAAAAAATTAAAAATAATAATTAAAAATCTAAAATAAAAAATACAATTATATAAAATAAAAATAAAAAAATACAAAAAAAAAAAACTAAAACTAAACTAAAAAAATAAATAAAATAAAAAAATAAAAAATAATTCCGTTTTCCAATTCCATGTCTATTTAAGGCTCAAAATAAAATAAAAAATGTGCAAAGCGGCATTAAACCAGCACTAATCAAACCACCTCAGGCTGTATATTTTTAATCTGCATGAAGATATGACACAGTGTATATTTGTGTGTTAATTTTCTGTTGGCTCTGTAATAAAATCACCATGAAAAGCATAGGAAAGCGTATTAATAAGGTCAACAGGGTCAATGTCGACTTTAAAATAATGCCAGCCAGTGATCCTGTTGATGAATGACTCTCCTGACAGTGATTTGTTAGACTGCACGCTTCCAGAAGAAAACCTCTCGCCCATCAACAGCAATTCTATCTCTGATCATGAAGTCAAGGAGGTCACAAAATGTCAACAGCGTTATTTCAGTCTTTTGGTTGACCTCTGAGGCGCGGGTGAGAAATTACAGGGTCCGACTGAGAACAGCACCAGACACACACATTCACCTACACCAAACATCAGTTTAGTTAAACAAAACCCCTTCATGCATCTGAGAAAACACACCCACACTGGAACACAAGCAGCGGCTGGAGGCCTGTTAGCACACACTGGGCTTTCAGTGTGTCTGCAGGAGTCTGGCATGTGACGAGGCCTCGTAACATTGATTTAAATATATGGGAAGAGCTGTTGAGAACCTCAGGAGCAGAGGACACATTTAGCACTGTTGACAAGCCAGCAGATGCTGGATGCTGTAAGTGTGATGCCTGTTTCTGTGCACCACGAGGCTCTTAGACTGAGATGTTGACAGGATCTTCTCAAAACGCACAAGAGCAACTGAAGAGGTTATGGGGTTCGATTTGGAGGTCCTCTTAGTTTCTCGTTATCTTATCAGCAAATAAAATAAAGAGTTTTTGGATGAACTATTCCTTTAACTAAACTGAACTTGTTTCTGTGCACCACAATGTTTATTATAGGATCTCAAAACACTTATTTTAGTTTTCAACTATTAGATTCCTTGCCTTCTTATCATCAATACAATTTTTTATTCATTAAATGAAAATAAAACAAAAAATAAAAATAGAATGAAACAAAATAATCAAATGAAAAGTAAAATAAAATAAATTTAAATAATAAAATAAATAAAAATTAAATAAAGAGAAATCATTTTTGGATGACCTTTAACTTCCTCACCTTCTTATCGGCAATAAAAAAAAAAAAAAAAAAAAAAAATAAAAAAAAATAAATAAATAAAAGACAATTAATTTTATAAATAAAAGACAATTTTTGGATGAACTATTTCTTTAACTAAAATGAACCTGTTTCTGTGCACCACAAGGTTTTTAAGCTGAAATGTCGATGGGATATTTTAGATTTCTCGCCTTCACTCTAAAAAAAACGGTGCTCAATAGCACTAAAAGTGGTTCTTTGGCTCGCTATCATAGGGGAACCACTTTTGGTGCTGTATAGCACCAAATCTTGGTGCTTCAGTGGTTCTTCAGCGGTTCTTTGGCATGACTGAGGGACTATATAGCACCGCTACCATATACAGAACCTGTTAAGCTCCTGTATGGTTCTTCAGCGGTTGGGTTGATTAAGGTGCTATATAGCACCACTACCATACAAAGAACCTGTTAAGCCCCTTTAAAGGTTCTTTACGAGCCAAAGAACCACTGTTGGTGCTGTTTAGCACCATTTTTGTTGAAGAAATACAATGCAATATGGCATCTCTTATGGTTCTACATAGCACCATTTTACAAAGGTGATGTATAGCACCTTTAAAAATATGGTGCTATATAGCGCCAAAAGTGGTTCCCCTATGATTACGAGCCAAGAACCACTTTTAGTGCTATATAGCACCATTATTTTAAAGTGTTCTTATCAGCAAATTAAATTAAATTAATTTATACAAAATTAAATAAAATTGAAATAAAATAACAAATATTTATAATTAGCCTGAGATGTTGACAGGATCTTCTCAAAAAGCACAGGATTGAGAGCAACCAAAGAGGTAATGGGGTTCAGTTTGGAGGTCCAGTGATGGAACTAACTCTTAGATTTCTCACCTTCTTATCAGCAAAGGTGAACTGCAAAATATGCTGCTTGTCTCATTTCAGACATTACTATGAACATTTTATAAGAAATAATAATGCAAACTCCCGTAAATTGTCCTAAATAGTCTACTACTGCAATATTGTGAAGACAAAAGGGTTTGCATGCACATTTTTTTTTGGTTTTCTCAACCTTTTTTGGTCCATGACTCATATTAGGGTCTAGAATTCTTGCAACCTCACTCATACCACAAAATAAAATTAAACCAAGGGCATAGGTTTGGTTTAAAAGTTGGTAGGAACCTACTGCAACCTTGAGATCAGTATTTTTAAACCAGTAATTAAAGCCATGACTCACAAGACCTTGACATAGGCTATTCAAAGTCTGGTAATATGCAAAATAACATAGTTCCCTAAAGTCTCATTCATTCAAACAAGATCAATGAAGCTGAACTCTGTTTCAAGCAGTTTTAGGACACTTCTGCAACATCTGTGACTGAAATCTCCCCATTTATAACTATCAAATAACTCAGTTGACTCAAACCTAGAAGAATATGAACTATTAACAAGCTATGGAACATTTCCGTCATTACTATCCAGGAAATCAATGTTTAACAGTTAGTTCATGCCAATAAGTCGCCAGTCTGGGGCAAGTTGTCACAATAGAACTTGCCATTAAACAGTCGATTGTAGCTTATTCAAATTAACAAACAATAAGACAAATATGAATCAAGATAACTTGTTAAACAGCTGAAATTGCAATGCTTTTCAAAGCAAAAATGTACATTATAAATGTGACCCTGGACGACAAAACCAGTCATAAGGGTAATTTTTTTTGGAAATTGAGATGTTTGGTTTGTTAGGATAGAACAATATTTGGCTGAAATACAACTATTTGAAAATCACCTTTAAAGTTGTCCAAAAGAAGCCCTTAGCATATTTATATATTTAGGTAGGAAATTTACTATATATATTCATAGAACATGATCTTTACTTAATATCCTAATGATTTTTGGCATAAAAGAAAAATCATTTTGACCCATACAATGTATTTTTGGCTATTGCTACAAATATATCCGTGCTACTTATGACTGGTTTTGTGCTCCAGAGTCCAGGGTCACAAATATGTGACAACTTGCCCCAACCTGACGTTTCAAATCAACCTTCATTGTATAGCGGTTTTCCACTTGTTACCAAACAGTTAAACAGGATAGAATTAAATATGATATTATTCTGTTTTTGAACTAGACGTATGAAACTAGCATACCCAATGCAAAACAAGCACGTACTTCTGACCTAAAACAAAACTGACATACAGACCATGTGACAACTTGCCCCCCGGTCTCCCATATTAAGCGGAGTTTAAACAGATGACAGTAGTGTTGTAATTCAATCGATACCTGCTGATTCCTCGGTGGGAACATTCGCAGGACTGTAACCCAGGTCAGTGAACGCGTCTTTCACCTGGCTGCAGTTCACCGCGTGTAGATCCGCTGCAACCGGGGCCAGAAGCGCGCACAGAACGACAAACACCGCCGACATCATGAGCTCCGCTGAGATCTGCTGAGTTATTCCGCTGCAGATCCTGGATCTGTGAGAAAGCGCCGGTTCCTCTCTGGAGTTCCTCGAGAGATGCGAGTGAACCTGCAGCTGTCAGAGTCAGATCTTCCACAGCGCTAGAACTTCACTTCAGTTTTTTTTCTCTCGACTTTCTTTTGACTGGAGGAAATCGAGTTTACCTACGGATACGTTATCAAAACGTTCTAAACGCGCTCTGTTTAACAAACGGAACGTTATTCCAACGCAGTACAGCGCATAACTGATTATCAGTCGCGATTTCACGGCTATGGAATATGTGGAAACGTTTAAAAATGAGATTTACGAATTATGAGGAGAGTTTAGGAGGGTCTGACCCATGACTCCTTGAATTCCCCCAAAGGGGGTGTGTTTACTGTAGCCTACACATAAAAACAGTACACATTTTTTCCATACAAGTATATAAAGGTTTTAAAAAGATTTTTCAGTAAAAAGTTAGATTACAAGTTATTTAAAGTGCGTTTTTTCCGAATAGCCCCTATAGCGAATTTAAGTGCAGCACGGTAACCATAACAACAGTACTTTTGCGCATTCATCTCGATCGGTTTCTTGCAGTATGTTGATAAAATATGATATTATGTATCACTTTACTATAGATTGAATATAAAAACTTGTTTAATTTTTTTTAGATAATTTAGTCTTTACCTTTAGCTAACTTTGCTACACTCCCAAAAAAAAACTATATTTTTGTCTTGTTTTCCATTACAAATATTTAAACATTCTAAAATCAATATATATTTAGGCCTACTTGAGAAGCAAGATGACATGTCTTGTTTTCTGAAAAATGCATCAAAATTAAGTGAGTTTTGGCTTAAAATGAGGAAAAATATCAGCCAATGGGCCAAGAAAAATAATCTTTGAGTAAATATTAATATTCCTCAGAAAAAAACACTTATTATTTTATGTCATTTAGCTTTTCAAGTAAATTTATCTTGATTTAAGAATGTTACTGGAAAACAGAAATAAAAATTATAAGAAATTATTTTTTTTTTCCAGTGTAGCTGTGAATTACGAAGCAGATTGTGACAAAATAATTACACTTAATTTGGCTTTTTTTTTAGAAGAACAGAAATGTTAAAATAGCCAACCACACAAAAAGTAATTGTGTAGTAATTAATGAAAATTAATGATAGAAAAGGTTATATAAATTTCTATTGCAGCCAAATTCGTATTCTCAGATCTAAAATATTTCATTGGCTAGAATTTCACACTTATACAAATTTAATGGTGTTTGCAGCCCACCACTGTCTCTTTTCAGTTTTTATCTTGAAAATAAAATAATGCACCTCCAATTTAGCTTGTGCCCAACAGTTAATACTAATAAAATACAAGGCAGAAGGAATCAATAAAAATAGTTTCATTCAGGGTGGCTGAAATTGGGCTGTGCCAGATATATAGAGAATATAGATAGAGAATAAGCCACGCACATCCACACATTCGCAAAGTTTAGAACCTCAGAATTCTTATGCACCGAAATTAGAAAACATTTTATCAGCAAGACCTACACTTAAAACAACATAATCCCCCAAAAAAGTAAA
Organism: Aspiorhynchus laticeps; assembly: GCA_023376895.1. Lineage (NCBI taxonomy): Eukaryota > Metazoa > Chordata > Actinopteri > Cypriniformes > Cyprinidae > Aspiorhynchus > Aspiorhynchus laticeps. The sequence continues at coordinate 6,633,438 of CM041799.1, read as the reverse complement.
AATAAAAAAATAAATTAAACCTATAATTAGTGTAAGGTTACATAGAGAGGGATGTATTTACATTTATGTACATGCTGTTTTCCACACAGTTCTCATTCTGCCAGCATCACTCCTACACTCATAGGCTCTGTCTGACTCATATGTATACACAGTTATATACATGGCACTGGCCACCCTTGGACGCCAAGCTGTCAATCAGATGAGCTTCAGAGGAATCGTTCTAGGTAGCAAACTTTATTCCCCAAACAGATGACACTTAAGGAACAGTTCAGCCAAAAGTGAAAATTTGTTTAAGATGCACTCACTCAAGCCATCCAAGGTGTAGATGAGTTTGTTTCTTCATCAGATTTGGAGAAATGCATTGCATCACTGGCTCAGCAATGGATGCTCTGCAGTGAATGGGTGCCATCAGAATGAGAGTCCAAACAGCTGATAAAAACATCACAATAATCCACAAGTAATTCACACCAGTCCAGTCCATCAGTTAACATCTGGAGAAGACAAAAGCTGTGTGTTTATAATAAACAAATCCATCAAGACATTTTTAACTTCAAACCGTCGCTTCTGACCAAAATACGACTCCATAATCCTTGATAATGCTTCCTGCAGGAAAAAGTCCATCTCCTGTTGTTTCTCACATCAAAATCCAGCCACATATTTGTTTAGAGCTGTTTTGGCTTGTAAACTGTGCTTGATTTGTGCAGATTCCTCTCCTGATTCAGACCAGAACAATTTTTCAATGGAGGCAGCACTATTATGGATATGGTCTTGAATTTTAGCTGGAAGTGATGGTTTGAAGTTAAAAACATCTTGATGGATTTATTTCTTACACAAATGCAGCTTTTGTATTCTCAAGATGTTAACTGATGGACTGGAGTGGTGTGGATTACTTGTGGATTATTGTGATGTTTTTATCAGCTGTTTGGACTCTCATTCTGACGGCACCCATTCACTGCAGAGGATCCATTGCTGAGACACTGATGCAATGCTACATTTCTCCAAATCTGTTCCCAAACTTCAGAGCATTCAAGAAACTTTCAACAAGAGACTATACTGTTCCTTCCTCTGGAGCAGATATCATGCAGTGTTTCAATGGACATAAGCTGATATTTAAGAATATTACACAATCATATGACCTCAAAAATGCTGTTATATAAATCTATTTCATCCTTTCCCTGTCACTTCCAGTTGTCGGATACATGCTGCTCCTGCTGAACTTTCTGTTAGGCCAGTCCAGTTGTAGAGATGCTGGTTACATGCCAGCATGCTTTTCGACCGGTTAATAATTAATTACGGTCATGGGGAAATAGTGGATCGTTCCAAAAAGACGAAACATGCTCTTGTCTGTCACATATCTCAATGAAGAAAATCATACTGAAAGATGCTTTCATACGAGGCTTGGGAACTATTTCCACTGGATGCAATTTGGAAGAAAGCCAGTTGCTTGTGATCAACCGTTCGTATTCATGATAAAGTCATGGTTGTAGCTGTATTTTTGTGCTGTTCTTTTAACAAAAATGTCTTTTGTGTTATTTTCTCTCATTGAAAACATGGTGATGCTGCTTGGCAAAATCCCAGTCAAATCCTCCTCTCGCATCTGCCTGCTGCAAACTATAATGACCTCCATACTTCCACATGCCCGGAGGACATTATGAAACATATTAGTGGTTAAATTATGAGACTGGACACGGGGACACGGAGCAGCTGACAGCACATTAGATCAGACGAAACAAGATTGATGATGCTTTCATAGGCCGCTGCAATAAATGATTCAATGAATGGCGAACACGGGAAGGAGAGAGACCCACACTAACCTGACATGTTGTTACTTCAGTGCAAAAGATTTAGGTGAATAATGAGTAGACACTCAGGATCAGGTTCCCATCGGCTCCTGTCACATTATACTGTATACAGTCTGATTTCAAACTGGTGCTGGTGCTGGTTGTGGCATATGAAAGCTTATTTTCCCCATGAAATAAAAAATAAGAGGTAACTAACTTTTTTTTTTGCAAGAAAACTCAGAATTTTAAGATAAAAACTCACAATTAAAATTGCAAGATGTAAACTCAGTATTCTGAGAAAAAAGAGTCAAAATTGCAAGATGCAAACTTCCGAGATGCAAGCTAAAAATTGTAAGAGGAAAAGTCAGAATTTTGAGATGTACATTCAGAGAAATGTAAACTCCAATTTCTGAAAAAAAAAATTGAATTTAAAGATGCAAACTCAAAATTCTGGGAAAAAGTCAATTAAAAATGCAAACTCAAAATTCTGAGAAAAAGTCAGAATTAAAAAATGCAAACTCAAAATTCTGGAAAAAAAAATCATAAGTTTGAGATGCAAACTCAAAAATCAGAGGACAAATTTCTGAATTTTAAGAAGCAAACTGAAAATTCTGAGATAAAAAGTCAGAGATGTAAATTAAGAATTCAGATGTAAAAAAAATTAATTTTGAAATGAAAACTCAAAATTCTGAGAAAAAAGGTCAATTTCGAGATGCAAACTCAAAAAAAAAAAAAGAGTAAGAATTGAGAGATGTAAACTCACAATAACGAGTGTATAACTTGCAATTGTAAGTAAACAAGTCAATATTGTGAGATAAAGTCACAAATACTTTTATATTTTTATTCCATCGAGGAAATAAGTTTCTTCGGTTTTGAATCCATGGTTTGGTATGCTTTCGGTACAGCAGGATAATTTTTTTTATTTGATTAAAAAGTGTTTTTTTAAACCACCCCGTGTTTTTTTTTAAATCCCTGTTTTAAGATCCCCTTTCTCAAATCAGGCTGCTCTGATATTCCTGTCAGAATGATGTAGTTCTGTACAGGCCCCTCCCACAATAGTTGATTGACAAGCCGTCTTACCTTAGACCCGCCCTGAGTGAGCTGTCCGCCTCCTGTGCAGAGGAAGACAAGAACGTCTCCGATTAAGCAATTGAAGTGTTTAGTTGTTGGATGTAATAATGAATCATTTACTCCCAACATCTGAGCCGCTGAAGACGCAGAGGATTAATGTTACTTTCGTTTTGAAGGGAATGCTTTGATCCCTGATCTGCATAAAAGCGTCTATGTTCGCACGAATCATTCGTGATCCAGCTTCATCTACAGGTTATGAATCTTTGCAAATTGCCTTTCCTAATAATGTGCTAGTTAGCCAGTTTCGCGGCTGAAGTTTACAGTCTGCTTGTCACTCCACGGAAGAGAGGGGCGGAGTCAGCAGAGCTCATTAGCAGCTCATTAGCTAAGCTTTTCATTAAGACCCTAAAGAATCATATCAACTTGTGTAAAATGGGCATTCGATGACCCCGTTAATACTGCAGTGTATGTTGCTGTTATGAATGGGGGAACAGATTTGAAATTCTTTCCCTTTTGGATGTAAATTTTTACCAAAATATATATTTTAGTCAGAATTATTGCACTCCCATTCTAGATCAAAAATCATATGATGGCCATCGTTACTTCTTTTTATCTGTATAAATCAAAATTACAGACAGACCCAATGAAGGACTGAAGTGAAGCTGCTTCCTGAAAATGAACTAGAATAGCTCTAAACATACAGTGAGCAAAGAGCTATACTTAATCGATCATATAAATGCAAAACTTTTTCATTTAAGGCAATATTCAGAAAAGTGACAAGCTGTTAAAGTAAATGTGAAATGCAAATTAACCTTGCTTAAAATAATGCAGTTGCAAGAAAATGAAGAAAAGAAATGATGGAACATTTTGTTGTGGTCACACAGGATAAATTATAGTCCACAGAGATCTAACACTAGTTTTTTTGGGACTGTATTTCATGATTTCGAGATGCCCATTGTGCAATATTTTATCTCAAGCATGGAATGTTAAAAGTCTGACTAGCAAAAAACATTGTTGAATTCCAATGTCCAGTGTATTAAAATAGCCCTTTCAGGAGTCACAATGGCAAAACATACAAGTCAAGTTAGCCTTGAAAAGTAAAGTCTTGTCTGAAAGTTTTAAAAGACTGAAATATGGAGGCTACAGTTTGATGGATGCACAGGCCTTATTGTTATTCAGACAGAAGGATTTTTACAGCAATATTTTCCTGTAAAGCTGCTTTGAAATGATGTAGCCTACATTGTGAAAAGCCAACCAGCACCACAAAATATTGAAGCCATTCAATTAATACTGGGCTGCGTTCATCCCCGACTAAACGGTGCAAAACGTTTATTAAACGGAAACGGTGGTGCGTGGTTGAACCATAGATATATATATATATATACGTAGATGCCTCATTAGCGACTGTTTCTATTGGCCGCTATAGGTAAGCCGTCCGCCATATTGCAGCGGTGAACTTGACGTCATTCACCATAGTAATCACTGAATATTCGAAAGATGCCACAAACCTGCACAGAATGGCTCAACGGCTCTGTGCGAACCTACAGTATGGTGAATGATGTCAAAAATATCGTTCCAAGATGGCGGCCGCATCTACGTGCCTGGAGCAGTCGAATAGGGCGTCTATATATGTCTGCGTTGAACACCCTGTTCTGTGTGTTGCAACTATGGCAGCTGAGAAGGCCATTCTTTGTGTTCTTTTTGAATAATTTTCAGAGCCTGATGAAGTCGGTATAAATACGTGTTTAACACTACAAAATACGTTCGATGTTACAGTCACTGCCCTTGCCGTCCAGAATAAAAGAGAACATCCCAATCGAGTGAAGGGATTTGTGGAAACTGTGGTTCCTAATTATTGTGATCCAACATTTGCCTCGCATTTCAGGATATAAAGACAAACATTTCAGGTGAAGGATAATCCACTTTTTCGAGACTGTGTTATGATCTAGGCCAGGGCTGTCCAAAACTCGGTCCTGGAGGGCCAGTGTCCAGCAGAGTTTAGCTCCAACCCTAATTAAACACACCTGAAGCAGCTAATCAAGCTCTTACTGGGTATACTAGAAGCTTCCATGCAGGTGTGCTGAGGCAAGTTGGAGCTAAACTCTGCAGGACACCGGCCCTCCAGGACTGAGTTTGGAAAGCCCTGATCTAGGCTATATGACCTTATTATTTTTATTGTGAGTATTAGGCTTATCACATGCTGATCACTGTTGTTGTGCTATGATATTGTATTATTTACTATTATATAATCAGAGGAGTATAGAAAAGTTTATGAAAGTGTCACTCCACAATACAATAGCAAAAAAAAAAAAAAAAAAACGTGTGGTTTACATGTTGCTGCTGATTGGGCAGACATTTTTGACACACCCACCAAACAAGAGAAAACATACCTCAAACCCTGTTGCACACAGTTGCACACCGTTTCCAGGAAACATGTCGTTCAACCCAGAAACCGTAGCAAAACGTTGGGCACCGGCGTGAGCTTGAATGTGCCCCAGGTGTTGGAGTTTGTGCTGTTGCTGCTTTCCCTCCAAAATGATATCACTTCCTGGAGGATGATGACTGTTGAAACAAACTTTTTCCAATAAAGTTTTTTCTTTTCTTTGAATTTTAATTAGATAAATGATTTAAAATTCACCCCATGTTGACTTCATTGTGGTTATAAACAAACAAACAAACAAAAAAAATAGTTTAATCTTTAGTTAAACCTTGTGAGCTATTTTATCCAGTAAGATTAGTCTTAAGTGTCACATGATCCTTCAGAGATCGTTTTAAAATGCTGGCTGGATGCTCAAGAAGCATTTCTGATTATCAACTATGTTGAAAACAGTTGTGCTGCTGAATATTTTTGTGGAAACCATGATAGGCCTACATTTTATTTTTCAGGATTATTTGATGAACAAAATTCTAAATAACATTTATTTGTATCAGAAATCTTATGAATGTTTTCACCGTCACATTTGATCAACTTACTGTGTCCTTTCTGAATCAAAGTATTAATTTCTTTAAATACAAATAACTTACTCCAGATTTTCAAATGGTAGTTTATCATTTCAAACTTAAAATTCTTATATGATACGAGTCATTCCTGCTGCATGGTACTTTCTCATCTACAACACCAAATACAGAATATTCAATAAATCTCATTATCCCTTCAATAATCTTACCACAAGTCAGGAGCCAAAGAGCTGTCCTGCATGAGGCGCTTTAACATCTGCAGACAAGTTTATGAGAGTCAGAGACGCTGCAGATGAATGGATGTGGTTTGAAGTTACTAGTGCATAACTCCATCCTATGATATAATAGGAGGATGAGCTTGACCTTGACGTCACACAGGGGTCAATACGGTTCTAGGTCCTCTTATAGTACAACCTACTCTTCCACTTCCCCGTGCTCGTCAGTCCTAAACCTGGTTCATATCTTTTACAAACACACTGAATACAAGTTTGAGGTTTCTCATATGATCATGCATCATCTGCTCTCGAAAACAGTGGATATACATACATAAGAGAACGCCATTTATTTCTGAACCATCAAATGTCATTCATCACATCACACATTATATGTTTGCTTTGCTGAAACCATTCACATTAAACTCTTTAGGATTGCTAATTTAATAGCTAGTATCTTATCTAATTATATTTGAACACTTTATGCAACATTTGACAAATGTGAATTAAAAGACGTTTAAATGTTCAAAAGTGATTTAGCCTTTAACAATTTTCACTCAGAAATTGCTAGTAAATTTCACAAAAAAATAAATAAAAATACAAAGAAACCGCAAGCAACACTGAATTAAACATGTAGTATTTTCTATATTGTCTATTTTATTGAAACAATATTTTCTCGCATTTATTTAGTCTCTTGTAAACGCCAACACTAACTTTATTCAAAAATTTCACTCAAAATACTGAAGAAAATTACTATAATTAAACTATAACATTTGTCCATCTTTAGACTATAATAGAATCTAACATTTGACGTTAAAGGGTGTAAAACCCAGGACATAAATGTGAACATTAATGAAACACCGTAAACGCAACTTCACGTCAAAATCATTTTATGGTTAAAGCAGGTACTTCTGCTAAAGCAACGGACTCAGACGAATTTAAACTCTTTATATAATAAAAGCATGTATTTTCACAAAGTCGTCAAACAAGTTCTAAAATACTGAACATGATGAATGAACGAGAGTCATTCTAGAATAAATGATTCCAAATACAATATGGCCATCTAGTGTTCATACAGTCACCTGCAAGTTTGACCAAAAAAAAAAAAAAAACCTACAATCCCATTACAAAAAAAAGCTTTTAGAGATTAAAAAAGGCTATAACGGAACATCAACATTAGAGTATTCAGGAAAAATAATGTGAAAAAAAAACATACCAAAAAAAAAAAAAAAAAAAAGTTCTAACATTGAATGCATTTAAGTTTGAACGACTAATCAAACATTGACACTTAAATGTTTCTCAAACTAAAGTGCCATGTATCGATGAATAAAAATTAAGTTTGTAATTTCCATATCTACCTTAAAAAAACAACAAACAAAAAAAAAAAAAACATTAATAACCATAACTATTCTAAAAAGTGTAAAAAAAAAAAAAAAAAAAAAAGTCAAACTTTGACTGGTAGCATATGCGACGTGAATCCACTGAACATTAAACCTAATAAATCCCATTCACCTATAATAAACTTAATACTGGTCATGCTTTAATACAAAAGCAGACCTTTTAAGACCATTACAGTAAAAAACAAAACTTTACAAGGAAAAAAATATCTAGTTTAACAGCTTGAATTATTAAAATACAACTTCACACAAGCAAATTTGCATTTAAAACTTTTATTGAGATGATCAAATTTATACAAACAAAACAGCAGGATGGGGGATACATGCTCAAATTTATTAAAGAACACAAAAGCAGCTGGACAATTTCCCATGCTCTTCACAGGCCGGGACAAGTGCAATACTTCCAGCGCAGAGCATTGCGGCTGATCCCAACCTGCAAAGAAAGGGATGCTGGAGTGTGACGGGAAGCGGAGATTTCTCACTGTTACGATCAGTTTTGCATGGATTTGCACAGCAACGATATGAACACTGACTGCAAACCAGCAAAACTAACCAGGACAGTGTGCACAGGAAAGCGTGACGGTCAAGCTCTCTCCGCGACGCTCGCATCTAGAAGTACTTTAAGTGCTCACATTGCAGTAGATAGGCATTTTACAAAACTACCTGCACTATAAGCACTTTAATACTGCTGGAACCAGAGTGAGAGTTTTACAGCACAGAGCCGCGACAAACAGGGGTTAACCTGAAAAACACGTGCACGCTTAAGCAGAAACGGTCAAAGAGAGAAGCACAGGAAAGGATGGGGAAGCAGGCCACCATCAGTTTTGCATAGATTTGCACAACTCAATATTTCTTGTAGTGCAACTATGCAAAACTAGCAGAGAACTACATGAAATGAAAGAATAGGGGACAGCCAATGGGGAACAGCAGGATTTGCCAGCCCCTTATGCCAGAAGGGGCACTTAGGGCAGTAGGTGCTAGTCTATTTCACTATCTGCACTAAATGCACCTTAGCATAAGCAGTAGTTCAAGTCGCCGCTCGTGTGCGTTCATGTCAAAGTAGAGCTTGAAGTGCCTCCACTGCAGTAGATTTTACAGAACTACCTGCACTGTAAGCACTTTGACACTACGTTGACGAGGAACCGGGCAGATCCACTTTTGGGACCACGTCCACTAATGTGGACCCTGGTATGAGGTGACTTGAGGTGGTTGGTTTTTCTGAAAAGAGAGGGAAAAGGTATGTTATTACACGCTTGTTTTCATTAATATACAGTAGTCAACATTTGAAGTGGATTAAAACTCATCAACCAAATTGCGTTCTTGTCTTAGGACAACTTCGATGAACTTTTTTGGTCCACTTCAAATGTTGACTACTGTATTTAGATTCCAAACCACATGAGCAATGAACACTAGCAAGATCTTCTATCTGACTAGACGTGCCGCATTGAAAAACTAGAACGCGCGTATTTAAATTCAAACTAAACCACTTCACAGATAAGCGAAGTACCCCTTACGAAAATTAACCATGATTTTATTGTAGTGAAAATGTAGTAACCCTGGTTTTATGGCATATTGATTACCATTTGTATAACCACTGCTTTACTACAAAGACCATGGTTAAACTATGGTTAGTGTAGCAAAACATTTGTGGTTACCATGGTTTAACTACAGTAACCATGTTTTTTTGGTTTAATTTGTAGTAAAACCATGGTTAATTTTCGTAAGGGTCACAACCGGCGTTCTACGACGCATGCGCACTCCAGCGAAACGCGCGCATAACCCTCCCCCATGGTTTACACCAATATGGCGCCGAAGAGTCCGCAGTAGTTGTTTTGGAGAAACAAACGAAAAACAAGGGCAAAGTCTAATGTTCACGGCTTTGCTCGTTGTTTGGGTTGGAACTTGCAAAGCTAGTCGGTAAAAAAAGTACTCTGCAACTCCGAACAACTGCCGCGAAATGCGTCGAACACACGCTTAAACACGTTCAACAGCAGCCCCAGCCGTTCTAACGTTAACTCATTTTGGTTTGACGCGGCATCTCAGTTTACCCAACGTGAGAGTCGAGCAGTCTACATGAACGGCATTTGTTTGACTTTATGCCGAAACCCTTTTGTGCTGTGCGGAACGCTTTGAAATTCTATTCTTAAACGTGACCGGCCCAATGCGTTCCACCGCACATGCGTTCGAATGCTTGCAGAACGCTCGCTAATCTAACAATATTTGCGGGAAACCACAACCTCCGTTGTTCTGCATTTACTGGTCAACAGAAACGCGAGTGTAGTTCCCCAAACATTTAAGCGCGACGTTCAAACGTGCAACGTTACGTTTCAAAGTCACTGAACGTTAACTAGCCTAGCAATGTTGCTAGCACAGTACCGCGCGGCCTGCAGCTGCCCCATGTGCTGTCGCTTTGTTCTGGTGGAAACCGAACTCAAGCTCTAGCGATCGCAAAGCACAGCGAATAACTGCTATTTTGGACCGCTCGTCCCATGAAGAGTTGTCGAAGAACGTTTCGGAACGCATTTTAACGCGCCGATAGAATGTAAACGGTGACTGGAGCGAACGCTTGTTTGGCACTGCAGCAGCCTCGCGCACGCTTTTCAAATCTCCCTCATTCTCTGAACTATGTGTGCTACCACGCGTCTCTTAATACAGGGTTTCAGCCCAAAACCGCTCCCCTAACCGTTCGCATACAATAAAGTGAACGGTTTAGATGTTTACGCAAGAACGCGCTAGACTTCGCGGAGTGAATCGCGCGGAAAAGGCAACAACAGGTTTCGCGTCAATAACACGCGCGGAGTTAAGACATCGGTTTGTAGAATCCACCATCTTCACTCACTTGTGCACACTTACCGTTTACTGTCAACGCTCCGGGCAAACCGTCGAAACTAAGCGGTAAACTTCTAGCGCCGATGGTGGAAATACAGCATCCGAGCACGCTGTGGGTTGCGTTACAAAACCGTAGTAAAATTGCGAAAGTGGCGCGAACGCGCTCAGCTTTTAACCATGTGGTGAATGAAGGGCGGCTCCCGTTGAACGTAAATATCCACAACCCCAACTCCTTCATTAGCATGCACAAACTACTTCCGATCTCCACCAATCCAACAAGCGCTGCAATGACAAAATTCCCACAGCTGTAAACAACTATGTGTGTCAACATCTCGAGCAGATGCGAGGAGTCCAGAGCCTTTAAATCTCGCATCTTCTGCGCGAGGAACGCTCTTAATACTTGGGGATTATTATAAGAAGCTATATGCACTATTGCATTTTTATTTAAATTAACAATTTATCAAGAGTTTTGTCAATATTGTTTTCATCAATATTTAGCTTTTTGTGTTAAAGTGGAGTCAAAAGATAACTCATCAAAAGAAAAGTTATAGAATGTTTTTAATCTTTGTATGATATTTATGTCTCAAATGTGAAATATTGATGCATGCTATATTTGGCTACCCTATATCTACTTGAGATTTCGGTGTTAACTTGTTTTTTTTATGGTGCTGTATTATTGCATAATTAGGTGATCTTTTTTGATATCATTTTATTTGTTTAAATTATATCAGTATTGTTTTAGATCTCAAAACAGATTAAAACGAGTTTAATATAAGTTTCAGAATTACAAAGTGATAAAAACTCTTTTGTGTTTACAAATTTGTTAGATCATCCCGAGACCTGTTTTACAGAAATAACGTTATTTAGGACTAGTTTTATTATAACCAAAACATTTTTAGTCCTTGTCTGTTGATTTGTTCTAAATGCTAATGCTGTTTTTATAATCTTTCACCTGTTTTTTGTTTAATAAAAACTAGGATCTGCTCACTGTAAAATTTATTTTTCAAAGTTGTAAATAAAACAGGTTATTGGAGAAATTTTATGAGAAAATATTGTTTCTATAAAATAGACAATATAGAAAATACTACAAATTATTATGTTTAATTCAGTGTTACTTGCTGTTTCTTTGTAATTTTGTGAAATTTACAAGCAATTTCTGAGTGAAAATTGTTTCAAAGCCATTTTTCAGTGTGAATATTCTTATTTATACTGTCTTTTAAATATATTTTTATTATTATTTTTTGAACATTACAGTACATCACACACACAGTTTGTTAACCCATTTTGGTGATTATGAAAGCATTACTTTGATCCTGAATAAACATATTAAAATGAGTCATTTTTGACTTTAGTTTGTTTAGTTTGTGTCTTGATTAAACTGTTAATATCACTTTAGGTCTTCATAAATTCACATGCAGCTAACAACACAACACAGACTATTTGAAATAAAGCTTTACTATTTGAGTTACTAATTGTTAAATACACAAACAGTTTGAAACAAGGAGCAGGTGTGAATCAGGTATCAGATACGAGCTCAAGGCTGGAGTTTCTCTCTCAGTGGAATGTGCTGTATTTGGGCTCCTCCTCTCTGTAGAATGGCAGTTGCTGCGGCTCCTCCTGCTCAGGGGCCCTAGGAGGGTCTTCTGTTAGAAAAGCAGTGCTGGGATTGTCTTACTGATCTGGGGTCACACCAGCTCAACTTTCACCTCCAGGGCCATTGATGTGTAAAATCTGACATGAGAAGAATAAAAGACACATGGAGAGAGAGAGAGAGCGAGAGAGTACAGATAAATAGTAGACAGAACAGCAAAGAAACCTTCTGATAAGACCTTGAAATAAAGAAATACATGAATAAAAAACTAAAAGTGACGGTTTTAGAAAAAGGAATTATATTTATAAATTTAAAATATGTTCTGTTTAACTTTTGGTATAGGCTAACTAAAATAATTAAAATAGAATTAATTAAAAAAAAAGCATGACCCTTTAAGACTTGCACACTATTTGTTTTTTAACTGCTTAATTGTTTTCTATAAAAAACAAACAAACAAACAAAATAGTCCTCTAACACTAGCTTTCTCTATTCTTTTTCTATTCTATCTATCTGTTTTCTTTTTATCTATTATATAATTAACAAAAAGAAAGCCCTTGCTGTGTGTGCTGTGTTAAGCTGAGTCTTGTCACAGCACTTGTATATCGTTGCTCTTTTGTTGTTTTGATTGCTTCTATTGTCATCATTTGTAAGTCGCTTTGGATAAAAGCGTTTGCTAAATGACTAAATACATGTCTAAATTAATTAATTAAATATGTATAAAAAAACAATGAAAAAGAGCATGTTTTAGAAAAACTATTTATATAACTTATATTTTAGTAAAATAGAGCTATATTTAAGATTTGGTATAAGTAAAATAACTGAAATATAGTTAACTAAAGAAAGTGGAAAATAAATGTAAAAGGGAAAGTTTTAGAAAAACTAGTTATATTTATAACTTATATGGCATTTAGTGAAATATATTTATATTTACGTTTTGGTATAACTAAAATATAGTTAACTAAAGAAAGTTAAAATACATAAAAAATTATGAAGGGAAGGTTTTAGAAAAACTAGTAAATAATAATATTAATATATATCACACCTTATATTTAAACAAAATCTCAAAGTGCTACAAATTCAAAAAAGAAAAACAAAAGCACTTGATAGTAATATTTATAATTTATATAACATGTATTTAGTAAAATATAGTTATATTTAAGTTTTGGTAAGTAAAATAACTAAAATATAGTTTAAAAACACAGAAATGAAAAAGGGAAGGTTTTAGAAAAACTAGTTATATTTATAACATATGACTTAGGTTTAAAATATATTTATATTTAATTTTTGGTATAACTAAAATATAGTTAGCTAAAATAGTTTAGCTTTAGTATAACTACAAATAATGAACTAAAATTGATTAATTAACTAAAAGGCAACTTTCTTTCTTTCTTTCTTTCTTTCTTTCTTTCATTCATTTGTTTGTTTGTTATTTCATTACAAATACTGACAAGTTGCATTTGTTCCATTTTTTAAAGTCACTTTGGCTAAAAGCATAAATTTAAATGTAAATTATTATATGTTTATCTTTACAGCTCTAAATGCTATTTGTTATTTTACTGTTTATAAAAAAATCTGTGCAACGAAACGACCATATTATTTAGTTTTAGAACAGATTTGTTCAAAATACAATGACAAACCATAGAAAAAAATGTAAGAAACTGTAAGAACTGAAAGAAAAAGATGATATTTCAATCTGATATTTGACATAAATTGTATAACCTTTGCTGATGAGAGGGTCCCACAATTTATGCTTGCAGAAATATGACATGAATTGTCTTTGGTTTGGGTTTGTTGTTTATAAAAGCAACATCTGTTGAGAACAGAAAAAAGCAGAAGTGAAAGCTGGGTTATACAAGTTTAATAGTTGATTTTACACATGACCGGGGCTTGTTGTCACACTTTTTACTGACTATTTCTTTCATTTTAAAAGTCACTTTCTGTATATACACAAACATTAAAGTTTTAACATCATAACTACAAAAAATAGTGGCTTTTTTGTTTTACCCAGGAAAAATGCAGCGGTGTCGATACACTATACACTCGATATATGAATATGGAATTTTGTGAAACATTTTTTTCTTTTTTTTTTTGTTCCAGCTTTGTTGTATTATGGCCAATCAATTTCAGTTTGAATACCTGAATTGTGTAAGTTTGTTGTTTGTATGGAGCTTTAGTTAAAGAACAGGCTTCTCTTCCTTGTGTGCAGTCAACATTTTAATGGCTGTTTACTTATTTTGTTTTCCATATTAAAAATCCTAGTTTTATTATAAGCAAACATGCTATTTTAGTAACAGTAAGAAGAGATTCAGTTGGGTTAGTTTTGTCTAATTTATTGACTTTACTCATTTTTCTTAGGATTGGGGTTTTCACTACACAAAAAAATCTGAGTAAAGTTTATAGTTTAGTTTGATGTTCTGAGAATTGAATTTAATCAAAGATTTTTTTATTTTTGACCTTAGCAGAATAAGAATAATAATATAATGATTTAACTATTGATGCCATGAAGTTTATTTAAACCAAACCAAACCAAAAAATATACATCAGTGTAATTATATTCACTTGTTAACCAATTGAAAATTATACTGGAATTTTTTTTGAAAGACATAAATTAAAAAAAAAAAAATTCTAACTAGATGTTTAAATGACTTAACATTGAATCAAGATACAACAAATACAGAATCAACTCTTTTTATATGTTTTAATACAAATATGCTTGTATTCAAATCTAAACAGATTTAGGTACATTTTTATGCCATTTTTTCCTCATAAGTATATTTTCCTTTTTCTTTCTTTGTTCTTTTACTTTTAGTTTTTTCCTTTTTAAAAACCATTTTAAGGCATTAAAAATGTATGCATGAAAACTGGGGCTGATTGTCACAAAGGTAAAAGTTTTTCTATACAAGTTATTTTGTATGTTGAGTTTAAACATCTAGTTAAAAACTTTAAAAGTTATTTCTTGTGTACAGTTCTCAATTCCAATGTCATACTATTTAGTTCATTAACAAGTGAACACAATATAACTGACATTAGATAAAACGAAAGAAAGAAATCCATGAATAGTCAATGCAAATCAATGCAGATTTTCAGTGCCTAATGAATCAATGCAAAAGTCAATTAAAAATAATTCCAATAACTTTTTATATTTCTTATATTGTTAGAATCAACTCTAACTAATGCTATAGTCAACTGTAAAGCAAAGAGTGTGTTAAAGAGTGTGTGACTCTGTGGCTATTAAAACACTGCTGTTAGTTTGATCATGATGCAGCTATTATTAAATTGCTAAAAACACATCAACATTGAACCAGCCAATGGCGTGAGAGCGGGGCGGGGCTATCTGTGTGCAGTTCCGCTTGTTAACACTAGGAGCGCAACAACAGCACATTTCACCAGCAGTGTGCAGCAACACTTTCACATGCTATTGTAGAAACACATTATTTGCAGTCAGCTATGATTCATTTATTCTGCAAGAGAAGATGTCTAAGTATAGGCTATATTTGGTTGTTCATGTTGCTCTCATCAGGTGACCCGCTCCATGTAAAATAAAAGTCTTATCTCAATTAGGTGGACTATGGAAGCTTGTTTCCATTGTGGGATAAAACATAAAAAAAAGGCAATTGTGACTTTTTATCCCACAATTTTGCCTTTTTTTATTTATTTAGATTTTTAATTGTCTGTTATTGTAAGAACACTGACTTTACATTTTCACGCCCCTAAATATAATGCTGAACAAAATTATTTTATGTCTCACAATCCTATTATTATTATTATATAGGCTATATATATATTTGCGATTCTGAGTGGGGAAAAATCAGATTTGCAATATAGATTAAAGTCAAAATTCTTTAATATAATCTCAGAATTCCAAAATATAAACTAATATTTGCGAGATAAACAAATTCAGAATTAATAGAAAAAAGTCTGATTTCTAAAGGTATGTTTTGCAATTCAGACTTTTTTTGCAGCCCCGGCTGGTTGGAAATCCGTGCTTGTCTGGACGTGTCTGAAACACTGTTATTATGTAGCCTACGTTTCGTGACAATTTCAAAGTTCGTGGCCTCGATGTTACAGTCGCTGCCCCTGCCTCCAGAATAAAAGAGAACATCCCAATCCAGTGAAGGGGTTTGTGGAAACTGTGGTTCCTAATTATTGTGATCCAACATTTGCCTCGCATTTCAGGATGAAAAGACAAACATTTCAGGTGAAGGATAATCCACTTATTACCTCCGAGAATGTGTTATGATCTATATGACCTTATTATTTGTATTGTTTGTATTAGGCGTATCATTATTGCTGATCACTGTTGTTGATATTGTAATATTTACCATTATATAATCAGAGGAGTATAGAAAAGTTTATGAAAGTGTCACTCCACAATACAATAGCAAAATATATAAATATGTACTGTATAGTATTTTTAAGTTACATTAATCACATGGACCCATTGTGCTGTCTCTTTAATACCACGTGGTTTATACACATGTTGCTGCTGATTGGGCAGACATTTTTGACACACCCACCAAACAAGAGAAAACACCTCAAACCCTTGCACACCGTTTCCAGGAAACATGTTCAACCCGGAAACCGTAGCAAAACGCTGTGCCTGTGTGAGCCTGAACGTGCCCCTGAACACAATCAGGGAACAAAGAAATCACATGATCCTGGAGTAAAATAAGAGGCAAGTAAAAGCAAATGAAAACAAGATTAAAAAAAGAGTTGTATTATATTAATTAATTCAGTTTATGTCGTTAATAATTCTGCATGTTTGTGGTGTATAATTTCACTATATGATTTTTAAGGACTTATCTTTATGATTTTTGTATGTTTTTAAGAACAGCTTGTATAATGAACCTGGTGCTTTGCTTGTTCAACACAAGATTTCCAAAGTAAAATCTGCGTGCTGAAGTGAAATCACAGAATCACAGAGATAAATGAACAAATACACATCTAAATGTTCAGAGAATAAAAGCCAGAATTGTGAGATACAAACTCAGAATTACAAGAAAAAAGGCAGAATTTTGAGATATAAATTTAGATTTATGAGAAACGTCTGAATTGTGAAATATAAATTCACAATTATGAGGGAAAAAAGTCAGAATTGTGAGATTTTTTTGATATACAAACTCAGAATCACAAAATAAATGAATGAAAATGTTTGAATTGTAATATATATAATATATAAATATAATAGGAGAATAAAAATCAGAATTGTGAGATATAAACTTCCACAGTGGACAACTCATTTTTCAAAAGTAGGCATACTAATTATTGCTGGTGTAAAACTTTAACAAAATGTTTTGGCTTTCTCACAGCTTCACCTTGTTTTAATCTGACATATTTGACATTTAATATTTCAGATGTTCAAAGCAGACTGGTGTTCAAACCAACCCAGTAACAAGGTCGAAGCTCCCACTGACCCCAGCAGAACGTCCCACTGAATGTTCACTGAGACCCACCATGAACTCCATCTGTCCACTGCTTTCATTCTGAGACCCCTCATACAGCTCAATCACCTCCAGCAAGAACTGCACTCACTTAAACGAGGTTAGTTTGATTGATTTACCCCATCATGCGGTTGTGTGTAATGCGCATGCGCCGCCAGCAGAGGGCGCTGCGGTCATTCAATAATCATCTGCGTCTGAATCACGACGCCTCGCACCTCAGCTTCCTCAGTGATCGAGCGTGCTGTAACCTGTGCGGTCTATAAATATTGTGGGATGTGCCAGTTTCGCTGGAGTTGTTAGAAGAATCAGATCAGGTGAGAGAGAGAGAGAGAGAGAGGGAGGGAAGAACAGTGAATACATCACACGGCATCCTGGAAGCGTTTAGATGCGACCCGTTTTACTAATGGATGAAATGTGTTTGATATACAGTCCAACAAACCACTCCATCTGACAAACACATGACAACACACCGTTTAACAATCTATCTCTTCTGTTTTAATAGAACAAAATATCTATCTATCTATCTATCTATCTATCTATCTATCTATCTATCTATCATCTATCTATCTGTCTGTCTGTCTGTCTGTCTATCTATCTATCTATCTATCTATCTATCTATCTATCGTTCTATCTATCGTTATATTATTCTATCTATCTATCTATCTATCGTTCTATCTATCGTTATATTATTCTATCTATCTATCTATTGTTCTATCTATCTTATATTATTCTATCTATCTATCTATCTATCGTTCTATCTATCGTTATATTATTCTATCTATCTATCTATCTATCGTTCTATCTATCGTTATATTATTCTATCTATCTATCTATCTATCGTTCTATCTATCGTTATATTATTCTATCTATTGTTCTTTCATTCTATCTATCTATCTATCTATCTATCTATCTATCTATCTATCTATTCTATCTATCTATCTATCTATCTATCTGTCCATCTATCTGTCTATCTATTGTTCTATCTATGTATCTATCTATCTATCTATCTTATCTATCTATCGTTCTATCTATCGTTATATTATTCTATTAACTATCTATCTATCTATTGTTCTATCTATCGTTATATTATTCTATCTATTTTCTTCTATCTATCTATCTATCTATCTATCTATCTATCTATCTATCTATCTATCTATCTATCTGTCATCTATCTGTCTATCTATTGTTCTATCTATTATCTATCTATCTATCTATCTATATCTATCTATCGTTCTATCTATCGTTATTATTCTATCTAACTATCTATCTATCTATTGTTCTATCTATCGTTATATTATTCTATCTATTGTTCTTTCTATCTATTATCTATCTATCTATCTATCTATCTATCTATCTATCTATCTATCTATCTATCTATCTATCTGTCCATCTATCATGTCTATCTATTGTTCTATCATGTATCTATCTATCTATCTATCTATATCTATCTACGTTCTATCTATCGTTATATTATTCTATCTATTGTTCTTTCATTCTATCTATCTATCTATCTATCATCTATCATATCTATCTATCTATCTATCTATCTATCTAACATCTATCGTTCTATCGTTCTAATTCTATCTATTGTTCTTTCATTCTATCTACTATCTATCTATCTATCTATCACTATCTAATCTCTATCTTCTGTCTGTCTGTCTGTCTGTCTTCTGTCTGTATATTATCTATCTATCTATCTATCGTTCTATCTATCGTTATATTATTTATCTATCATCTATCTATCATAGGTCTATCTATCTATCTATCTATCTATCTATCGTTCTATCGTTCTATCATTCTATCTATTGTTCTTTCATTCTATCTATCTATCTATCTATCTATCTATCATCTATCTATCTATCTATCTGTCTGTCTGTCTGTCTGTCTGTCTGTCTGTCTGTCTATCTATCTATCTATCTATCTATCGTTCTATCTATCGTTATATTATTCTATCTATCTATCTATCTATCTATCTATCTATCTATCTATCTATCTATCTATCTATCTATCTATCGTTCTATCTATCGTTATATTATTCTATCTATCTATCTATTGTTCTATCTATCGTTATATTATTCTATCTATTGTTCTTTCATTCTATCTATCTATCTATCTATCTATCTATCTATCTATCTATCTATCTATCTATCTATCTATCTATCCATCTATCTGTCTATCTATTGTTCTATCTATGTATCTATCTATCTATCTATCTATATCTATCTATCGTTCTATCTATCGTTATATTATTCTATCTAACTATCTATCTATCTATTGTTCTATCTATCGTTATATTATTCTATCTATTGTTCTTTCATTCTATCTATCTATCTATCTATCTATCTATCGTTCTATCTATCGTTCTATCGTTCTGTCTATCTATCGTTCTATCATTCTATTGTTCTGTCATTCTATATGTAATTCTATCTATCTATCTATCTATCTATCTATCTATCTATCTATCTATCTATCTATCTATCTATCTATCGTTCTATCATTCTATCTATTGTTCTTTCATTCTATCTATCTATCTATCTATCTATCTATCTATCTATCTATCTATCTATCTATAGTTCTATTCAGATTAGGGATGTGCGCTACGACTAATTTGACTGTCGTTTAAACGGAAGTTTTGTATCCGACTAGTCGACTAGTCTAAAAGCTAGAAACCCCCCAAAAATGAAAAAAAAAAAAAAAACTGTGCTCCTGTCTATATAACAGCATACAGTTGAAATACTTAATCTTTGAATCACTGTCAAATCCCTCAATGAATTCTGCTAAAAATAGGTCACGATTATGCCGTATGCTTGCCTCGCGTTGTCATCAATTAATTTTAGGCGGTCGTTAAACAGGAAAAAAAGATAGAGCATACACTCTTCATAAACCAGTGCATAGCTTATTTATTCAGATCGGTTGGAGCAATGCAGAAATGGAAAATCAATCAATAGACTGACAGAATTCTTCATATTCATATAACGTTAGCCAACATATTAAACCACATATTAAAACAAAAGTAAAAAACAATAGGAAAGTTTATCAAGGAATAGCATTAAAACGGCTTTTAAAAATGTACTTCATGTTGGCTATATTGTCTAAAAACAAAACAAAGCTCGTTTTACTTACTCAGACCGTGCGCATTTGTTCAGTGAATTTAACATGTTAACGTGGTCTGGAGAAAGACGGGACTAGAGGCGATTCTGCACTGGAAAAAAACCCCGCGCTCGGCAGGAACTGAAGTCACAGGCACGCAGAGAGATAACTACAAGCAAGCAGACAGTTTGAAAAGAGCCTGGAAATCCCGCAGCACCACCGAAGTGGGTCTTCGTTTAGAGGAATAGACAGCGCGGATAGGATCGCGGACCGCAGCGGCAGCTTGTAGTGTATGACATGATTGACATTTGGCTTTGGCTAGACTCCAAGCTAATGCATACGTGTATTGAATATGATTACGCATAGCTCCAGTAAAGTTATTGTAAGCCAATTTGACATTACACAGTTTACAAAAAACGTTTCCATTTCCTTCTAATTCAAAATAATCCCACACCTTGCTGGTCTTTCGCGTGGATGCTTGCCGCAACTGACATGAAGAAAACGCATGTGAGGTAAAATTATAGTTCCCGCCCAGATACGCTTTAAAAAATATTTATATATTTAAATATTTTGATATGTATTCTTTTTCAAAAGTTTTATTTTAACTGTTCTTTAAAATGTTTTAAATGTAACGTTAAAATGATGGTAATTTGAATGATAAAATCATCGGGTTTTTTCTCTCGTGTAGTCGACTATTGTTTTCAGTGTCGACTAGTAGGAGCTGTACCGTTTAGTCGACTAGTCGACTAGACCCGCACATCCCTAATTCAGATACAAAGTTACACAATAAAACCACACAAGAGTTTGTTCAGATGTCTTGATGTAACATGACCTACATCAAAATTTACTGGAAACCAAAAAGCCTGTATTCTTTTTACCTGTAGACCTCTCATGTGAATATCACACACTCTTCAATAAATGAGAGAAGAGATCAAAGAGGGTCTTTAAAACACTTGCCTACGGTCAGAAAAGAGTTCAAAACCAAGACCTGCCCACACTATCCCAGTCAGCAAGCAGCAGAACCGCCTTTCAAGTCCATTTTCTCTGGACTCAAACACAGTCTGTAGTTTAGTTGATCAAACTAAAGGAGTTTCATCAGAGTTTGTGAGCAGGACTCGAGTGGTTGTTTTTGAAATGTGAAGGTCAGCAAATGCAGACAAAGCAGTTTTTGGAATGGAATATAATCTTGCTTCATACTGATGCCACAAATATATTGCATTGTATTTATAGCCTATTTTCATGTTAAATCAAATAGTTAACTAAAAGACCAAAGTTTTACCAAATAAACATGGTTATTTCATTCTAAACAAATGAAAAAGAGGTTATTTCAAGCATGCATTTTAGGTTTTATGTAAATATATGCAACTATTTACAATTTTAATATTGCAAACGTAACCACTAGACTCTGTTTACATTGCAACTTTTTCATATATCACAATATAATAATCCAACATGTAAAGCTGCTATGAAATATGTATTGTGAAAAAGCTATACAAATAAACCTGTACATAATGTGCACAATGTACATATACAGAAATAGTAAGAATATGCAATTGCAAAAGCCACAATTCATTCTAATTTATCCTAAACATAAGCATGGCTTTAAATTTAATTCCCACTTGGGTATCACTGAAAGCTGAGAATTAAACTGCAACCAGTCGATTGTCTCCTGCAAATGATAACAATGTTATGGTTTCACGTTTTATCTTCAAAGAATGTAAAACTAAGGACAAAATTACAAGCCTGCGAGACGGCAGCATCATTAATGTGTGCTTCGGTAAACGTCTGAGATGAGAAGCAACAGTTTAAATTAGGAATATGCGGTAAATGCTCTTTTCATCCATAATCCTCAACTCATTTGCATTTTAATTCTTGTGCTTTCCTGAGCCTCGAAGCCAAATCCCGTTCTGTACTGAATGAGGCCTGTGTTTTCTCACCGACAGATTCAAGCAGCCTCTTCACAGGCACATTTAACTGACAATGATGTTTGCTATCACTTTCACAGATAAAATCAGAAATCCAATCACTTCATCATAGCGCTTATGGTGTCAAATAGACCTTAATTGGAACTAAATGTATTTCATGAATTATTAGACTGAAGCCTTGACTGCTTAATTGGGCAATAGGCATCTCTTAAATGCTTTATGTAAATTCATTAAAAAGTCAAACTTTTAAAGACTTGCTTGAAATATTAATCTTGACATATGCTCAGTACAAGGGCTTAGGGCTGAACGAAGTTGCTAAAATCAAATCAAATAAAGGCCTGTTTTTTGATGATATTCAATGTGGAGTTCTTAACATGAGTTAAAGAGAAGCACATTCATGTAATTCAACTAATCACACTCCTAGAATAAGACATTTATTTAATTTAATTAAATTGTATTTTATTTTATTTTATTTGTGTATTGGCACCAAAATAAGTACAATAAATGAAACATAAAATCATAAATAACATCTGCGATCTTTTTCAATCATGTCACAATCCTTCGACTGTTACTTTATATGCAAGGTATGGGGGGTTCATAATTTGTTTTATTTTATTTAATTTTATGCAATATAATGTATTATAATGTGGAAAACCGCACGGGTTGTCGCTCCTTATGAATCAGTGATTCCTTGTAGTGTGGATTTGACACAATATTTATTGAATATATATATATATTTAGATGTAGGCAAGTTTACAGATATGGACTAAAATGCACACAATATTGGATGTAATAAGGTTTTAACCTGAAAATAATATGAAATATTATTTCGCTATAATGGACAGCTGACTATTGACAGGAGAAACGAAGCTTTGATCTTTGAATCAACTGAACCAATTTCTTCGCAAAATTATTCACTTTTTCGAAGCGCTCGAAACGCCACATGATGGTGATGCCTGCTGGTCAAAATGGTGTACATGCAATGAAAACTCAGCTCAAACACGCATAAAACACCTTTTACAAACCAATTGCAAATGTTTTAATATATTAAATGCAATTAACAAATCATTTAATATCATTAAATATGTGTCTGTTCTATTAAATGTGACAGTTAGGTCATAAAACCACAAAACCAGTCATAAGTGTCAATTTTTCGAAATTGAGATTTATACATCATCTGAAAGCTGAATAAATAATCTTTCCATTGATGTATGGTTTGTTATGATAGGACAATATTTGGCCGAGATACAACTACAACAACTGGAATCTGAGGGTGCAAAAAAAAAATCAAAATATTGAGAAAATCACCTTTAAAGTTGTCTAAATGAAGTTCTTAGCTATGCATATTACTAATCAAAAATTAAGTTTTGATATATTTACGGTAGGAAATTCACTAAATATCTTCATGGAACGTGATCTTTACTTAATATCCTAATGATTTTTGGCATAAAAGAAAACTTGATAATTTTGACCCATACAATGTATTTTTGGCTATTGCTACAAATATACCCCAGCGATTTAAGACTGGTTTTGTGGTCCAGGGTCACATATGTGCTATTTTATTAATTTGTAGGGCTTGTTTTGTGTGTTTTATAGAGAACTTGGTTAATCAGGCCAATAACTATGTGTGCCTACAACTCTTCCTTTCTATTATACAAATGTGTTATTAAAATGTCTACAAATTTATGAAATTGATTCAAGATTAGGTTAAAAAAAACATAGACACTTGTTCATGGGTTCACAAACATCATTGAGAACCACTGAAATTTCAAAGCAGTTATGACATAGTCTCGTTTACTGAAATCACGTGACTCTGAATCACTGGTTCGAAACAAATGATTCGCAAAGGTTTCGAATCTTCACGAAGTGCCCCTACTTGCATTCTATTGTGTTTTACTTTATATATATTTTTAATTTAAATTCCATCTTTGATTTTAGCATAAAAAGAATGATGATGTGTGAAGAACCCTCAAAACACAAAGCTAGGATTGCATTTAGCCTATTTCTATCCCTTTTGTTATGATCATTTGTTCAATTGAAAGGCCTTCATGGTGGTCACTTGAACTCTAACTGGATTACCGTCATCTCTTGAGACGTGTCAGGAGGAAGCCAGAGCCAGCGAGGCATCAGTCCAGTTATGTAGCTGGCCTTTCTTTTCATGAGCTGTCCACTAAACACCCTCTCAGCGATGCTACAGCGTTTGTGCATCCACTGCTGTACTTCTGAATAAGCAAACGGCAGGATTGTGTTTCTGCGTGAGGGGGCGAGAGACTGACAGCCCAGAGGCTCGAGCAGTGTGACACAGAGATAGGAGGGTGTAGATGGTGATGTGGTCAGATGTAGCTGCTGGTAATACAGACATGCTGAAGTCAGTTGTGCCAGTGCACTGCAGATTGTAAACCAAAATACATTTAGGTGCCAAGGCACAGAAAGTGCATAGCATCTGTCAGTTTTCTTAATATTAGTATTGTTTCCTGTGTTTTTGGATAATCTTAATGCATATATTAAGTATAGTAAGTATACAGTATATATATATATATATATACAGTGGTGGCCAAAATGATTAGAACACTAGTATTTTCAGCAGCTAAAAATGGTTTTAAGTCAGTTATTTCAATCTTTTGCTGTAGTGTGTCAGTAGGAAATATCAGTTTACATTTCCAAACATTCATTTTGCCATTACTTGTAATAATCCAGCGAGATTTTTGTTTGCTCCACACAGAGATCTGATCTGATCATCATCAGTCTGTCTGAATGACATGAAGAAACAGAACAAACTGAGACAGACTCAATCCAGAAGAACTGTGGAAACATCTCCAAGACGCTTCAAGAAACCTACCTGCAGAGCTCCGAGGGCAAAAGCTGCTTGAAACACAAAGGATGCTCACACCAAATTTTGATTTAATTTAGTTAATAGAAGTTAATTGATAAAGAAAATCTATTCATGACATTATTTTTGACAGTATCCTCATTTTACAGCATTTTTACACAAGTGCCTGAAACTTTTAACAGTGCTGTAGCTCTGCAGGTAGGTTTCTTGAAGCGTCTTGGAGACGTCACAGTTCTTCTGGATTTAGTCTGTCTCAGTTTGTTCTGTTTCTTCAGACTCCTTGTGCAAATAAAAATCTCACTGGATTATTACAATTAATGGCAAAATGAATGTTTGGAAATGTAATCTGATATTTCCTATTAACACAATTTGACTCTGATGCATGTTTACAATATAAACAGATTAGGTTTTGTTGAAGTGCCTTTAACATCTTGCATACTGAAATAGTATTAAGTGGCTTTGACTTAATTTTAACTCACAAATTGCTAGTAAATTTGACAAACAATTACAAATAAAGCAATCAAAAGTTAGAGTTCTCAATATAAACTCATTTCTGCCAAGAACAAATCATCTGAGTTGATATATCCGCATCAGTTTTATTCTATGCTATGCAATTATTGACTCATTTGTGAGTTTCATTTCATCTAAATAATTTTAGGAGATATCTGATGTATTTTCTGGTGAAGCAGGATATCAAACAAGATGTAAAATAAAAAAATGTGGAGTGGTACTGAAAGTTATGTAAGTCTGTCTTGTGTGCTTTGCCTTTTCAACTGTGAATTAAAAGTGAACTTTGGACGTACCCATCACAAGGCAGTAGCTTCAAGAACACATTACCGTACAAAGCAGGACGGATGTAGCGCTGAATGGAAGAGAATGTGGATTGAAGTTAAAACCATTTCACTGTTTCAAACTCCAGACATGAATTATATATATTCTCACGGCACATTTCTGCTCATATCAGATAAAACGTACAAGGAACACGGCTGCATGCATATGAGAACCACACATGAATAGCCTTTCAGCACGAAAACATCAGCGCTATAGATCCATATCATCTGAAAAACAAACTGTCAATGTCTGTTCTGAGATGAAAAATTGCCCAATTAAAAATGAAGCAGCCTATACTTGTTCCCTGAGGAACATCACAGAGGAGATCCCTGTTTTTCCTTGACAGCAGAGAGATGGAGAGCAAACGGAGAGTTTTACAGGATTTTCTCCTGAGAAAGAGACTCCAGTAATCTCACTTTTTCTCCTATGGAGCTTTAGAAGAGATCTTAGTATTGTCTCAAACTGAGCTCAGATTTGCTAATATACCAGGTTATTATAGTTAACTAAAACTAAAATCAGAAAAGTAACTTGTATTACTTTAGACATTAATTAAAATATAAAAATATTACAAAAATAAAGAAATTATATTTATTTTTTATATTATAATTAAATTATATTTTAACTAGCTAGAACATTTCTCATTTTAATTTAGTTTAAAGGGGTCACATGATGTTGCTAAAAAGAACAATATTTTGTGTATTTGGTGTAATGCAATGTGTTTACGTGGTTCGAGGTTCAAAAAACACATTATTTTCCACATACTGTACATTATTGTTGCTCCTCTATGCTCCGCCTTTCTGAAACGCTCCGATTTTTACAAAGCTCATCGTTCTGAGAAGCGAGGCGTGCTCTGATTGGCCAGCTATCCAGTGCGTTGTGATTGGCCGAATATCTCAAGCGTGTGACAGAAATGTTACGCCACTTACCGTATTGTGATGACGTGTCCCGGCGCGACGACACAAAACCAATAAAACCCATTATAAACTAGGCATTTGTTGCATTCAGTGAGGACATAATTACTGATTATAATGACTTATACTGTCTTTTTACGGGCAGGGCTTGCTTGCTTTATTTTTAATATTAAAAAAGTTATATTTTTTTGGCAAACGTAAAAGCCCTTTCACACCAAAAGTGGAATGAATAAGCTTCAGGCTAAAAGTAAATTCACTTCTGTACAATAGAACACAGAAGAAGAAAGTTCAACACACTTCATCAATACAAAAAGAAGCACAAATGTTTATCTAGAGTAATTTTTGCTTATTAGTATGGTTGAATTGTATCATTAAAGGTCAGCAGCAAAGACATCGGTTAATAAAATGGGATTAAATACATAAAGGATATTTGTGTTCTTTAACATTTAATTATTGCAGGTTTGCATCATATTCTGAGTTGCATTTCACTGTTTTTATTAATTTTGAGGAATTCTGAATCTGTTTTTTTTTTTGCGAGTGAGATGAATTAATGCATGTTCACATTTATTCTAGAACTATACAGTGACATCTTACTCCCGATTTCTCTCAACATGGGGACAGAAGAGCTGTCAATCAATAAATTGGAAAAAAGTCACTGGCATTACTTATTTGAAAAAGTAACTCAGATATTTTCTTGTAAATTAAAAAGTAATGCGTTGCTTTACTAGTTACTTGACAAAAAGTAATCTGATTACTTGCAATGCGTTACCCCCAACACTGGTTTTCACATTGTAGGCTGCTCCAGTGTTCGAACTATACCGTGGACTTTGGGGGAGCTTTTTTGCGCGTGGACTTACAATGACTTACTTCTTGCATTGTCATCCCATCCTGGCGGGAGGTGTGCTAACAGGGCTTGCAGCAGGTGAATCGGTCGTGCCATTAAACTGCCTTGTGTTCTTTTTGCCATGGTGGCTATATGATGCTATATGATGCTAACTGCAGAATGGATTTCAAGGACAGCGCGTGCAGATCTACGGCCAAAACGAATTTTTGAGTTAACGTACTAAACATGAGTGGAATTAATTTGCACCGCAGCGCCCCCACACCTTGATGCTCATGACAAGAATAGCATGTATAGTTATCTTTATTGAAGTGAATTAGGTTTAAATCGCCGTCATGCATGAATTAATGATATTTTTGCAATTTTAAACATAATAATCCAGGATGATCACATTACACAAAACTGAAATTGCACATCAAAATAACACATTGTCAATATTTTTTGAGACCCCCCAAAATTTCACAAATCACGTTTTCAGGGGAGCCCATGTCTTATTAAGGGGAGCCGAGCTCCCCCGAGCTCCCCCGTAGTTCGCACCCTGGGCTACTCTCTCCCAGGTTCAGGAAATAGTCCTCCGTAAAATGCGCTGCACACACTCTAATATTTGGGTTGAACTGTTCTGGAACAGTGTTGTAAATACAACTTAACCACTGATTTCTAGTTGTGTCCTCTTTTGGAAGCCCAAACAAAGTGCTTTCGCTTTCACAACGAAACACAGCGTCTCCAGGACATGACGCCGGCGGCAGCAACAATACTACAGAGAGAATAAAAGTTCCTCCTTCTTTCATTGCGTATACATTTGGGCGGTGTTTTGCAAATCTTCCCACATGGTGACGTAGACATGTGGGGGCGTGTTTAAATGAGGCGTTTTAGGGGGGCGTGGACGAGTCTTAACTTTGATAAAGAATATCTCTTTGGTTTTGAGACTTTAATCTTTGCAGCTTTACAGATCTTATCTATGCACAAACAGCTTGTAACACTCCAAAGAGAAAGCAAAACTTGAAATCACATCATATGACCCCTTTAACTTTATATACTAAAATAACTAAAACTGAAATAAAAATGAATGAAAAAATATTTACAAACAAAACATAAAACAAAAAATAATAAAAATGACAAAAACACAACAAAATGACTAAAATTTTAAAATCAAAATGAAAACAGAATAATATAAAAACTAAATAAAATCACATAAAACAAAAAATAAAAATGATAAAAAACACAAATTACTAAAACATTAACTAAAATTAAAATAAAATAGGACATAGAAAAACTCATTTAAACTAATAATAATAATAATAATCAAAAGTAAAAGAAAAGTCAATCCTTAGTTTAAACTATAATAATAATAATCAAAAGTCAAAGCAATCAAAAGTCAGAGATCTCAATATGAACTAATTTCTCATCAAATTCTCATGATCAAATGATGTGAAATGCTATATATGCACATTAATTTTAAAGCTCTATTTGACAATCATTTGTGAGTTTTATTCCTAAATAATTTTAGGAGAAATAAATGAAGCAAATAAAGTATATCTGAGTGAAATAAACTCTTTTAATCTATTTTTATGCCATGGGTAAATATTTATTTTAAATATTTATTTTATTTTAAATATGTATTTTATTTTATTTTAAATATAATTTAATAGAATTTTTCAATATAAGTCATTTGGGTATATTGTAGTAAATAAAGTAAAATAAATGAAACATAAATTCATGAATTATATCTGTGATCTGTCCGTTTTAACCGTGTCTCAGTCTTTTTTTATGAACCCATGTGCTGAGGGTTAATTTCTGTCACTGCACGTCCTTATGGACTTAATCTCTGCATGATAATTCCAGCTACTCAATTATAGATCTCAGCGACTGTCATGAATAATCTTGTCTCAACAGAGGCTTTAAATATTTAATAACCCGGTCCTGCTGTGGTAACATGCATTAGTGACACATGGCACGCAAACACGCCGAATAAACACACATACGCTGGTCTTGATTTAAATATTAAACAAGATGAATTCACTACTGAAGATCTGCCATCACTGTAAAAGTGAGTGTGCAATTAAAGGTGAAGTCTAATAATATATAGTAGTGATAAAATGGTATGTAGTTAGAATACAGAGCTACTTTTGAATGGTTGTCAATGAAGAAAAAGTTTTTGTCCCCAAGCACAGCAGGGAAAAGTGGAAAAACTAAGCGTCTGGAATTGGCTGTCTGTTTATTTAAACAATGGCGGATGAGAAGAGTCTTTTAAAATGGTTCAAATTATTTATATTATTTATAACTTTTATGATTATTCATATATACAGTATATACCTATCTATCTATCTATATCTCTATCTATATATATATATATATAGGTAGTGTGTGTGTGTTTGTGTGTTTGATTGTTTAATTTATGTTTAATTCCTTTTGTTACTTGCCATTTCATAGTAATTATTTGCTAGTAATTTATAAGTGAAAATAGTTTCAAAGTAATTCCTACACCAAATTTTCTCAGTGTAACTGGTCTGACTTTTATAAACAATTTTTATTTTATTTTAAAATAAATTTGATTAAATCTCATTTTAGTTTAATTTAATTTATCATGTATTTTAATTTACATGAAGCTTTTTGTGAAATTTACTACAAATTTATGTGTGATTATTTTTTTTTTAAAGTAAACTGAATTTTTTAATTGTAAATTCTATACCAAATATTGTCAGCATATCTGATCTGGCTTTTGTAAATGACTATTTTTTATTTATTTAATTGATGTAGAATCAATTTTCACAGAAAAAATGCTAGTAAATTTTAAAAATATTTTCAAAGAAATGGCAAGTATTGAATTAAAAACTAAAAAAAAAAAGTATGTAGAAAAACTAAAATAGTGTGTGTGTGTAAAACCTACTGCAATAATCTATTTATTTACAACTTGGATTATACAGTGTAATTCAGTAATATATTAAAAAAGCTTTTTGCCTTTGATAAAAGCAGTTAATTTAGGTGCATATTTTATGAGTTAACTGACAATTTTGTGCAGTGCATGTTGAGATAATTTCCAATAAATTTTAATAATAACAAAACTGCATGAGACAATAAATCATATTGCTTGCTATATATATGGTCTAATTATAGATCAGGCGTATTTAGATGATTGATTTCAGTTAATGGAATAAACAGTGAAATTCCCGCTGTGTCCTGATCTGTGTCCTAACTTCACTCTTCTCTCAGTTGTGTTATAATGGTTGTCAGTCCTCATTCTGCCCCTTATATGACGGGCCATCCCCGTTACCATGGCAACTCAATTGGGTAAAGCCCCGCCCCCTCTTGTTCTGTTACAAGTTTTCCTTTGATCTGAATTTCCATAGACCCACATTCCCGGACCTCTGGAAAGAAAAGCTACCGTATGAAGAGAAGTGTAAATGTAGCGTTCCTTCTGAGCATGTCGCCTGAAGAACATGACCTTTGTACTTGCAGGGCCTTCCAGCTGTCATATGCGTCATGCTTTCTGGCCCCAACATGTTATGATTAATACAGCAGTACAAACTCTTAGTCATTTCAGTCATGCTTCTGTAGAAGGAGAGATAGAACAGCGAAACATGAACAACAACTTAAGCATCAAATCACTGTGACCTTGTTTACTTTCTTATTGCATCTTCCTGTTTTTCTATTTAAATATTTATTTTTACGAATGATTCATCTGTGCATTATTTCAAATCAGTGTTGTTTTAGAATCATTGATATACTATTTGAGTTTTTTTTTTATATGTTGAATTAGATTTTATTTTTATATTTCCTTTTTTCATTTAAATTTTAGTTAACGTTTTGGTTGTGTTTTTGTCATTTCTTTTGATCAGTATTTGATTTTATTTTATATTTTCTGTTTTATTTTAATTTTAGTTGAAGTGTTAGCAATTTTGTTGTGTTTTTGCCATTTATATTAGTTTTTGTTTTTTTATTTTAATATTTTCAGTTTTCACTTTAATTTTAGTTCAAGTGTTAGTAATTTTGTTGTTTTTGTCATTTTTATTATTTTTATTTTTATTTTTTTATTTTATTACAAATTTATGTTTTACAATTTTCAGTTAGTGTTTTAGTAATTCTGTTGCGTTATTTTTTTATTAGTTAGTTTTTATATTTTTATTTTATTTATATATTTTCTGTTTTCATTTTAATTTCATTTAAAGTTTTAATAATTTGAGTTTTTATTAGTTTTTTAATATCTAATTTTTTATCAAGCTTTAGCTTTTAGTTTTACTTTAGATTATTTATCTATTATTTATTATTTATTTAGAAGTGTTTGTTATTTTAGTACTTCAGCTTAAATTAAATGAAAATAGGAAATGTTGCCTTGGCAGTTACCTGAAAATAAAATAATTTTTTAATTTTTAATTTTTTAATAATATTTTATTTCAGTTCATATTTATTTTATTTATCTAGTACTAATTTTTTATATATATATGGTTCTGATTTTATACTTTATGATAATAACCCTATTAGTTTTTGTTAATATTTTGAATGAGATTTTATTTATATATTTTCTGTTTTCATTTTAATTATAAAGTTTTTGCAATTTTGTTGTGTTTTTGCCATTTTTATTAGTTTTTGAATATATCTATATAGTTTTTTTTATTAAGTTTTAGTTTTTAGTTAGTTTAATACTTAAACTAAACAAACTGAGAAATATTGCCTTGTCATCTATTTTATTTATTTGTGTATATTGTATTTTATTTCAGTTAATGATTTGTTTGATGTCAAGTGATTTTTTAAATGGTTGTAGTTTTAGCTTTATAACCCTGTATGATCTTTTCTCACACTGTTCATCAGATCATAGAGGTGAAATGGGCTGTGAATGGCATTTTGTCCATCTGGCGAGTAATTTACTCTTTAAAGCCAGTTTTTGCTCACATATGGCTCTTAGCAAGTGTTAATGTTAAATTCTTGTGAAGAAGGTCCACTAAACTGGACGCGGGTCATGTGACTGTTCATATCTGAGCTGTTTTCCCTGCAGCTCTTGACGTCCACATCATGTCTCTTTTCAGCATTAGTTGAGTTCTCTCGACGTTTCCCTCGGCTCTAATGATCTGCTGTCTCTTGACATGCTGTTATTGATATCAGCGCATGGCATGCAGCATTCTTTTTTTCTAATAATAACAGTGTTTGTGCATCTGTGCGTTAATGATTGTTAAACTATTGTATTAGTCAGTTGTGAGAGAGTCTGAACATCTTTTATCCCCTGAAGCGTTTGCTCTGATATTTCACAACAGCACACATCTGCAAAATACCACCCTGTCCCAAATACAGACCAAAATAAACTCTGCTTAAATCTGCATACAATGACTGCAACGAAGCTGAACTTTAAAATGCATATCCATATGACTTTATATATTATATTAATATTTTTCTATAATATTATTTTATTAAATATTAATACAAAATATTGAAAAAAAATATTGTATGTATACACACAGAAAAAAAGCATATTAGTACTGTCAAACGATTAATCACGATTAATCGCATATAATAAAAGTTTTTGTTTACACAATATATGTATGTGTTCTGTGTATATTTATTATGTATATATAAATACACACACATACAGTATATATTTTGAAAATATTTACATGTCTATATTTATATTCATATAATTTATATTTAATATAATTTATATTTAATATATAAACATAACATTTTTCTGAAATATATACATGCATGTGTGTGTATTTATATATGCATAATAAATATACACAGCACACATACATATATTATGTAAACAAAAACTTTTATTTTGGATGAAATATATATATATATACATACATACAGTACATACATACACCAATCCTAATAATATTTATTTACAATATTGTTTTAATATTAATAAAAATAAATATTGTGAAAAATGTTGTAATATTTATATCTGTATATGTATTATGTATATCTGTATATCTGTTTAGACACACATACACTTACATATAATATAATATTTAATAATAATATTTATAATACTATTACTATTTTATTGAATATGAATAAAAATATAAGTAAATGTTTTGTAAATAAAACATTATATAAATGTTATAAAAATATTAGAACCATATTATTATTTATTTTATCATCTTATTTATTAAATGTTACACAAAATGATATATATTTATATAAATTTACTGGAAAATAAGACAGTAGGCTACTGATAATGAACTAGATTTTTTGCACTTTATCCTCAAGTATACAGAAACCACTTAAGTGCTAATCAAGTCAAATCAAACAGGACTCTAAAATATCTATTTTCATCGCCATGCAGCTACCGATTACTTTAGTAACCGAAGATATACTGAATTATTTACACAAATCCTGCAACATTACTTTAGGAGTGTGAATAATGCATTCGTGGTTCTGACGGAGCAGATGGTCAGATGTTTGGACTGATTTCTTCACAGGAGTCAAACTGAAGCGTGCTGTTAAACGCCTCTGATCTTCCAGCACAGGCCGGTTAGCTGCTGATGCTCCGGGCCTCGCCTGACTCTCACACGCCTTCAGAACAAGAGAATCTCCACAATCAACAATTACATGCATATGAGCTTTACCATCAATTACACACATCAAAGATCCTATTCCTAATGAGAATTCATGTCTTATTTTACAATCAAATATATAAAGATTCTTGAAACAAGATACATTTACTTGAGAAGCAACGCTGCATTAGATATCAGGACCTGTTTTAATAGTCTTATTGCATTAGCAGATCTTTTGATTTCTTTTAAGCATAAACAAGTTTATAACAAGTGAAAAATCTGACATAATACACTTATATACAATACACGATCCGTAAAAAAAATATAAAGCATTGCTTCTCATGTATATTAATCTCATTTTAAGGATATTTAGACATTTTTAATTGGAAATGTAAAATTTAGTTTAATTTTATTTTTTTAGTAAAAAACAAGATGAATTATTAAAATATTATAAAAGTTAAATAATAACAATTATTATTATGTCATCTTTTCAGAATATTTATTTAGAACATATACATGTATTACATATAACTAAGTAATATAGAAATAAATTTACATTTACATTTAATCATTTAGCAGACGCTTTTATCCAAAGCGACGTACAAATGAGGAGAACAATAGAAGCAATCAGACCATCGAGAGAGCAACAGTATACAAGTGCCATGACAAGTCTCAGTTAGTCTAGCACAGTACACGTAGCTAGGATTTTTTTTTTTTTTTTTTTTTTTTTAAATAGAATAGGTAAGTGTTAGTATTAGTTAGTCAGGTGCTGGCGAAAAAGATGTGTCTTTTAGATGTTTTTTGAAAATGGCTAAAGACTCAGCTGTTCGAATTGAGATCGGGAGGTCATTCCACCAGCTGGGCACAGTCCAGGAAAAGGTCCGTGAGAGTGATTTGGTACCTCTTTGGGATGGCACCACAAGACGTCGTTCACTTGCAGAACGCAAGCTTCTGGAGGGCGCATAGGTTTGAACTAGCAAGTTTAGGTATATTGGTGCAGTGCCAGTTGTGGTCTTGTAGGCAAACATCAGTACCTTGAATTTGATGCGAGCGGCTATTGGTAGCCAGTGTAACCTGATGAGAGCGTAACGTGATCTTTTTCGGCTCATTAAAGACCACTCTGGCTGCTGCATTCTGGATCAGTTGCAGAGGCTTGATAGTACATGCGGGAAGGCCCGCCAAGAGAGCATTACAATAGTCCAGTCTGGAGAGAACAAGAGCTTGGACAAGGAGTTGTGCAGCTTGCTCTGTTAGGAAGGGTCTAATCTTCCTAATGTTGTACATTTAAAAATAC
The DNA here is from genome assembly GCA_023376895.1 of Aspiorhynchus laticeps. Taxonomy (NCBI): domain Eukaryota; kingdom Metazoa; phylum Chordata; class Actinopteri; order Cypriniformes; family Cyprinidae; genus Aspiorhynchus; species Aspiorhynchus laticeps. Next base: position 6,597,945 of record CM041799.1, on the reverse strand, counting down.
ATTTATATAAATTTATATATAAACTACACATATTTTTAAAAACATATTCAGAATAAAATATATTTATAATAAGTATTTTATTAATATTTAATAAAATAATACAGTGCGATCTCATTAGTAATAAAGTTGTGTGGTTCTGTGATACATATATTTTCATTTGTTAGACAAAATATACAAGATTCATTGACATCATACGTAAATTATTTATATATGCATTTGGGAATTGAATGCATTAAGTGTCCCTGTTTCTGTGTGTAGTTAATGAATCTACAGCAGTAGCTCAGGGTTAATCGACCGCTGTCAGACTGATCACCATCAGCTATCAACATGAGACGAAAGATAACGACTCAGTAGACTATCAGCAAATTTCCATTTATCTTTTCCTTTTTTTTTTAAGCAAAGTCTTCTGACATTCTGATCTCAGCACATATTCATTAGCCATCAGATTCAAATGGATTGGTCTTATGTTTTAAAATGACTATATGTTATAATTTAGACCAGAGATGACCACTGATTTGAACCACCATACCATATCACAAAAAACATGCCATTGAAGCATATCTTCATTTATATTTTATTTTTATTTTTTTTACATTTTTATTTATTTTTTGAATTAAATGTAAAAAAACAAGAGTAGTGAACTTGACTGAAAGTATTAATTTTTTTACAATTCATTTAACAAATTTTATTATTTTAAAATTAAAATTAATAACTAAATAATGATTCGCTAAACGCATTTCAGATCGTGACTTCATAGCACGGATCACACATTTTTTCTTTGTTTTTATAAATGTCTTAATGGTTTGATGTTTTGTACTGTCTAGTAAAAAAAAGAAATCAGAAAAAAATATTCGCGAAGTCCCGATCTGAATCAAAACATTCGTGAACTCGCTCTGAAGTTCCGATCTAAATCAAGTGATTCGTGATCCATGCTCTGAAGTCCCATCTAAATAATGATTTGCTAACCATTATTTCAGATCGTGACTTCATTGCTTGGATGATTCACGAAACCGCTCCAAAGTCCCGATCTGAATCAAATGATTCGTGATTCGCGATCCAATTCGAGCGCTTCGAAACACTGAATCATTTTGTGACGCAATGGTTTAACTGATTCTGCTCCGTTTCACCCATCACTATACGTGCTTTTTAAAATCACTACAAGCATCTCTACGGAAGACAATAGTGCCATTACTCAGCTCAGTTTAGTTTAATATTGATTCCTTTTTGGTTTAAGTGTCAGTGTTGCAAAGTTTATCAATTATGAAACAGAAATGAGTTCAATTCAGCTATAAGCAGCTCTACTTTACAGAATAATGTCATTATTCAGCTCAGTTCAGTTCAACATTGATTCAGTTCAGTTCAAAATTGATTCAATTAAATTCAACATTGATTTGATTCAGTTCAGCATTGATTTAAATCAGTTCAATTTTGATTAAATTCAGTACAATAGCAGTATCAATGTTGCAAAGTTTGTCAATTATGAAATGAATTCAATTTCACCTGTAAAGTAGCTCTAATGTCATTATTCAGCTCAATTCAGTTCAGCATTGATTCAGTTCAGTTCAACATTGATTCAATTCAGTTTAATCTTTATTCAATTCAGTTCAATAACCATGTCAAAGCTGCAAAGTTCAGTAATTGTTAAACGATTCAGCGATAATGTCATTATTCAGCTCAAATCAGTTCAATGTTGATTCAATTCACTTAAACATTGATTCAAATCAGTGCAACATTGAATCATTTCAGTTCAGTAACTGTCAGTGTTGCAAAGTTCATCATTTACGAAATAAATTCAGTTTCACCTGTAAAGTAGCTCTACATAAGACAGTATTGTCGTCATTCAGTTCAATTCAGTTCATCAGTAATTCAATTCAGTTAATCAGTAATTCAATTCAGTTCATCAGTAATTCAATTTAGTTCATTATTGATTCAATTCAGTTCAATAACTGTGTGAAAGTTGCAAAGTTCATTAATTATTAAATGATTCAGTGACAAGTGTTATTATTCAGCTTAATTCAGCTCATTGTTGATTCAGTTCAGTTAAGTGTTGATTTAATTTAGTTCAACAGCCTAACTATCAATGTTGAAAAAGATATCAATTATGCAATGAATTCAATTTAGCTATAAAGCAGATACAGAAGACAACAGTGTCTTTATTCAGCTCAGTTCGATGTTGATTCAATTCAGTTCAGCTTAATCAATTATGAAATGTTCAATTATTCAGCTCAAGTCAGTTCAGTGTTCATTCAGTTCAGTTCAGTTCAAGTCTTGTTACTGTTTTGTTTTTAAAGTCATAATTACATCCACTACACATTAATTTAACTTAAACACTCAAGTTAAAACATTATTTATCTGATAAAACTGCTCATGAATCTAAAAAAGGCCATAGGTTTCACAGAAAGTTTACACTGAGAAGCCCCTCTACCATTATATATAAAGCCTCCATGTGCATAACGAGGGTTTGACTCGCTCGAGTCCCGCCAATGAGGAAGGACACGTCCTTGATGGGACGTCCAACCACAGCTGCCATCAGCTGATAACTGCCAGAGTCACGTTCAGTGACGGGAGCTTCATTTAAATGCAGGAGAGAGACGATTACATGTCAAAGTGCTAATAGTATTACAGAGCGCAGTGATTGAAGGAAAGAACTGAGACTGAAGTCAATTACTCTGAAACAAGGCTTAAGTAAAGCCTGTAATTATGTGTTATATAAAGATTGTTCTGTGTGTGGCTGTCTGCCTGAATATTGCTACTAAATGAGTTTCTGACTTCCCTCCCTTTCACTTTTTATAGACATGATAGAGGTGAAACATCTTGAGTCCCAATATAATCAACAAGTTACACTCTGTAAACTCAAGTTTGAGCCCAATCGATATCCAAAGTAAAGAAAGTAAAATATGAAGTTTTTCACCTATTTATTGCTGATAAAATATACTACCATTCATAAGTCTTTTTTTTAAATATAGAAATTAATACTTTTATTCGTCAAGGACACATTAAATTGATCAAAAGTGATAGTAAAGACCAGGGTTATTATAGTTAACTAAAGGAAAAACAATAAAAAATGTGGTAAATTAAAAAAGAATAATACTTATCAAATTATCATAATATAATATATATTTTTATAAAAATAAAATAAATGTTAACTGCAATAAAATCAAATGAAAATTAATACTTTTATTCATCAAGGTCACATTAAAATGATCAAAAGTGACAGTAAAGCCCAGCTTTATAATTGTTAACTAAAACACACACACACACACACACACACACACGCACACAGCACACACACACACACACACACACACACACACACACACACACACACACACACACACACACACACACACACTAGTTGCCAAGGCTATACAAAATATATAAACATAAAAACACTACAAATTACAAAAAATAAAATGAAAATTTAACTACAATTAAAATCAAAATGTGAATTATAAAAATAAAAACTAATTCAAAACATAAATAAAAACTACTATCTCATTTATACTAAAATAACACCAATAAAACACATGGATCATATGTTGTACAGTTTCATATCTCCATCATATCTGTCTAATTATATTGAATAAAATACTATTGTTTTTTAATAGAAATTAATACTTTTATTCAACAAGGATGCATTAAATTGATCAAAAGTGACTGTAAAGACATTTATAATGTTACAGTAGATTTCTAATTCAAATACGTTCTGTTCTTTTGAACTTTCTGTTCATCAAAGAATCCTGAAAAATAAAATGTATCACTGTTTCCACAAAAATATTGTGCAGCACAACATGTTTCAACATTGATAATAATCATAAATGTTTCTTGAGCAGCAAATCAGTATATTAGAATGATTTCTGAAGATCATGTCTGAAGACTGGAGTAATGATGCTGAAAATTCAGCTTTGATCACAGGAATAAATTACATTTCACAATATATTTCATATAGAAATAAATGCAGCCTTGGTGCAGAAGAGACTTCTTTTAAAAACCAAGATAGGTCTGTGTTGAGGTGAAGGTTCTAGTGTAGATAGACAGTGTTTGGTTTCTACCATGAATCTCATGGAACAAGATCTGTCTGGGGTTATTCTGGTATCTTCACGTGTCGCTCATGAGCTTTCAGAATGATTCTAATCTCCTCTAATCGCTGGGAGATGTGTGGTATTTTACCCAAGGTCATGAAGGATGTGTGGAACAGCACGTCTTTACCTGAGACATTCTCAACCTCAATCTGTCAAGCTGTGTAATTCTAGCCTGGAAACAGCCTGACACTGCTAGGGAGGAATATAGCTAGAAACGGGAGTTTTAAAAGAAATATTCTATTCTACACAATCTCCATTCTCCATTGGGCAGTCGTGGCCTAATGGATAGCAAGTCGGACTTGTAAGCAGAAGGTTGTGGGTTCGAATCTCAGGTCCGGCAGGGATTGTTGGTGGGGGGAGTATCCTCCTTCAATACCACGACTGAGGTGTCCTTGAGCAAGGCACCGAACCCCCAACTCTCATTTCACTGCTGGTTATACAGCCTCTGTATAGTCGTGTATGTGACAAATAAAACTTGAAACTTGAACTGCTCCCCGGGCGCTGTAACATGGCTGCCCACTGCTCCGGGTGTGTGTTCACTTAGGATGGGTTAAATGCAGAGAATACATTTCACTGCTGGTTATATACTCTCTATGTAATTGTGTATGTGACAAATAAAGATAATCTAAATCTTAATTTTCTAACTAGAATATGCTTGGAAGATGAATGTGAGAAACACTAGAAATATCATCCAAGTATAACAAATTCTTTTAAGGTGTTGCTGAGAGTATATTTTATTCATAAGGCACTTTTCATGAATAGGGTACAAAATATGTCCTGGAACACTTAAAAATGAAGTAATGTTTCTTCTTCAGCAAATAATGAAAGAAGCCTTGAGTTTGACGAGATGCTTAACCTTCAGAAAATGCTGATCATTCGCTTCAGGAGGTCAAAATAAATAATTTATGAGGGGTTTTATAGAACATTTCTATGAGTTTTTATATATTTACTTTAAAAGCACACAAAGAAATATGTTTTTTTTTGGTAAACAAAAAATTATTGGATAAGGTAATGTAAAGAAAAAACAAGATTTATTTATTTTTGTCATATTTTGCTATATATGAAAGGTGAAACAAATTAAACAAATGTGTCTTTGAAACATATTTTGAATAGAATGCAGTAAGAAATACTAAAAGTAATAAAGCATAAAAAGAAAAAAGCATGACAGTTTAGATTTGATCACCTCAAACAGTGATAAATGTATATGTTGCTTGCAAAATATTTTGTCTGAAAACATCTACTTTCAGAAGTAGCTGAAATGATCGTCGTTTTATAAATGATGAACTTTGACAGTGTTATTTAACTAAACTGAATCAACACTGAACTGAATAATGACACTGCTATCTTCTGTAGAGCTGCTTTAGGCTATCTTAAACTGAATTTGTTTCATGGTGACTTTTTCAACATTTTCTTATTTATTAATGTAAAGTTGCTTTGAAAAAAAATCTGTATTGCATCCACCTTATTTTGCAATGTGGCGCTAGTTTCTGTGCAAGACTTCCAATACATCAATACTAGTGCACTGGTTAACTTTTACGGTTCTTAACGGTTAGAGTCACGTTTCGTATGGTTCGGATGTTTAGAAAAACTATACTGTCAAATAAAAATAGAAAATAAGAATAATCTGTCTAACTACAAGCAACAGCACAATACAATAGAGTAAAGATTCAAATAAAATAAACAGTGATTTTCAGTGATTTCTTTTAGGTAGTCTATAGCATTAGTTTTTAGGTACAGAAATTGAATAAAGTAATCAAATGTAAAACAGTATTGCATATTTGACTGTATAAATTAAAGATTATCTTTATTAAAGTTACAAAAATACAAAGCGATTCAATCAAGAGCAGTGAGTGATTTCTTGTTGTTGCTTTTTGATTAATATTAAGAAAGTGCTGTCACTTTAAGAGAATGCACTGATACTGTACGTTCAGCCAGCTATGTCTGTATAGGATACTTACCAACGATTCTGACAGAATTGTTGTGAATTTGTCCATTCAAACACAATATTCAGAGAGCTTAATATTTGCGCGGTTCTGACGTACATGCACGCACAAATCTTCTCATTGCGTATGCGTCTTGGCTCTTAAATGTTTAAACTGGCAAAGCTTACATGATTTAGTTTAAACACGATATCAACGTGCTGTTCAGTCTCACCTGTGCGCTATCACACTGATGACGGAATAAATGACATCTAATCCAGCATACGAACTCGCATTGAACAAGAGTGAATGGTTTGTCCACTTTTTCTTCATCGCTGTTATTGTAATGTACTGAAGCCAGAATGCGATCCATTAAAAGAAACATACATTAGCCGAACCTGTTTGTTTTACATGTTATTTATAACAAACCATATTACAGATGTGTTGTCAGATTTAAGTTGAACCGGTCCTAGTGCTGCCGAACCGTTGTGGAGAACCGTTCGGTTCGGTTTTTTTCGTAACGTGCCACTAATCAATACATAGCTGCTAGAAGAATAACAAAGTGCAGTAAACAGTAAAAATATCTGCTCTACAAACCAGTGTGTTTATGAATATGATAATAAATGACAATAATATGATAAGAAACGCCAGTTTGCAAAATAAAGAACCATAATTTCATGTTTGTACAGATAAAATAACTGGAAGCGAATGAAACCGGAAGCCGTGCACATTCAAATTACAAATGGCACGCCCGCTCTTACGTTAAAAAAATAAACACTGTATAAAATGTTACTTCACATAAATGGCCATCAATGGAGAAAGATGTTTTTGTAGCCAGCTGGTGTAGTTACATCTACTAGTAGGAGCAAACTAACAAAACTAACCAGTTATTACAAAGGCTGACGTGTATTTGCTGGGCGGGTTTGGTAGAGACATTAGCAAAATGTCAGAAATCCATCGCATCCTTTTTAAAAGTAGTTTTAGCACAGCAAATACATGCTGTTTTAAAAGACAACGGATCAATCAGATGACTCAGGGCTCACAATAAACATCTTAAGTGTTTTGAATATTTACAGCTGTGTGCGTGAGTTAATGCGCCTTCCTTCAAATCCATTTCACTTCATGCTGTTTTTAACGCAAGACTGCGTGTGTCTGTTTGAACGGCCACTTACACCACAAGTTTAAAAAACCAGAGAGAAAATGATTAAAGCATTTATTTCCCCCCCATACTGGCACACATCAGCAGGACGAGCCTGGGCTGATGTAAATGTCAGAACAGCAAGCGCCCGCTGCTCGCAGCTACTGCAAAATAAACTCCAAAATGTCCAACATAATGTGGACTGACATCCTCAGTGCATGCTGTCGTTTCATTAAGCAGATGTGTTGTAGTAGTTTAGCCGTGCATTATTATCAGGGACTGAGATAGACGACTTTATGAATTATTTAAAAGTTACTTTGTGCACAAGCATTAGGTACCAGAACAATGTGTATTTATTATTTTTACCAGCAGAGGGCACTGCAAGATATGATTACTTGGTCGTGCATCGCTATTTTAACCAAGAAGAACTGAACCTGGTCGAGAACTACTATCATCAATTATCAAAAAGACACCATTATTGCTTTCAAGGTAGTCACATATTAACTATTTATGTTAAATCAAAGTAATACTGTTTGTATGTATCGTATAACAGGGTCTGAATTGTTCTGCACACTTTCAACGTTCCGGAAAGTTCAGTCGTCACAACACAGTAACGCAGTAAATTCCCTACGAAAAAAAAAAAAGCCGTAGAAATTTTTTTCTAGCTCAAAAATGGCTAGTAAATTTCACAGTTAGTGGTAAAGAAACAGAATTAAATGAGAATTAATCAATAATTTTCTTGTAAAACATACTCCAATAATCATTGTTTTATTTACAACTTAGAACCCCTCACCCCTAGTCTCAGCCCCAAACGTCACGCCCACGGACCGCTGGCTAAACGTCTGATGCATATGGTACACTTATCTGGAAACACTTCAGGAGTGTCGAAGTCATCGTTGGATTGGTTGAATTATACAGGATTCCCGGGAGACGTGTGTGTCGCGTTCTTTAACGTTCCGCCTGGAAACAAAGATGCCGTGGCACCAAACCCCCTCACGAAAGAAGAAAGCTGTCGTGTTTACAAATGTGACGACGAACGCTTATCAGGGTCAACTAAACACTGGATTTTCAGAAGTATGTGAAATAGTTAAAGTTCGCGGCATAGAATCTTTCAAATACATCTGAGAGTTTCACACACCGGTCTGGTATTGTGGTGACATTTCCACGCACCAAAACATGACGCTGAACGAAACAAACTGTGATTGGTTGTTTGACATGTCGGTCAAACGGCCTCATGGGCGGGCCTTGGCCAATGAAAGCTACTATACATTCCAGACCTTCAGCCGTCAGTCTGAAGTTCTGGCTACGCGAGACTACCTCACCCCCAGTGACCCATACTCGGAATTTGTGCTCTGCATTTAATCCATCCGAGTGCACACACACACAGCAGTGAGTAGTGAACAAACACACACACACACACACCCGGAGCAGTGGGCAGCCAATGGTTCAGTGCCTTGCTCAAGGGTCTCACCTCAGTCGTGGTATTGAAGGAGGAGAGAGCTCTGTACATTCACTCCCCCCACCTACAATCCCTGCCGGACCTGAGACTCGAACCCACGACCTTTGGGTTAGTCCAACTCTCTATCCATTAGGCCAAGACTGCCCCAAAACTGAAAGTACTGGACTGGACTGAACTGAAAGTACACCCCAATAAAAATAAATAAAAATAAAAATCAATTGAACAATAACACTTTCAACAATTTCAACAGTAATAATGATAATAATACTTTCAAAAGCATAAACATAAACTAACATTTGAAAAACAAATACTGTATACCAGAGGTCTTCAATGCTCCTGGAGAGTTTAGCTCCAATAATCACACACAACTAATCAAGCTCTTCGGGTCACTTGAAAACACATGCAGGTGTTCTGAAGCAAACTTTGCAGGACAGTGGGTCCCCAGGAGCAGGGTTGAAGACCTATGCTATACAGTTTGAATTGAAAATAATAAATAGTCAGAAAATGTATAAATAAAAATAAATAAATGTTAAATATTGGCCCTTTTGTGATGATGCGTTTCCATGGTTATTAACATTGTAAATCTAGCAGATTTGTATATTTTTATAGATTTTTATAAATACATTTTTTGTAAATAAAACAAATAGGCCTATTATTGAAGTGCTTTTTACACAAAGCAAAAAACAAAAACAATGTTTTTTTGTTTTTTATTTTAATTGTGTGTTACTTTTTAATTGTAATTATTTGTGAAATTTACTAGCAATTGCTGAGTGAAAATTGTTTCTACACCATTTTTTTTTCAGGGTACTTTGTGTTTTCTAACCTCTTTTGACCATAATCAATCTCGTAATCTATCTCTCTCCTTTGGAAAGTCATAGCTTTCATTAATTTTTGTTTTGCTATTGGGGCAAATGAGAATGTATAAATATTTGTTTAAGTTTCCGTTCAGCTCTATAAAAGTTCACCCAACTATGACAACTTCTGCTTCTGACAAACCTGGAAATGTGAAAAGATTCAATTTATCTCACATTATAGATCATTGTTTGTGCATATTTTTTGATGCATAGATAACAAGTGAGATTTCAATTATATTTTGACTGCTAAACTAGGAAATATCCCTTTCAAAAATCTGGTCACTTTCTTCCAGGCTGGATGTGGGTTGAGCGGCTCGAGTCCTGGAGGCACGATGCACGCTGAGTAAATCATTTATGCACACAGACTCATTTACGTGCGTACAGTACAGCAGTGCTGACGAACAGAATAACCTGTATGGGAACTATAGGCTCAGCTAAACGCTACGTGTGTTCTCCATTTGCTCCGGTGAGTGACAGTCGGCTGATATGGGGAACGGGAATGCCCACTCTTCTAGAAAGTAATCAGGGAGTGATGCTGACTTATAAAAAGAGCAGATTTAAGTTGTTTCCCCTCCAGTGAGCTCACAGTCATATGAGTCCTCTCCCCTCAGTCTGCCATGCCTCCCCAGGCTTATATAATCCAGATCTGGCCTCATTTCCAGCGCTGAGCGACGCTCAGATCTTACGCTCAGCCACTTTAACACTCGCAATCTGCCAAAGAGTTGCTTCCAGCCTGGCAAAGGGAAAAAGGTGGGCGGCTTTCTCAAACCCCTTTTAAAATTAGCCGTGGACTCTGAGGGATTTGTGTTAAGTAAGTGATTCATCACAGAACGGGGGACACCGGGGCTAGTTGTCACACTGGGAAGCTGTCACGCGGGTTTTATTTCAGTAACTGAGGTCTGGAATCCAACTGAGAAGAATTAGTATAGAATTACGAACAGTTTTCAATCAGAAATTGCTTTGTGGAACACAAAAAAGGAAATACTGAAGAATTTCAAAATTTTTCATTAATTGAAATGAAGCTTTAATAAAATAAAATATTTGGGAGGAACAAACAGAAACGAAAACAAAACAAAAAAAAATTAATTAATTAAAACAAAATGTATATTATTTATATTAATAATATTAAAATATAAAACATTCTAAATACACTTAGAAAACATCACTTAGAAATTGCTAAATTTCACAAATAATTACAAAGAAATAGTAAATAACATTGAATTAAATGTGAAATTCTGAAGTAGAATGGTTGAAAGAATTTTCTTGTAAAAAATACTCCAATAATCTTTTTTATTTAATTTTTATTTAATGTTTTATTTATTTAAAACTTCTAAAAATAATCTTTCAAAAGGGTATACAGTTTGAACAATGGTTTTTAATCTGCCATAAATTAAAATAATGTGAATTCTGTCTTCCAAATTGAAATTTCAATATTATATTTTTGTATATTTTTTACATTTAGTAATAATAATTATAATTTTCGCCACTGTCACCTTCATCTTACTCTGTTGGGGCTTAATTTTCAGTAATATTATTGATTTAACTGCTTTGACACTATCAAATGAGAACAAAATTTGAACTGAAATGAGCTTGAACTAAATTGAATGAACATTGAACTAAATTGTCTTCTGTACTTTACTGCTAAAATTGAACTTGTTTCATAATTGATGCATTTTACAACATTAATGCTTGTTTTTTCCCCCTGTTTATTATTCTGAAGCTGCTATAAAACACTCTGTATATATGATTGTATTAAATGTGACTTGACTTTAGGTTAGCTACTTTACTGTTTTAATTGATCTGAAAAGCCAATAACAGGCTGTTTAATGGCATTGTGACAACATGCCCCGCTATATTTGTGGAAATGTTCAATAACGCTTTTACAACCAAGATACAGAAATTAACTATGAAAAATAATCCCACCCGGAGAAATAATAATGACATTTCAAGTATATTTCAATATACTTTTCGTTAAAATCTTTTTTATCTTCAAATATAGTTCAGGAGCAAATTTCAATTTCAGAGTGTTTATGCACATTAATGTGCATCAATTTAAGATGAAACGTAAGATTAAAGCAACTGAACTTTTAATAAACATCAAAGGATAAGAATCAATATCCAGAAGAAACGTTAATCCATATGGGTTTTCAATAAGTGATTTTTACATTCCTAATCTATTTTGGTCAGAATGAGAACATATAGTCCTACTTAAGACTTTTGAAGTCACTTCAGGACAAACTCAGACACACATTAACCGCTGGTAATCTGTTAGTTAACAGGTAGATGCATCACATTATTACGGTAATAAAGCTGCTGAACAAGGCCATGAAATAACATTCTGCTTCACCTTTTCTGTCCACATGACTGATAAAGTGGCCTGAAGCTGCATTAACTCTATACTGGGTAAAGCCAGAGGTACGGTTTTAATGAGGAGAAGCACAGAATGTTCTGCTAATGAGCAAAACTACAACGCTTTTCTTGAACTCAGAAGGATGAACTCCTTCTTTCATTTGTTAATTTGTCCATTATACATCTAGAATTCAGTTATTTATTAGGAAAAAGTATGAAAAACTAAGGCTTCTATCTAAATTGTTTTTTTATCTATGTCTGAAATAATGAAGGAAAGAAAGAAAAAACATTTTGATTAACTGAAATAAAGCACTAATAAAATATAATAAATATTAGATGAAAAAAACATCAACTTAAAAAAATGAAGAAATTGAAAAAGAAAAATCTTGCCTTGGCAACTAAATGAAAAAAAAGAAAGTTTAAATTGAACTATTTAAATAATTAAGTACTAAAGCTGAAATAAAAAAATAAGCTAAATATAAATATTTAGTGGGAAAAACTAATAAAAATGATAAAAGCACCTAGGACAAAAATATTACAACTTAAGCTAAATTAAAATGAATATATAACAAAGAATAAGCTCATTTAAAATATTAGTACATACAATACACTGAAAAATATGCTGATATTTATTTTTAGTCGAACATGAAAGACTTAATATTGAATTTTTTTTTTTAAATAATGCTGAATAATAAAATATAAATATTAGATGAAAAGCAAACTTTAAAAACTTACAAACTTAAAAATTAGAAATCTTGCCTTGGCAACTAACAAAAAACTGATAAAAATGATAAAAGCCTAAATTAAAATGAAAACTTAAAATAACAGCTAATTTAAAACTTTAATACATTATAAACATTGAGAAATATGCTCATATTTGTTTTTAGTGGAACACAAAAGGGGAAATATTGAAGAATTTTATTTAATTTAATCATTCAATGAATAAAAAATATTTTACTATATTTTTTTTTTATTCATTTATCATTAAATAAAATAAAGCTTTAATAAAATAAATATTACATGAAAAACCTAAAAAAAAAAGTTGAACTACTAAAAGTATAAAAAAAAATAATACAAATATACAGCTAAATATTTTTTTTGGGAAAAGACAAAAAATATTAAAACCTAAACTAAATTAAAAATCAAAACCTAAAATATAAAAATAAAATTTGGTTCAAAAATGAATGCTATACAAAAACCTTGAATCAATTAGCAAAATTGCAAAATTCAGAAATTGCTAGTAAGTTTCACAAATAATTACAAACAAACAGCAAGAAACACATTGAATAAAATTTTTAAGTAGAAAAAACGAAATTGTATTTTCTTGTTAAAACGTACTCCTATAATCTTTTTATTTACAACTTCAAAAAAACAAAAAAAAAACCTTTTTTACAGTGCAATATAAATAATAGTAAAATAACACTGAGTAAATTATGAATAAATGTAACTTTTGCATGAACTGTTCCTACAATGCACATACAGTGTATGAACATACAGAATATAACACCGTCACTGAAGAATATAGCTGTCTGCCAGATATTTCTTGTATATTTGATATAATTCTTCAGATGTAAAATCTGCAGGCGTTTCTTCCTCTGGTTACAGTCCGTGTTTCACATCCATCAGAAAACACTGAAGAAGAGCGATACCGAAGGGAGCGTGTGGATCACACACACGACTAGCTGAAGCATGTACACAACGGCAGATGAAAAATGGATGATATATAAGAAATGTCACGTTCCTTATTGAAACACTGAGGCACGTCCTTAAGCGAGAGAATCACACAAGATGGCCAGAGAACATCAATCCTTGAAGGAAATGTTAAAAACGGCCTTCAAGTCAGTGTGTGGGAGTGAAAAACAGATATTGAAAACGTCTGCGTCAATGCCAGCAAATGAGATGCAGGTCAGGTACTAAACCTCAAGGTTCACATATGTTTTCCTGACGAAGACATAGAAATACAATATCAAACTGAACTGAACTAAATTTCAAGTACACTCTTAAAAATAAAGGTGCTTCAAAAGGTTCTTCACAGAGATGCCATAGAAGAACCATTTTTTTGGTTGCACAAAGAACCATTCAGTCAAAGTTTCTTTAAAGAACCATCTCTTTCTTACCTTTTTATAACCTGAAGAACCTTCTTTCACCACAAATAACCTTTTTGAAACAGAAAGCTTCTTCAGATGTTAAAGGTTCTTTATGGAACCATTTAGACAACAAGGCATCGTGAAGCACCTTTATTTTTAAGAGTGTAGGTGCAAGCAATGGCAGTGACGTTCACACTGAATTTAAATGCATCCCAAAACAGGTTTTTCTCCTTCATGTGTGACACAGATCTGTTGTTTGCTGATTTACACTCACATTTGAGCGTAAACGCTGGAGACACTGCTGTGATGTTACAGGTGCACTGTGTCCTAAATGACTAAATAAAGGACTGGAACTTAGATCTGGAAACTCAGACTGAAAATTCCTACAATTGTATTTCAAAATACAGATCTGGTTTATATCAGGTTGGTATAAAACAATCACATTTTTGCTGTTCAATCTGATTCTCGCAAAAACACATGAATGAAAATTAATACATTAAAAACAAAAAAATTTAATTTGATAAAAAGAAAAAGCGAAACTAGTTTTAAGGACCAGTTGCAACAATGTTCCTTATTTTACAAGTTTTTATTACTTCAATAAATATTACATTTATTTTTTAATAATTTTGTAATATTTTTATTTAACCTTCATGTTGTGATCAGGTAATTTTAACCCAGAGAGGAATTTATTTTCCCCACAAATGCAAGTTATTGTTATCAAATTAGACTACCAACTGGCCAAAAAAAAAGTATTCATTATATTCAATTATTTTCTTTTTATCAACTTGTCTTCTTTTAATTAACATGTTTTATATTTATCTTTGGAACTGATTGGTTGTAGGCCTCATTGATCTGAGTTTATGCATCTCAGTTTTTCAGTGAACGTTGCCTAAATTATCCACAAATAATGCTTTTTCACTCAAAAACTGAGGTGCATGAGCTCAAATCAACGAGGCCTACAGTTTAAATAAAATCATTCTTTCCAAGTTGTTGTTTTTTTAAAAGTATGACAATGGAAGTTGTCATAAAAATGTGCAAGCAAATAATGTCATCATGCAAACAAAGTAAATAAATGTAAAAATGTATGCAAACTGCATAAATAAATCAGTATCAATAAATATTAGATGATAAACTTAAAAACACTTAAAAATGAGAAATGTTGACTTAGCAACTAACTGAATTTTTTAAGTTAGACTACTAAAATTACTGAAAATGAAATAAAAATGAATTAAAGTTAAATAGAAATATTTGGGGGAGGGAACTAATAAAAAACGACAACACTAAGCATATAAGAAAAATGATTAAAACCTACTGAAAATATAAATTAAAAGGTAATTGAAAATATTAATACATGCTGAAAATTACTTTAAAACATTTTTTTCAGAAATTGCAAGTAAATTTCACAAATAATTGCAATGAAATGGCAAGCAACACTGAATTAAATGTGAAGCAAGCAAAGACTGAAATTGTATTTTCTTGTAAAACGTACTTCAATAATCTTTGCTTTATTTACAGCTTTGAAGAAATAATACCACCAAATCTTGGATTCAATCTTTGTATTAACTTTTCTTTTTCTAAGTGATTGATCGTAGGCCTCGTTGATCTGAACGTATGCGCCTCTGTTTCTGAGTGAATATTGACTTCAGTGTGAACAGTCAGGTTAAAATTAATTTGATATTTATGGCAACTCAACTTGAAAGTTTAATTTGGCCTTTGGCATGAAGATGAAAGTCATTTAACATGGAGAGACGACTCTAGGACCGCAAACGCTCAATATTTGAAACACTTTACAACAGAAAGTGTAGTGAAGCATCGCCTCAGGCTCTCAGAGCCTCAGAAAACATACAAACAGCCTCGGGGTTCAGCACAAAGAGCAACATTATTTGTTCATGCTAGAATGAAAACGACCGTATTTAAAAGGTCACGTGAACATGCAAACAAAAACTGAAGGAAATCAGATGCCGCTTCGCTTCTGGACGTTAATTGAGACGGTCCACTTCAATATTTGACAAGCTGCTCTAGTGTTTTCTGTGCAGATGCTCTCAAAGCACTCGACAGGGGTTTTAATATGAGAGCAGAACTGCATTATTGGAGATCTTGTCATTGTGTCTACTTTGGACTTTTTCCACAAATGAGTTGTAGCAGCTGAAATGTTTTACCTATATTGTCCATTCCTGGTTGAAGCAAACATCCTTATAGCATCTGTCTGTTATTATGAGATTAAATACATTTACATTTATTCATTTAGCAGATGCTTTTATCCAAAGCGACTTACAATTGAGGAATACAATAAGCGATTCATCATAAAGAGGCAAAAAAGTGCAGGAAGATAGGAACATATAATATATAATTATATAGCATTATAATTATTAATATATAATTATATATAATATAGGAATATCTGCTTCATATATACTGCTGTAGTTTGTGATCAGTAAGATTTTTAATGTCTTTTAAATAAGTCTCTTCTGCTCGTCAGGACTGCATTTATTTGATCAGAAATATGAAAAAAAACAGTGAAAAATTATTACAGTTTAAAATAGCTGTTTTCGTGTGAATATATGTTAAACTGTAATTTATTCCTGTGATGCGCAGCTGTATTTTCAGCATCATTACTCCAGTCTTCAGTGTCACATGATCTTCAGAAATCATAATAATATGCTGATTTGCTGCTCAAGAAACATTTCTGATTATTATCAATGTTGAAAACAGTTGTGCTGCCAATATTTTTGTGGAAACCGGGATATATTTTATTTTTCAGGATTATTTGATGAACAGAAAGTTTAACAAAAAAAAAAAAAGCAGCATTTATTTGAAATAGAAATCTTTGTAACATTATAAATGTCTTTACCTGTTATTTTAGTATCTTTGAGATTTTATTTTGGTTTTAATTTTTATATTTTCCATTTTAATCTTAGTTAAAATTTTGTGTTTTTGTCATTTTAGTATTTTTATGTCTATATATATATTTTTATTTTAGTTTCAGTTATTTTAGTACATCAAGTTTAACTGAATGAGAAATATAGTAGAAAAAAAGTATTTTATATTTTATTTGTAAAAAAAAATTGTCCTTGATGAATAAAAGTAAAAACATATATATTATAAAAATATATATTATATTATGATTATTTTATAAGTATTTTTTTTTATTTACCACTTTTTCTTTTATTTTTATTCACTTTAAATAAATTCTGTTCTTTTTAACTTTTTATTCATCAGAAATGTTTCTTGAGCAGCAAATCAGTATATTAGAATGATTTCTGAAGATCATGTGACACTGAAGACTGGAGAAATGATGCTGAAAATACAGCTGCGCATCACAGAAATAAATTACATTTTACAGTATATTAACATAGAAAACCATTATTTTAAATGGTAATAATATTCTACAATATTACTGTTTTTTTTTCTGTATTTTTGATCAAATAATTGCAGCCTTGAGTTTTTTCAAAATCTTACTGATCCCAAACTTTTGAATGGCAGTGTATACAGGATATTGCAATTTATTTAAGACAGGATTTTAGTGCAAAAACTGACATACTGTGTCTAGTTTGGACTCTTTTTCCACAAATTAGCTGTAGCAGCTGAAACGTTTTACCTATATTGTTCAATCCTGGTTGAAGCAAACATCCATATGGTATCTGTCTTGTTATTATGAGATTAAATTTAGGAACAGCTGCTCCAAATATACTGGATATTGTGATGTGTTGAAGACAAAATCAGTGCAAAAACTGACACACTTTGTTCAGTCTGTAATTCATTCGGTTTGCACATGTAAACACAGAAATGACACGATATAATAGTCAAGATAGTGACTTATAAATCCATCAAATAATTGCTATTTTCAGTCAAAATCCTGTACAGGCAATAGAAACGAGAAGAAACACTGACGTGCCGCAGCAACTGCTGTTTTTGCATAACAATCTCTCCAGACCGCCTCAAGCCCTGCATGAAATTTTCATTGGCATTTGCTGAATAACAAACCCTTGTGTAAAAAGAGGCTTGGGTTGTTGTTTCCTTCACTGAGTCACACATCAGACAACTGAAGGAAAATAGTGAGGGGGAAGGGGATTCATTTTTGGCTTTACACACTTTCCCTGCAGTCGTCTTGTCTTCTCCCACGACCGCTCTCATGGTGCTTCTTATTAGCCGACGTGGGTGGACAAACGCCGCTAACATTTAAAGGGAGTTTTCAATATTGCACAGCCACTGTGACCTGTAGGCTGTAGGTTATATACTGTACATTTTGTGCTTTGACTGCATATACCGTTTAGATAATGTACACAAACTCAAAAATTTGCAAAAGGAACAAAAAACTAAATTTCCCAGCATTGCTAATTAAATCTAAAAAGTAATTGGTTTGCCCGCCAGGACTGTCAATATAAATGTTATATAATTTAACCAGTGCAAAAAAAGTGCAAAGATCTGCACCGGTAGTGTACACCGGTAAGTATGTGTACATAAAACACAATGAAACAGATTGTTCCTTTCATCACAAGTGAGGAAAAGCCTTAATATAAATGTGAACGGTCACAACATCTTTAAGACAAGTGTCACTTTTATATTCACTCACAGAAATCATTCATGGACCTCTGAATGTATTAAACAGATGATACAGAAGTAAAAGAAAGTTGTTTTTATGTTTCCGATGCATGATATGAATGAGAATGTGGTGTGAATCTCACAAAAACCCAACATTTAAAAGAAAAAAATATTTTGCATTAGAAATATAAACCTGGTTTGAAGGACCATTAAGATTTGTTTCACTGTGAAATTTATGTGAGAATTATTATTATTTTATTTATTAATTTATTTATTTTTTGCTAAATGAAAATGGAAATGGGGAAAACTGGCTTAATTGTCCAGCAAAATGTCACATTGCAAAAGAAACATGAAAAATAAAAAAATAATAGTAATAATTAGACTTCATTTTCTTTATTCAAAATAAAAATAAAATATACATTTATAAATATAAAATGATATTTAATAAAAAATATAAAAACAAATTTTCTTTCTTTTGAATTTTGAAGTGCAATCATATTTTTGTGAGATTCACCCTAATATCTCTCAGATAAAATATTTTCTCCCAAACAAAACAAAAAAATTAAGAGAAATCCATATTTCAGAACTGTGTGAAGGTCGTCCTTTTCTCATGAACCTCCAAATAGTCTGGTTCGAAATGAAGCTTGGCTTTCAGTTCCCAGTATTCGCTTCTGTTGGGCTCTATGCAGACGTTGGTTGGCGTCGAGCAGTACTCCATGGTCTGCTGTACCCTTTCCGGATTCAAGTATTGATGTCTCACATCAAAGTCTGCCGCGCAGTGAGCTGATGCATGTGTGCCATGCTTACATGCTAAATTACCCCTGTAAGAGGCCTGCTGGTCCCTAGCCAAGATATCTCGGTAAAAGTAGTTGTCGTCCAAGAGAGGAGAATGTTTGTTGAGCGCGTCTGGAGTGCCGGCGCTGAACTCGGAGCTTATCGCGTTGCTCCCGACGTCTTCATCCGAATTATTGGATGCCAGAACTCTATTGAGTTCTTCGAAGTCTCTGTAACTCTCGATTGCACTTCCCTCACTATAGGGGCCGTTTTTCGCAGCGCTTTCTGTTGCAGGTGGGATGTATTCGTAGACGTGGCCTGCCGATGTTCTAGACTCCACCCTGTCGGTGTAGATTGCATTGAAGGAGCTTGCATTGGCGGTTACCGAAGCCAGGCGTTCAGACTTTTTACGCCGCTTCATTATGACAACAAACAATCCAGCGGCGACAAAAACAGATAATATAAAAAGGAGCAACAAAGCGAGTATAAGAACAGAAAGGGGGACCGTGGGATACTGTGTGTCATAATCCAAGGCTGTTTCTAAAGTGATAGTACTACCAGGAAAGGATTCCTCCGAGGGCGGCACGACAGAAGATTGCGTGTTTGAGCTTTTCGGGCAAAGATGAGATGCGTGAACGTATCGCATATCCTCTCCCGAGAGACTCAGCGGAGATTCACAAATGACACTGTTCACCACGGTACCAGTGCTGAGCTGCTCCAACCAGTTTTTCATCTCCACCGCGAGACACGAGCAATCCCAAGGGTTCTCGAAGAAATCGATCTGCACCAGTGCCATTAGGTCTTCGAGAATGCCGCCAACTGGAAGAGTTCGTAAATGGTTGCTGCGCAGATTCAATCGAGCCAGGCTTAATCCGTCAAAGACGCCCAGTGGTAGAGTCTTGAGGAGGTTGTTGTTCAGAAACAGCAATTGAAGATTGGGTGCTTGTTGAAAGGCGCCAACCGCGATTTCTCGGATGACGTTGTACTCCAAATACAAAAACTGCAAGCTTTGTAAACCGTAAAACATATCCTCGGTGAGCCGCTCGATTAAGTTGCCGTTTAAGTAAAGCCTTCTTAAGTGTATAAGTTGGCCGAATGTCTTATCGTGAATGATGGCTATGCGGTTGTTGCCTAAGTGGAGCAAATCCAATCCGGTTGCACCATTGAAGTCGGAACTGCACACCGAAGAGATGTAGTTTCCGGTTAGGTACAGTTTTTTGGGGTTGTATGGCTTGGGATCAAGATCCGAGATGCTTTCGATTTTCCGCTCTTGGCAGTTGACATTCAACCCGAGGTCTGAGATTTGGAGATTGCATGTGCATGCATTGGGACAGTCTAGAGGAACCGGAGATTTGGTTTGGTAGGCTAACATTGGACCGTAATTCTGCGGCTTGCTTGAAGACGAGCGCGAAGTGGGTTTAACACGAAGTTTTCCTGATAAACGGCTGCTTTTTGTGGCGCGCAAGATGGTTGAGGATGCAAAACCCGCTGTGAACGTCGCTGATGTGGTTTTGTAGAGGATCTCGCTGCTGTGAGCCGGTTCTGCACGCATTTCGTATTCGGCGATGGCTCTGCGGGGACACAGTTCTTGCTTTGAGATTTCGTCAAGGTCTCGTCCGTGCAATCGAAAGGGAGTCTCGCAAACCACATCTCCGACCAAAGCAGTGTAAGATATGCTTTCAAGCCAGGCTTTTAGCGCAATTAATTCGCAAGAACAATTCCACAGGTTTTCTTCAAGCTGTAACTCCACAATGTGACTCAAGTGCTCCAGAAGGCCGATATAGGGAAGTACTTTGAGTTGATTGCCTCTCAGGTCAAGATGAGTTAAAGGAACATACTGGAATATGTTGTTTGGCAGAGCGGATAGTAAATTGTCATTGAGGATGAGCACCTCTAAGTGACGTAAAACACTCAGGGCTTTCGGTTCAATGTGGCTAATATAATTATAGTCAATCTGTAGGTACTCCAGGCTTTCAAGTCCAAGGAATGTGTCGTCCTTTAGTGCCTCAATTTTGTTGTTGTTTAGGTGTAGTCGCTTTAATCCCTGGAGTCCGTTAAAAGCGCCACCTTCGATTTCTGATATATCGTTGTCGCCTAGATGTAAAATGGTGAGTCCTTCATACTGAACGAAATCGTTGAGCGAGACTTTCTTTAACAGATTCCCTGTGAGCAGAAGATGATAAGCAGTGAAGTGTAAAGGTGTTACCTCAGACAGATTGTTAATTCCTCTGTTTTCACAACTGGCTGTGAAAATCCCGTCTCTTTCTTCACAGATGCACAGGCCTGTACATATATCCCCATAAATGTTGAACGTCTCAATTAAGGTGAAAAACGTGGCGAAAGACAGTATGGCCAATATCCACATATGCATGTTCATGGCGATGGATGGTGGTTGAGTAGATATTGTGTGCTGTCATCTGAAAAGAGAAAAATGCAATGTTAATTCATGAATAATATCAATTCAGCATATAAAACCAATGCTAAATGCACATAATAAACATATAAGCATGCATAATATCAAAATTATACAACTGTTTAAAAGAGACGACAAATCTTGTAAAATTCTTGCTAATCAATTTGGACAGATGCATTGCAAAAATTAATTTCTTACTTAGTATTTCTGCTCATTTTCCAGTACAAATATCATTCTTAAATTAAGATACATTTACTTGAGAAGCAAAATGGCTTACGGTATTAAGTCTTGTTTTCTTAAAAATGCATCAAAATTAAGTGTTTCTTGCATAAAACAAGAAGAAATCTGGTAATGGAGTAAGGAAAATAAATTAAGATTATCTTTCTTGTCCAAAAGCAGATTTTTCCTTTTCTTGTCAAAACAAGACTTAATGTATTAAGTCATTTTGCTTCTCATGTATATGTATCTCAATTTAAGAATATTTATATATTTGTACTGGAAAACACGACAGAAATACCAAGTAAGAAAATCTTTTTTTTTGCTGTTTGTCAACATGGACAGGTTGTGTGATATGACTTAAGAAAACATGACTCTAAAAGCACTGAAATTCAAGAAATATTTAGTAACCAGTTAGCTTATGTCATCTTAAGACTTGTTGCATATTGTTGGGTCTGTGCAGTTCATTTAAATGCATTTCAGTGTTTGATTTTAGGAACATTTTTCGTTAGTTTCTTTACAAAAAGCGGTATTGCCACTTGATGCACAATAAACTCTTGTTCCTGAAGCAGAACCAGCTGAGAGACACTGTACTTAACAGCATTGTCTATCTCATATTGTGGAAGACACACAGTGGGTTCAAATATAACTGTAGGCTAACTGCTGCCAGCTGTACATATACTAAAGCCAAAACAAGCAATATGCATGATGACATCTGTGTTACATGAGACAAAAGCCACTGCTTCAGTGCTTCTGTTCTGACTCAGTAATATCAGACGTTATAAGGGGAGTAGACCGTCCACTTGTATTTCACTGAATAGAAAGAAATTGCAACACTCAGTATGGTGGCTTTAGTCCCGCCTTACAGGTAAAAGAGTCAATAATTTAATAGAAGCTTGCCTATTTATTTAGGCCTGAATGTGCACGCTGTGAACTAATGATGCATTCAAGTCATGTCGGAAAGATTGTTTTTATGAGTTGAATGCATATGAACGGCATCACAATGTTGTAATTACACGTGAGTTCCGATTTGGGGGTGTGTTGGTGATAAAACATGGTTGATGGATGCAATGGATGTAGGTTAACTGACAGTAAAAAAAAAATCACAATAAATCTAGCAAGGTTGCATGTACAAAATATGATTATTATACAATTACAATGCACGTTCTTTATTCATCGATGAGGTAAAACACCTTGCTGTATTTTTTTGTAAAAAATTTGTAATCGCCATCTTGCTCAAGACGAAGTGATTTAAATGCACTTGATGTTATAATTCCGATTTAGCGACACATAAATACGAACTTCGCAGAAGGACTTGAACGCACCACGACATAGCTAAGTTTGGACACTCACACTAATTACTAATTGCGCCATCTTGCGACTCAAAATGGTAAGTACGATACTTAGTAAAATCGCCTTCATCTGTCAAGCAAAGCGTTCGATGTGCAAAAACAAACAAACACGCAAACAAACAAACAAACAAACAAACAAACAAAAAACATCGGTCGGAAAATCGACATGCACAGAGCTGGATTAGAAAGAACGCAAAATAGAGGAAGCCACGTTAGTTATTTAGTCCAGAATAATTAACTTAATATTTATTTCATATTAATAGTCTAATAGCCTAACTTCATTTAATAGGCTATTAATAATGTTGCAGTGTTCATTGCTAAGCCGATTCATTTCTACAGCAACTGACTATTTTACTTAGCTGCAAATGATTTTACAAGTAAAATAATAAAATAACCTAGACTCAGATCAATATTTCATGTCCATATAATTATTTAACTGACAAGTAACCGTGTAATCGTGTTAATACACAGTCAGCGGGTCGTTATCACAAAATAAACCTCTTCCTGATGTCCTGCCGGGGTTTTATTTTGCGATCATGAACGAATGACTGTGCATTACCGCATTCTTGAATTGTAGCCACTATGCGTTTGCATCAGAGCAAATCTACAATAACGAGACTGATATGAGCTGGAGAAAAAGTTGAACGACGTTAAACGCCTGCTCTCTCTCTCTCACACATGCGAATGACAGATTCACTTGCTTGCTTGTGAATTTCAGTTGCATATTTTCCTGTTCGATGGTTATTATTTCTGTCTGACAAACAGCAAGCCATCACGCTATGGCATTGATTCACTCACTCTAATCTCTAATAGCGCAGAGTTTGCCTATAACTTCTCCATCGCCGCGTATTGCAATCGATCGGTGTCAAATAATAAGTAAAGACTATTCCCAAACAGTCAATGCAAATGTTGTTCATCTTACCCGCGTGCACCGCAGAGAAAAACGCGCATCTCATCTGGAAATATGTTGCTGTTGCTGTATTTACATTTTAATTCGGTTCCCGGATCCCAGTGTATGGTGATGCTCGTCAGGCAACCATTTCTCTGACTAACACGACGATGACTCGGAAATCACATCAGCTACATCCCATAAATGTGGGAGGGGGAGGAACAAAACACTGGCATATGATGATGATGAATGAATTAAAATGAATCACATTTATTAAATCAAACACTGTTATACAAGGGTCAGAGAGAGAAATGACCACTGCAGTGGCCTTAAAAGTATTTGGACACTTGAGTCATAGGCTACTTATGGATGTCATTGCATTAGATCAGGGCTTTCCAGACCCAGGGACCTCATATGTAAATTGTGCTATCATTAAAATATTATTAAATTACATATCTGAGTTGATGTTCATGCAAGTTGATATAAATGTAATTAAAGGGTTAAATTATGTATGTTTTGCATATCTGGGCTCTCTGCATTAGACAGCAAACCCAGTGTCATTTATTTTTAAAGACAGACAGCACAAGCATGCTTTTTCAAGCAAAGCTTAAGTGTGAAATAATAATGAAGTTGTAAGAAACAAATCCATCAAGACATTGAAAAAGTGGTCTGGTCTGAATCAGGAGAGAAATCTGCACAGATCAAGCACCGTTTACAAGCCAAAACAGCTCTAAACATATATGTGTGTGGATTATGGATTATGGACTAATGTTTTAGCATATTTTATTTTAAAGTTAAAACATCTTAATGATAGATTTGTTTCTTACAAACACATAGCTTTTGTCTTCTCCAGATGTTAACTGATGGACTGGAGTGGTGTGGATTACTTGTAGATTATTATGATGTTTTTATCAGCTTTTTGGACTCTCATTCTGACGGCACCCATTCACTGCAGAGCATCTATTGCTGAGCAAGTGATACAATGCTACATTTCTCCAAATCTGATGAAGAAACAAACTCAACTTAATCTTGGATGGCCTGAGGCTGTATGAATGCTATACTGAATTCTAGTTATTCATTGTGCAGTGATGCATCATTTACTCAATCATGCGCAAAAGGGTAAAATGGTCATTGTGTGATCCATATGTAATAAAACTACACATTAACACTTCTCTGATGCAGCTGTAATTAAGAGCCATTTCTATTTTCTGTCCATTATATTAAGCAGATGCAACTAATACAGAAACTGCTTCATATTCATATCACACATTCATATCATTGTGCACAGCATGGAATATGCCGTTTCCCTGCGTGGGATTATGATTTGACTAGATGTAGATTAGAGTCTCAGAGTATGAAGCTCTTTCATAGTGGCTGACTGATATGGATTTTTTAATGCTTGTGGCGATATCTAGATGCACTAGTTCATTTTGTTTTTATGTGCTTTTCGGAGGCGGGTTTATCTGAAATAGATTAGAGTGCAATAATAGACTGCCATGGAAAAAAAAGTAATGGTGTCTCCAAAAAATAGTTGTACTGAAAATACCTAAAAAAAATAGCAGTAAATATGTAGAGATTTTATTAAAGGAAGTATCATGTCACTGAAGACTGGAGTAATGATGCTGAAAATTCAGTTTTACATCACAGGAATAAATTACACTTTAAAATATATTACAGTAGAAAACAGTTATTTTAAATTCTAATAATATTTCACAATTTTTTACTGTATTTTTGATGAAATAAATGCAGCCTTGGTGAGAAGAGGAGACTCAAAAACATCAAAAATCGTAATTATTCCAAACTTTTGACCGTAGTGTAAGTCCTGATGATTTCATTTTAAATAAAGCAGAATGTACAGGTTTACTTGCTACTAAGTAACTCAAACAAAACTCATTCACTCTCTTTCAAAGATTTAACGTCACTGGTGAACTTGTTCCCCTCAAAGCGCTTGTTGTATCAACTTTATACCTTGTAAACATGACTTGGTTTCCAGGCAGCCTGATAAAAAATTGATAATAATAAGAAAAAATGCCATTTCCCTCATGCATAAGATTCTAATTTGACAAGACGTAGACAGAGTTCATGAGTATAAAGTCTTTTAGTAATGGATTTAATGCTGATATGTAGAGAGTAGAGCTGCTGGCGATATATACATCATAAAATAAATAATGACAAATGTGCTGTGCACAAAATTGACAAAATCAAATGAACATTTAGACAATATGTACTCAAAATTCATTAAAAATGTTGGCTGTTGGGAGATTTTGGAATTGATACAAGAAAAAAATAACACTTTTATCAATCGGCCAAGTCAATTATTGGCATCGTTTATAATCCCAAACTGGCCCAAAATTGGCTGGTGTACATCTTACTGCTTTATAGTGCAAAAAAGTTTGTTATGGGTGGAAGACTATATTATATTATGCTCTTTCTTCAGGAAGAATCATGCTAATAACATAGTTTGGGATATTTCTTGTGCAAACATGGAAACACAGCAGTGTTTTCTTATAAATCTTTACAGGTGTCAATTTCTAAGATTTGTTAGAGAGCAAATCTCACTGGGAAATCTCACCGGAGAAAGCACAGAGATCACGCTTGTGTAGGCTGTTTTATATAAATGTGCGAGTATATATAAATAAATAAATATATTTTTAATTTTCGGTCCCTCGGGTATCAGGCGTTTGTGCTGCTGAACCATCTGCGGTCCTTCACATCTGTGCAGCATCAACAGCAATCACTGTCTCTGTGGGGCTCCACCTGTAGTCAGTCACATGGCCACGCTTTTCCCCATTTCTTGCTTTCTTTTATTTTTTATTTTTGCTGTTATTGCAAGGCTATGGTGCAATAAAAATAAACTGCTCCTGTATTTTTTTTTTTTCAAAACGGCTACCAAATCCTAAAATCAGTCAACAATTTGGTTATTGACAGAGAATGAAGTGCACAATGGCCCAAAACAGAACATTACATTTACATTTATCAGACGCTTTTATCCAAAGTGACTTACAGTGCATTCAGGCTATACATGTTTTATCACTATGTGTGTTCCCTGGGAATCGAACCCACAAACTTTTGCGCTGCTAATGCAATGCTCTACCACTGAGCCACAGGAACATAATCTAACTGAGAATATTTAGGCCCACATTTAAGATTTTTGAATCTGAATTGCATTTGGATTGCACGTTTTAACCAAAACAAACTAATAAACTTATGATGCATATTTGTCAGTCATACATAAATGAAACAGGTAAGATTTCTGCACTTAAAAAAAAATCATATCAATATCAATAAATGGCAGTTTATTATTAATTATTTGCATCTACTTGATTTTAGTTAAATAATAATAGTTTCAAAATGCATTTATTCAAATAACTTAGAATCAGCTGAAATCTGTTCATTGTGAAAACAATTACATTTAGTCAGTTAAAAAGTATGAAAATATGATTAGCTGAGGAACATGCAGTATTAACTAAACACACACACACACACACACACACACACACACACATATATGCGCATACTGTGTGTGTAAATAGATAGATAGATAGATAAATAGATATATATATATAGATGGATGGATAGATAGATAGATAGATAGATAGATAGATAGACAGATAGATAGATAGATAGATAGATAGATAGATAGATAGATAGATAGATAGATAGACAGATAGATAACCCAAATGGTTCAGTGGTGAAAAGATTGGCAGTGCTGTAGTATCTGATTACAACCTTCACAACATTTGTCAAAGTCAACAAAAGCACAGTGGTCAGGCCTGCACTAGAATACACTCATGTCTTGGTCAGAGTGTGGAAGTAGATGACAGCCTGATGCTACTGAATCTGACACTCACGTCGTTCCTCATATGAAAAGCATCTTGTTCTTAGTCACAATGAGAAAGCAATTAGGGGCATCTCCAAATCTGGAGTGCAGAGGGACTGAATACTGCGAGCAGAAAAACAACAACAACAAAGGCATGAATTACATCCAAGGACATGAAACTGCGTAAGCCAGCAAATGTGTGTATTCAATTTTTGTCCTTTGTCATGGGAAAAATGAAAATAATGACAAGGCCGTGTCTGCAAATGGTAATACAGAAAAATAGAATAGAAAATGTGTCTATTAACATTTTTCCCATTTACAAGTATTAATAGTCCCAGGTATTACACAAACATGACATTTAGTTTACTTGCTAATAACTCCCTCAAACAAAAATGGCCCAAGGGTGAGTACATTTTCAGCATATTTTCATTTTTGAGTGAACTATTCTTTTAAATTGGTCAGATTACACATTCAAAAAAATAAAAAAAGGGAGAGCCAAGATGTAGATGAGTTTGTTTCAGATTTGGAGAAATGTGTCACTGCATCAGTGTCTCAGCAATGGATGCTCTGCAGTGAATGGGTGCCGTCAGAATGAGAGTCCAAACAGCTGATAAAAACATCACAATAATCCACAAGTAATCCACACCACTCCAGTCCATCAGTTAACATCTGGAGAAGACAAAAGCTGAAACAAATCCAGCATTAAGACGTTTTAACTTCAAACCGTCGCTTCCAGCTAAAATATCCATAATGTATAATAACGCTTCCTCCAGTGAAAAAGTCCATCTCCTGTTGTCTCTCACATCAAAATCCAGCCACATATTTGTTTAGAGCTGTTTTGGCTTGTAAACGGTGCTTGATCTGTGCAGATTTCTCTCCCGATTCAGACCAGATTACTTTTTCATTGGAGGAAGCTTTATTATATGGACTCATATTTTAACTGGAAGCAATGGTTTGAAGTTAAACACATCTTAATGGTGTATTTGTTTCTTACAAATATGCAGCTTTTGTCTTCTCAAGATGTTAATTTATGGACTGGAGTGGTGTGGATTAATTGGGGATTATTGTGATGTTTTTATCAGCTGTTTCGACTCTCATTCTGACGGCACCCATTCACTGCAGAGCATCCATTGATGCTGATTGGATCTGAACTGTTGATTTCTGCCAGCTCTTGCCAGTTTCTTGTTCAACATGAATGAGCCGGTCAGTGAAGTGACTGTGGGCGGTCCGTGCTGTCACTAGGCCTTCCTTGGCAAGTCTTCTATGACACTGCACACATTTACATTTCTAACATTTCAGAGAACAATGCTTTCCAGCTGCTGCAGACACCCGAAGATGACTGAAAATGAGAGGTGAGTCATAATTGTTGGTCATTAGGTCTGAACGCACAAAACATTCATCTCCAATCATCCTCAGAGCCAATTTCTAAGTTTTTATGCCTGTATTTTTAGTGTTTTTAAGGCTTCCCACACCAAGTTTCCATGACTTTTCCAGTTCATGATTCACAAACAACAATTTCTAGCTGATAAGCATAACTAGAAAAAAAACAAACATTTGAAGAGTTCAGATGCAGAAGCCTGTAAGTGCCGTTTGAAATGTTCTTATAAATTATGTTTTTTTCTCAGGCTGTGTAGGTTCAGTAATTTAGCTTTAATGGCAATAGGTTCCTTTCTTTGCCATTAAAGTGAAATAACTGAACATAAACATGGAGCTTGAGAAAAATACTAGCCTAATTTTAGAAGAAAATTTCAGATGGCACTTCGAGGCTTTTACATCTGAACTCTTCATTTTTCACAACAAATCCCCTTGTATTACCATGCTTTCTATGATTGGTAGTAGTCTGTGTGTTCTGAAGACTTCAAGTGCACATTCAGTGTTCAGACTTACAAAAACACAAAGAGAAAGGAACAACAACAAAAAACACTATTCCAGGCTTCTAATAGACTTTTATATTGCATACTTGGATATTATTTTGACACAAGTCGTATCTCATTTGTGGCTGCACTACTGAAATGTTGACTAGGTGTTTCTTTTCCCCCTAAAATGGGTCATGTCTGCAAAAAACCAATGAGACACGGCAGTGATGTCCTCGCCTCTGCTCTCATCATCTCTTCCTCCTCACAATATCTACTAAATAAATGACAGGAGATTTAAAAATAGGGCATTATGTTCCTAATACCATCAGTATATTTTATTCGACAGCAATAAAGCTAATCTGAAACGCGTGAGATGTGTGAGCTCCCTCTGTTGGACAAATAAGAATAAAACCTCCAGGATTCAGATGGACTGTACATTCAACAGAATCAAGAGTTTAGTAGAGATGCTATGACATGTCCCTACCAATAACTAGCGACTACTAAATTGTCCTTAGCAATAATTTTGATCAAACAATTAAATTTATGTGTATGTAACCACTGTTGTTGTAATTTCGGACGCATCTGAAACAGGTCATAAAATTGATATTATCTGAGAAGTTAAAGAAATACACTAGAAAACTGTGCACTTGCATATATTTCATATATATAACATAACATAACATAACATATAAGAGCCGAAGTGTTTGAAACATATGAGCACAGTTCAGCTGAATGATAAAGTTTACCCTCTTTAACTTTGTTGTTCTGCTGTTTTGTGTTCATCTGTTTCTCCCATTCGCTCTTTTTACATTGACTAGATATAATACAATCAAATACAACAATAATTTCACAAATATTTATTACAATATGATAAATTGAACATTCAATGGTATGAGAGACTGGATGCTTTTCTCTGATTTCCTATGTCAGCAACTGAACTGCAGTGTTCAAGCTATTCAAAATAAAGTGAATTAAGCTACAAACTCGATCATAATACACAATGTTTCCATGTATTTTGATGTGCAGTGTTTTCACTAGTTAGAAGCAGTTACCTCAGATTTGTTTTGGATGTTATCTTTGGAAAGGAATGAGATATTTTCTTTGTAAACATCATACTTTTTTCCTCTGATTTAAGTTAATGTCATAAAACTAGCGAGCTAAGCCAGTAGTAGTACTAGTCTAAGTGTCGTGTATACATGGTTGTATACGCAAAAAGAACAGAAAAACCGGCTCTATTGAGTGAGTCATTTAGGCTGGAACCGATTGATTCAAACTTGTGACTTGATTCAGTTAAAGCGAGTCACTAGCAGAAACCAGATCAAAAGAGCCATTCATTTTCAACAACGCTTGTAATGATTTTAGTGATGGTGATGATGGGTGAAATGGAGCGTTTCGAAACTCAGAATCAGTTCAACCATTGTGTCGCAAAATGACCGAGTGGTTTTAAAGTGGACCGGTTCGCGAATCATTTGTAGATGGGATACAGGCCTGGATACTCTACGGCCACTGGGCATGTGCACATTAATATTGCATAATTTCTGTCACACTGAACAACAATAATTACTGTATTTGTATTATTGCCATCGCGAATCATTTGATTTAGATCGGAGCGGTTTCGTGAATATTTTGATTCATATTGAACCAGAGCGGGATCGTGAATTAAACGATTCGCGATCGCGCTCCGAAGTCACGATCTGAAACTGGTTCGTGATCATTATTCAGAAGGGACTTCGGAGCTCGAGCGTGGATTGCGAATCATTTATTAAATCTGAACTTCGGAGCGGGTTCATGAATCATGATTCAGAGGGAAAAACAAGGTAGGCTATACATTCATTTCCCCTCAGACAGAAAAAAATCCGAGAAACAAAGCTTATAGGGTTCAAAATTAGCTTTTAACATTTTCTCGAATCAAATGTAGCCTATACAAAACGCATCTTTACAGTACTAAGGCGTTGAATGTGTTTACTATCGCGAATGGTTGTTTAAGCGTTGCTGTGTGTGTTTTTTAAATGCTTTAATGTCGACAAATAGCATGTATAAGTGATGCCATCTCCCACTGTATAACAAAGAACATTCACATGCATCAACAAGACAGAACAAGAAAAAGAACAATTAAAAAAGGAGAGAGGGTACATAAGAATCAGTTTACAGACAAATAGGCCTAGCTACTACACATAGGGCCTATTTTACACTTCCGTTGGATGTTACAATGCAGTTTTACAGAAAATGTACTTTGTAAGTAAGCACCATAAAGTAATTTTTTTATGTGGAAATGTTAAAGGAGGAGTATATAGTAACCGTTTTCATTGCTTTACTATTTTTAGATTTTGACATCACATCTATATACATTTTAATCTCTTTTTCAAGCACTGTAAAAATAGGTTTGCCCTTTGTAAACTTGCATTTATGAATGTGAAATTTACATAAAAATTAAATTTATGATAAAACAAACATCCTTTAAAGAGTGATCCTTGATATAGGCCTAATAACGAAAACGCCCCCTACTGTTTTTCCCAAAATAACCTCAAGATAATGTCAAGATCAATTTTTATTGTAACTATGGACTACGTTGACGAGAGAGATGTAGAAGTTTTCACCATGAAGCTTAAGTTTTCACCATTTTTCACCATGAAGTTTTCACTTATGAAGCTTAAGTTTTCACCATGAAGCCACGGGGCAGTCGTGGCCTAATGGATAGAGCGTTGGACTTGTAACCCGAGGTTGCAGGTTCGAGTCTCAGGTCCGGCAGGGATTGCAGGTGGGGGGAGTGAATGTCCAGCACTCTCTCCACCTTCAATACCACGACTGAGGTGAGACCCTTGAGCAAGGCACCGAACCCCCAACTGCTCCCCGGGTGCCGCAGCATTGGCTGCCCACTGCTCCGGTGTTCACGGTGTGTGTGTACTTCGATGGGTTAAATGCAGAGCACAAATTCCGAGTATGGGTCACCATACTTGGCCACACGTCACTTCAAAATTCCAAAAAAATTCTAAATTACACTGGTGATGTACCGGAGAGAAAACAGATTTCACAGTAAATGATCTAATGTTCAGCAGTAAGAGAAAAAGTGTTTTAAAGCTTGTTGTTTTGTAGAACATCACAGTTATATATGATATGAGAACAGCTGGGCCTGTAGATAGGGAGTACGTGTTATTTAATAAAAATATAATTATATTTTCAGAATGACATATTTTTTTCTCAAACATAGTGTGTGGGGTAAAGTGCCCCCAGGGGGTAATGGGCAATTAATGTTTACTGTAGTTATTCTGTTCTGAACATCAAATCCTTAGTTTTTCCATCAAATGAATTCTAACTGGTTGGTTGAATAAAAATATTTTGACTTTATATTTAAAAATTACCTCAAGTTAGCATCAGAAAGCTAGTTAGCTCACTAGTTATCAACAGCTATTTTTTTTTCTTTTCAAATAGACTATCATTTTGTAATTCATAATTATTGATTATATTCTTTTTTTAATTTTAAGCTAAAACTGCCTGTACTCTGATTTTGCTGTAAATGTTTAAAGTAAATTTCTTTGTCAGACTGGGGGGTGTTTTGCCTCATAGATGGGGTATGATAAGCACAAATGTAATTTTTGTTAAAAATCTAACAACATGAAAACTCTGGACATTTTTCATACTTGGTTTATATTTTATGTCATTGTCACTAAAACTATGATAACTTTTCTGAACACATTTAACTTTTGTTTCACTGAAAAAAATGACACAATCCTTAAGGGGGGTGTTTCCCCCACTCTACCCTATTCCAAAAATGCTGGGTATATTGCCAGGACCAAAATAAATGACTAAAAAAATAAATAAATTGTTTCAGTGGAGCATTCACAAAAAGAGCATTCTAAATCAACATCAATTTTTAATTTTTGCAGAAATTATTTTGTAGGATAAACTCTAAGAATTAGGCTAATTATATGAGATTTCCTTAACCTTATTTGTAAGGAGGGATTTTTGAGGTAATGACCAAACTTGAGTCCAATTTACGTTATTAAAGAAATTGTTCCAGTAAAATAACAGAAGGCGTCGAGATATTCTCTGTCAAAAACAAAGATCTAATTTGATAGTTGTTAGGCCTTAATCCAGAAAAACTTATAGAGCCGATTGAGGTATGTTCAGGTCTAGGAGGACAGACATAAATTAGAGATATACTATATACATTGCTTTTGAACAGCATACACTGCCCTCCAAAAGTTTGGAAACACCCCTGGCAAAGTGTGGTTTTGGACTATATCAGCATAAATCCTTATCAATTTCCTTATCATTTTTTGGTGCAAATACATTAAAGTAACTTGACATTATCATTGAAGACCAGCAATAATAATTTTCATTTTGATTACATAATAATGGCAATATATACATGTCAAAGTCAGACATGCTGTGATGCCTGGTTACTGGTTTAAACTTGGCCCAGGTTTTTAACAGATTTTTGGGTCAGCACACCTTAATAGCTTCAACAATTGATTGCCAATTAAGTTTAGAATACAATGAACCAATTAGAACACAATTTAGGTCAGATAGTTTACAAATATTACATTTAAAATGTAATTTTTTTCTATGTATAAACTGTTTATGTAAAATATGTTTTTGTAGTTTGTGTTGTCCCTTATCAGCGCAAAATTATCACAAATTAAAAAGGATTCATGCCAATATTGTTCAAAATCCCACTTTTCTAGAGCGTTTCCAAACTTTTGGATGTATGTACACCTGCAGGTATAGCCTATAAGCATGTGTGGTTGTTAGTGGTACTGAGCCCAGCTTCTAGTCTCTAATATTTCCAAAAATATATGGCTTGGAGTCCTTCCTTCCTTCAATGTAAGTCACTTTCACAGCAAACGAGACACGAAAAAGGTGAACAAAATTATAGATTAATGAACTACCAAAACTAAAATACGCCGGGCTGAACGCTAGTAAGACTGCGCATGTGCACGAACACAACTCTCAAACATCAGTGATCCAAATATCAGCAGCAGTTTCAATGATGTATTTCTTTGCTGTTTGTATTTCCTTGTGTTTGTCATGCATAAAAGTTGTTGGAAAGTTATTATGTAATTTAATCATCGCTACACTCACATTTATTTGCGATCTGGTTCATGATGTGTTTAATTAGTGTTGAAAACTAAACTCTCCACGTCTTATGCCTTCAGGAGCGTATTTGAATAGTTCTGAAGAATTGAAGAATTATTTAGGGATAAGGTTGTTCAAATCTACGGAAGCCCTAAGAGGCCATGCGTGATTATTTTTGTCTTGGTTTGTCGAGATCTTCACAAGTTTCTCATTTTTGTTTCGTAGTCTGGACTGGAGGATGAGATCAATTATTTAATTGTATTCTTTTCTGAG
Organism: Aspiorhynchus laticeps; assembly: GCA_023376895.1. Lineage (NCBI taxonomy): Eukaryota > Metazoa > Chordata > Actinopteri > Cypriniformes > Cyprinidae > Aspiorhynchus > Aspiorhynchus laticeps. The sequence continues at coordinate 6,562,846 of CM041799.1, read as the reverse complement.
ATAAAAAAAAAAAGGTCAACAAAAATATTTCCACAAGACGGACCCACTGCTGTTACGTTTATTACCACTTGATGGCAGTGTTTACTTCTTTACGTGAGGGGAAAATACTGCTCTGTGTTTTCATACCAGTTTATAAGCACACTAAGAGGGGAATGATGAAACGAGTGTTGTTTGTTTGTTTTTGTTTTGTTATATGTATGTGTATATATTAAATACATTTAAAAATATATTTTGCCCTATATATTTCAATCCAAGAAAACACATCCACATCCATGTCACATCTGAAGAAAAAACGTATTTGTTGCTTATAACACATGTGAACATATAACGCTCTTTGCAACATATATTGAGAGCATATTTAAAATATGTTTTTGGCCACTATATGTATGTATGTGTTTATGTAGGACTAAGTAGAAATATGAACTAACATTCTGGGAACCAAAAACATCAGTTTTTGCTGCATCAGTTTGGTTATAAAGGTTAGCAAATGCTCTGTTATTCTGTTATTTTTTCAGCAGAGCACATATAATAATAATAATGCAACTCTATGCTGACTCCCCTGGTAAGCTCTAATTTTGAGACGAGACTTGTGTAATAATTAAACCGTGCAGCTGTTTCAATAGTTTGATCACATGATAGTGTTTTGATTGTCCTGATTTTGAGCTATCTAGGGCAGAGCCTCACAGCCCCATCAGCCCTTCATCCTCATTTACTCATATTATACTGGATATCATTATCAGTAATATTGCCCATTATAATAGAGATTCATTTTTTCCATTCAATAGTGTGAGCGAAAAACAGATTAAATTGCCAGCTTCCTCTCAAACAGCAGTTTGAGAAATTGCATTTAATTTGATATTGGTGTAATTGGATGAGATGAAAATAGGACAGAGTGTTGTATTGTTCTGGAGAAGTGTGAGATGAAGCACACTGCTTTTGAAAATTCATAAATATGCATACAGCCTCATCAACACAATTGAGAAAACATATTATCGCACACTTTGTTTTATATCCTTCAAAATAACTTCATGTGTTAAGCTGTGTTTGACACCCCCAATATTTAATTTTAAAGTTGCAATCTCTGTTTTTAAGTTTAACAAAGCAAAAGCAAAAACTTTCCCCACTGAGTTACACAGACACCTGGCATTACATCATCCCCCCCCCCCCCCAATGGATCCTCTTCAGTGAATGGGTGCCGTCAGAATGAGAGGTTATGTTTTTATCAGCTGTTTGGACTCTCATTCTGACGGCACCCATTCACTGCAGAGGATCCATTGCTGAGACACTGATGCAATGCTACATTTCTCCAAATCTGCTGAAGAAACAAACTCATCTACATCTTAGATGACCTGAGGGTGAGCACATTCTCAGAATGTTTTCATTCTGTTCCTTTAAATCTGCCTCATGATTTTTCATTATAAGCACAGCTTTAATTAAAATGTGAGCTGTACATATCTGAAATGGGCAGAAGTGAATATTATGAAAGTTGTTTGTTTATGCATGGCAAACCCGAAGAGGCTCTTGCATGATATTTCCTTTACCAATCAAACCATGGGGAGAGCTCAAAATGACATATTTCTGCAAATGTAATAACAGAAATTTGGTTAAAAATTGCTTTTAGGTGCAAGAAAGGCCCCCAAAAACGGCAATGCTGTTTATGTTCAGTAAGTATTGCAAGATCTGGTTCCCATGGGCCTCACTAACGCCAGCAATTACATGAGAACCACACGCTTGAAAGCTGAAGCCTGTTCTTGCTCATTCAATCAATGGTTCATGTGAGGAAACTTTCATTATAAAGCAATTTCAGTTTCTAATCCTGTCAAGATTAAAAATGTTTAGCTACAGAAAATAGCTGTTTGACCTACTGTATTTCTTCTACATTATTGTGGGAGGCATGCTTGTACATGCCCAGTACTTCTTACTAGGTTTGCATTTTATTTTCTTATTTTTTGTTTATTAAATTTCATGTTTGTACGAATGTGTACGTACTAGGGTTTTTATAGTTAGCTAAAACCTAAACCATTAAAAACATTTTTGTTACTTAAAATACAATAAACTGAAAAAAATAACTTTTTTCATTTCAACTTAGTGTAACTTGATGTACTAAAATAAATAAAACTGAAATAATGTATAAAAACTATATAGTTAAAATGACTAAAATAAAATGACTCAAACTTTAACCAAAATTAAAATAAAAACAAGATAAAAACTAACTAATTCAATAATTAACTATGAATAAATTATAATAAACTATATTATAATAGTAATGTCTTATGTAATGAATGTACTTTTTTATATTTTTGACCATATGGCTATAATAATTATAATATAATAATTATAAATAATGATTATATGAATGAATTCAAAAATGAATGATATTTGTAATGTTGTTTTTTGGTCTGAGGTACTGACGAGACATTTTGATATTCAACAGAGACTCAATAAGAGACTTGTTTGGGAAGAATACAAGTATGATAATAATAGAGTACCAAACAGCTTTCATGTACTTTACCATACAAGCCATCACAATCACAATCTTTCAGGTTTTTTTGTGCAAAATTACATTTAATGGCACAATGATTTATGAAAAACCATCAACAAAACTACTTGGAAAAGCACAACATGTATTTTATTTGTAAGTATGCATATCTAGTAGCTGCTGTTGCAATAAAAACACCTTTTTATAAATGTCATCGTTTGGACAGATTATCTACCTGTAGAAGTTCAACATCATCTCTTTAATGGGCATAAATATGAAACATAATTACCCACACTCAAAACAATTTCACTGACGTAGAAATAATTGAGCAATTTACTTTGCCCATAATGCATGATATGGATAAATGATCTTTCATTATAGATGAGCAGACTCATGGCTTGAATTGCTGAGGCCTGTTTAGTTTAATCTCAATAACACCAGCACACTTTATAAAGATATATGAAGGATCGTAGACTATTAGACTCATTTGACATTTACTGTTGCCACTGGAAACTCATTAAATACATTTCAGCACTAACAGTAGCCTTTGGGAAACTAGTGAACAAACTGGTGAACAGTGTTGTGGGATCTGGAGGTTTTCATGACACAATGCATGTCCATATGTCTGTCCATGAGTCAAAACTGAAACTACAAGCTTCTGAGTGAACAAATTCTCTTCTTTTGCAATAAAGGAACAGTTCACTCTCAATTAAAAACATGCTGAAAATGTGCTCATTCTCAGATCATCCAAGATGTAGATGAGTTTGTTTCTTCATCAGATTTGGAGAAATGTAGCATTACATCAGTGTCTCAGCAGTGGATCCTCTGCAGTGAATGGGTGCCGTCAAAATGAGAGCCAAATCTCAGCCAAATATTGTCCTATCATAACAAACCATACATCAATGGAAAGCTTATTTATTCAGCTTTCAGATGATGTATAAATCTCAATTTTGAAAAATTAACCCTTATGACTGGTTTTGTGGTCAGCTGTTTGGACTCTTATTCTGACGGCACCCATTCACTGCAGAGGATCTATTGCTGAGACAGTGATGCAATGCTACATTTCTCCAAATCTGATGAAGAAACAAACTCATCTACATCGTGGATGGCCTGGAGTTTTCATTTTTGGAAAAAAAAAAAAATTTAGGTGAACTATTCCTATATGAAATGACTGAAAAATGACTTTTTTTATTGTAAATTACTGTTTGTCATGAAACAAACTAGCAATTCACTAAGTAAATGGTAGATTTTCTCAACTCTTCAAAATCTTCAAACATACAACAGCTATTTAAAATCACAAGTTTGTTATGAAATGTATAGCATCCCAGTTCTATAATGACAAATGCACTTACATTAACCCAACCGACACAGAATACATGATGCATTTAATATATTTCTATTGTGTAATCACTGTCACCATGTAGTTTCCTGTCAAATGAAGGTCAAATGTATTAAAAATAAATGAAAATAGAAGCAAATAAAAAAATAATTACGTTGCAAGTGAAAGACTTTTCCTAAATTAAACTTATTTTTAAATGAAACATTCATTAGGTGTGGATGAAAAATGTACTTTGTCATTTTGGTGTCTTGTAAACTCACTCGAATATGTTTAAACATGTTGAAATCTGCTTGTTGGGAGAGTTTTGAAGGACTTTAGCTGTACTATTGTAGTTTTAACCCTGCTCTCAGCATCATGTCCTCTTTCTGTGCCTCTCTTCTGACCTATATGGAAAACACTGAGAGAGAGGATACAATAAGCTATTTCATGTGCTGTTGATCTTTTTGTGGAGTTGTCCTTCAAATGCAATTGGAAATCTGTCATATCCCATCAGCTATGAGCAATTATTAACAAAAGGATGATGCCGCCGTTCCTCTTGATATTTGCACGAGTGAAAACATCCCTTTAGGCCAAAGTGAAATGAAACAATGTTCCTGTTTATTTATTTATTTTTCGTCCGCAACTCACATCGCAGAATGAAAGCACCTATATGATGAATGTTTCATAACGTTTTTTATTGTGCTGCGTTATTCCTGTTCTGGAATTACACAACCTTCATATTAAAAGTGTAATCCTGCATGATTTGTATATGGAAAAATCCTAATGAGAATAACCCAAACCAGTTTATTCCAGAGGGATGACACAATTTATGGATTTATGGATCTATTTGTCTTTGACGTGAGCATTGAATGACAGAATAGGCCATTGCACGTTTGAATGCCACTATAGTCAAACTCAAAAAACAAGACCATAAACAAATAACTATATATATATATATATATATATATATATATATATATATATATATATATATATATATATATATAGTATATATATATATATATATATATATATATGTATATGTTTTTAAATATATAAACATTTTAAAAATATAGTTTATGCATTTAAATGTATTTGTGAATTAATATTTTATTATTTTATTTTTACTCTTAATGCATTTTAATGCATTTTGACACCATCACCAAGTTTTATAATTATTATAAAATATTAATACAAATAAACTATATGTATAGCTTACTATTAATTTTATCATTATCCTTATTATTATTATTATTATATATATATATACTTTACTATTTTTTTATATACTTGGAAACAAGACCACAAACAAGTAGCTACAAAATGTAGTCACTAAATATGCAATATGTCTCTAAAATGTATTTACACAGGAAGTGTGTATATATATATATATATATATATATATATATATATATATATATATATATATATATATATATATATATATATATATAGTGCTGTCAATACATATATATATTCTCGATCAATCACATCCAAAATACAAGTTTTTGTTTACATAATATATGCGTGTGTACTGTATATATTTATTATGTACATATAAATACACTCACATGTTTGTATATATTTAAGAAAGATATGTTAGGTTTATACATTTAAAATATTTATAATAGCAATTATATGAATATAAATATATACATGGAAATACATGAAAATATTTTCTAAATATATACTGTATGTATGTGTATTTATATATACATAATAAATATACACACACAGTATACACATATTATGTAAACAAAAACTTTTATTTTGGATGCTATTCAATATTATTTAGTATTTATTATTATATGTATTTTATTATTATTATTGTTATTATTTTAATTTAATTTTAATGTATTATTTTAAATAGTACCAAGTCACATTCCTTGTATACTTGCAAACAAGACCAAAAACTATTTTTTTTTGTCACTAACGTATATTTCTAAAGTATGCTTAGACTGAAATATAGTTTATTTTGTGTATATATGTAATAATTTCCTATTCTTTTTATTATTATTAATAAATAAATGTTATTATTTTTATTTCTACTTGTTTATTTGTTATTTTTGACATCGGCACCGAGTGAAATCTTTGAAAGTCTGTTGTATTATATTTCTGATGTTTTGGATACTGTGTTTGTGTATTATATGGCCGTCTGCACCTGTTACACTGCAGCTAACTGAAGATGAATATAATCTCTCACAGCAAGCTCTTTAACTGCACTAATATGCCTGATTGTGTGTCTTTCTAAGCCTCATTCTTCACGTTATTGTAAAGACTCGGCCGCTGTGTTACAAACCAGCTAATCCAGAACAGGCCATGTGTGTGCAATAATCGGACAGGCTGGATTTGAGGACTTAACTTAATGTGTCTGCATCTGCATGAGTCTTTTACAGCTAATCAGCTATTAAACAAGATGTTCTCAGAGGTCAGGCAATAAAATAGGCTTCTAAGTACTTTATTTGGGTCACTGAGGTGAGAAAATTATATACAATTAATATGTACAGTCTTTGCACAAGCCGGAAAATAAAGAGAAGCAAATACACAAGGAAAGCATTCAACGCTCAAACACACAGTATTGCAGTACGCTTTACAAGAAAATACCATTTCAGTCTGTAATTCAATGTTACGTGCCAATTCTTTGTAATTTAGCCATTTTTGATTGAAAATAGTTACACCAAATTATGATTATGAGTATTGATTGCACTTTTGGAAGAGATCTAACTTTTTTGAGAGATACTATGTGCAATTAGAAAAAAATAATAAAAAGAAAAAGTTTAGCATATATTTAAGAATTTCTACACAACTATTTCAGATAGAAATATAAATACCCCAAATTCTCATTCTTAACAAATTTACTTAATTTTTCATTTACTAAAGACATACAAACTCGTTGATAACAACATTTATAAAAGAGGTTTGGTACTTGTTTGCAAAATTATTTACAGAAAATCCATCATTTTGGTGAGTCAGCAACACAAAAAAGGGTTTGTTTTCACTGGAAAAGACATAATACAAAATATACAAATATTTACAAAAAAATATTTGTTAATTTAAGTCACACAGGCTGTTCTTAAATATATTTTCCTGAATTAAAAAATAAGAAAAGAAAGGAAAAACACTTCCATTTGTGGCAAACCAGTATCAAAAGAACTGACTGCTAAATAGCGGAGTCTTGCTTAGTCCGTCACGCTCACGTAATCAGCTAAAATATCAGATTCGATGAACAAGACTGAACTCTTATTTGATATTTAAAAAGTGGTAGCAACTTCAGATGAATCTGGAAGCAGAAATGCATCTTTGACCGTCTCGATCTGCTCTTCGAGGCCCGTCATCGCTCGTCTGGTCTGATGGGCCGAGTATGACGGCAGCGTTCCTGTCCTTGAGAAAGTCTGAACGGGTCGCTGTGTGTTCAACATGTCGGTTTTACTGTGGCTATCTCTCCAGGAATGGGAAGGGACGTGGGTCGTGTTGTAAAGCGGTGCCGCCGGTGTGAATCCGATGGTGTAAGCGCTGCCAGGCGGGATGTGCATGTTTCGGGTCTGGATAACGTGAGCTTTGCTCTTCCAGTCTCCTGCGCTGCTGAATGCACCTTACAGAGAAAAACACAGAGGAATTTAATGCACTGCAAAAATCAGCCTGATTCATATTCATTCAAATTCATGTTCATTTGTCACTCAAATTATTATGCTGATGATATAAGTTGTTCTTTCTTTTTTAGGCATATCGCAAAACGTTATACTTATTTCTTAACTCTTTGCCAGTAAATCAAGTAAAAAACATTTAAATAAAATACAACACTACAAAAAAAAGCATCTTTCTCAGTATTTTTGTCTTGTTTGTACACGATAAATAAATATTTTTTAAAAATAAATAATAATAAAATAAATATATATATTTTTCCTGACTACAATATATTTTAAATATATGCTAAATATATGTTGGAGTCTCTTGGAATAAAATATATGGAGGGCACAATATATTTAAAAAATATATTTATATTTTGATAAATATAAAAAAATCTTTAAAAAATAATGGCCAAAAAATATTTTAGTAGAAAATATGTTTGTGTAAATATAAAATATTGTTTGGCCATTTTTTTTTGTATATTTTCAAATATTTTTAAATATGTATTTGATTTTTTATTTTTGCTGTATGAGAAATATCTAAACATTCTTAAATCCAGATACATTTATTTGAGAAACAAAATGATTTAAGATATAAATTCTGAAAAAAGCGAGTTTATGCTTAAAAAAAAAAAAAAAAATCCTCCAGTTGGGTCAGAAAAATAAATTTAATTCAAGGGAAAACAAGATTATATTTCTGACCCCATTGGCAGATTTGTTCCCCTTGTTTTAAGGAAAACTCACTTAATTTCGATCATTTTTTTCAGTCATTATGTCATTTTGCATCTCAAGTAAGTGTACTGTGATTTAGGAATGTTTAGATGTTAGTATTAGAAAGCAAGTTAAATGCTGAGTAGGAAAATCATTGTTTGCAGCAATGCCAACAATCTCAAAGAAAACACTAAAGCTCGTCTGTCAGATAATGTACGCACCTCTGGCCAGCGGTTGGAAGGTTGTCAGGCCTCTTTTCTGAGCGGCTCCGCTGATGTCAGAGTCACTGTCATTGAAATCACTGTCTCCTTTGCCGCTGTCCTTCACGCTCAGCTGATCTGTGTTGCTGGTGCCACTGTGAATACAATCACATCAAATCTGTTAGCGACTGCTGAATAACACTCCATCTGATTATTGATATTCCATTGCAGAACAAAACACTATATTCACTGGGACATGACTAATATGCCAGTGCATCACATACGGTTCTTGACCTGTTGTAAAAAAGATACTAAACCCTGACAAAAATCAAAAAGTGATCTGTTTGCATATTAAACACGTTTATAGTTTTCTGACCAGAATTATGTGTATTTGTCAACAGTAGTTGCAAAACTAAAGCTGGGTCCAAAAGTATAAAAACATTTTACATTTAAACATGGAAATAAACGATTTTTAGGCCTATAATGGAAAATAAAGACATTTCAGATGCACTATTTACAGATGACTACTCAAATGCAAGTAAATAAGTGTCATTGATCATGTGACTCTGTACAGATGCTCAGATTCATATTCATCCTCCAATTCATGATTATTTGTCACTCAAAGTTATAGAAACGCTATAATGTAAAATAAAGAGATATTTCAGATGCACTATTTCTCTGTGAATAATCAAAGTAAATGAGTGTTATTGATCATGTGACTCTTTGTACAGACATACAGATTTCTATTCATTCTCAAGGTAGGCAAATACACCAAACAAAAACAAAAAATATTTGCAACCATTCTTACCTCCTTTGCAGACAGTATTTTTCATCTTGCCATAAAAATGTTTGCTCAAAAGGTTTGCAGGGCAGGAACAGCTATGAAAACAAAAGCTCAAAGTTAATATGCTGGCATAAATGGAAATGTGCATCCAAACGTTCAGCCAAAATCACTCACCTTTTCCTCAAAATCCAGGCTTTTATCTTCATACAGAGGTTGCATTGAATCGCCTTCGCTTCTGATGAAGGCTTTATGGCCTCCATAAATGTTTGAACCGGCAGGGTTGTTCTTGGAAAGCGGGGTTGATCCGTATAGGCCATCTCTCCCGAAGTTTCTTCGCCTTCGTTTGATGGTGCAAGTCACAGTGAGGATGATAATCGCAGTCAGCAACAGCACACAGCATCCAGCGAAACCAATAATCACTGCAGTCCACACATCAAACTCCAGAGTCTCTTCATCCTTGGATCGGAGTAAAATAACCACCTGGTCCTCTTGTGCACCTGTGTCTGTCACCACAAACCGGACGGTTGCTGTGCTAGAAAGCGGCTCTCTTCCATTGTCAACAACCATAACTTTAATCTGCAGGACGTCTCCACATTGTGCAGTGAGTTTTCGTTTCAAGACGATTTCGCCACTGTTTTTATCAATAGAAAAAAGTTTAGCATCGTCTTCTAGAATATGAAAACTGAGCTCGCTGTTTATCCCACTGTCTTCATCTTGAGCCGTCAGTCTTAACGCTAAATAGCCGCTTTGAGCGTTAAAGGGAATCGGAACGTCGGCGGAATTGTTTCGTAACACCGGATATGTGAAATACGGAAAGTTGTCGTTCTCGTCCACCACGCGGATTTGAATTAAAGTCGTGCTTGATAATGGCGGAAAACCTTTATCGCTGGCTTTGACCACAAACTCGACTTCTTTCAGAGTCTCAAAGTTAAACGATCTCAACGTGTACAAAGAGCCAGAATGAGGATCAATGGAAACAAATGTAGAAATCGGCGAACCGTCTGGCGTTTTGCTGTCAATTAGGCTGTAGGAGACTTTTCCGTTTTTCCCAACGTCAAGATCGCGTGCGACCACCGTAGTCATGTACGACCCGGGAATGTTGTTTTCTATTACTGAGACATCATAGATGGCTTTGCTAAACATCGGTGCGTTATCATTCTCATCTGTGATACGAATGGTATAATGTTTGATGGTTTTAAACGGAGGAGTTCCTAAATCCTCAGAAATCACAGTTAGGTTGTATTCTGGAATGGCTTCTCTGTCTAAAGTCGTGGTTGTTATGATCATAAAAGTGTCGCTGTAGGCTTGTTGCAGCTTAAAATGATCGTGTCCTTCTAAACTTGTCCGGACGTAGCCGTTGGGACCCGAATCTGCGTCTGAGGTGCTAATAAGAGCTACGAAACTTTCTTCGGCTGCAGATTCGGTAATGAACGCAACTCCATCGCTGGTGGAAGTCATTGGTTTGATGCTAATCTCCGGTGCATTATCGTTCACATCGACGATTTCGACAATAGCGCGACAGGTGGATGATATCGAATTGGCGCCCAAATCGGAGGCTTGGATGTGCAACTCGTACGACTTTTTGGTCTCATAATCGACAGAGTCTTTGAGGGTCACTTCTCCTGTGACTAGATCGATCTGGAAAACACGTGTGACTTCGCTCGGGGAGCCTTCGACGAAGCCGTACACGACTTCTCCATTGATCCCGGCATCGGGATCGAAAGCGTGTACTTTTAGCACACGTGAGCCGATGGGCGAATCTTCGCTGAGCTCGACTTTGAGCGAATTGTGTTCGAAAGTCGGGCTGTTATCATTAAAATCCAGCACTCTGATGTAAACGGTCGTCGAGCCAGATTTCGCTGGAGTGCCGCCATCGGTCGCCATCACCTCGATGGTATAAAACTCTTCGCTTTCTCTATCAAGCGTCTTGATCAAAACGAGTTCAGCTGACTTTTCTCCATCGTCATGAGTGCTGACTTCAACAACGAAATGGTTTGTGTGTGAAATATGGTAGCTTTGAACATAATTGTCTCCGACGTCGTGATCCACAGCAACGTCCAGTGGAAATCGTGAGTTCAAAGGAGCGTTTTCTGATATATCCAAATGTGTTTCGTTGCGTGTGAACTGAGGTGAATTATCATTAATGTCTTTTACCTCGATCTCAACATGAATGAGCTGGAATTTCTCCTTTGAAAAAGCAACAACGTCAAAAGTTATAAGACACTGTGGAGATCGGTGACAAAGCTGCTCTCGGTCGATGACTTCTCCGACTGTTAAAAGCCCGTCGATTTGCTTCATGTGAATGATGGAGTTCGTCTTCTGTATGAACTTGAAAGATGTCTCAGGATCCTCCGCTGGGTCTATTTTTAGGTCTTTAGAAAGGTTTCCAATCTCTGTCCCAGGTGCGTCTTCCTCATACATGAAGTACTTCGTTGTTGTGCAGCTGACATTGCAAATCATGCACAGAAGCATGAAGTAACTGCAGTAGAACTTCATGTCTGCAAACACTGAGAAAAACAGCAAACAAAAAATCACTTAAAAAGAAATGCGAGAATAAAGTCTTCATTCAGTCGTCACTAGTTCTGCTTGCAGCAGATTCTGGTGTCTCCAGCTCCCACCTATCAGATATAGGTCATGGTAAATGCAAATTAGCCCATCTGCTGACCAATGAACACTCACACACTCCCTAAATCTCCTGCTATGGCTCTCTATTGGGTCACAGCTGTTTCACACCCTGCCTGTGGGAGACCCTAATAAACAATACTCTATTGTTTCATGTCAGACATGCACTACCAGTCAAAAGTTTAGGCATACTTCACTGAATTTATTTGTTTTTATGCTCTCAAAACCCTTTTAATCTGTATAGGATTCTGCTTAAATGCATGACATTAATTTGGTAGACTTAATAGAAATTGTGGATTTCTTTAAAAAGCTGAACCTATAATAAAAAAAGTTTTAGTTTAGTTATATAAAATATTCTTAGCTAAATTACAAAATAAACTTGAAAAGTTTAAATAAAATACAATATATACAGTATATATAAATCAATCAAAATAAGATACAAAAGCAACATACTTTTAAAATGTTAAAGATTTCTATTTTAAAATTAACTGTGTTCTTTTGAACTTTCTATTCATCAAATAATTAAATATAATAATAATTAAAATGCATCATGGTTTCCACAAAAATAAAAATTAAATATGTTCAGAATTGATAATAATCAAAAAATGTTTCTTGAGCAGCAAATCAGTATATTATAATGATTTCTGAAGATCATGTGACACTGAAGACTGGAGTAATGATGCTGAAAATACAGCTTTGATCACAGAAATAAATTACACTTTAACATATATTCACATAGAAAACTGTTTTTTTTTTTTTACATTGTAATATTTTTTTCACAATATTACTGCTTTTACTGTATTTTTGATCAATTAAAGGCAGCCTTGATGAGACTTCTTTCAAAACATATTTTGTAAATAAACACACAATAAACTATATCAAAATAATAAAGAACACACACACACACACACACACACACACACTATATATATATTTGTTTGTAGATATTTTATATTACATTTACATTTATTCAGCAGACACGTTTATCCAAAATGACTTAAACTGCATTCAATGTACATTTTTTTATCAGTTCATGCGTTGTATCTGTCTACTGTATCTATATTGTAATACTGGTGACATTATAAATATTTTAAAACATTACAAAAACTATATTTTGGTAATGTTTTCAAAGTTTCGTTTAGTAACTGACTTGTACTCTTGTTAAATGAATCACAAAATCAAATCTGTGCACTTTTCCATCAATCGATTTCCTAAGAAAGCGTGAGCCATGCATACAAATGTAATGCAATAAGGGTTTGTTTTCCAAACTATTTTCTTAATTATTTACTAAGATAAAGGTAATGAGGGTCTATTGATCGGTCTTGGCCACAGATTAACAGACTGCATAGATAAAGGTGTTAACCCTTTGAAGAGCGAGACTTCCTCCACTTGGCCATTTGCGGTGTGAGGTGTGAAATGCGGCTCACTCTCAAATGTCTGTCGTGCTAACTGGCTTTTCTCAGCTCGAAACAAATGCAGACCATTTGACAGATGACCCAGTTTAATACACATGTCTGTCTGGAGAACTGTAGTCAAAAGCACAAGCACATTTCCAATAGATCACCTTAATGAAAAACTTAAAAGAAATCAAATGCACAATTGAACTGTAGCTCAGTTAAGAGCAGTTCGATAAATAAAACAATAGCATTGTCTGAGAATATAATCTAGCTGTTGTGCTAATAAACTCTGTCTAATGTGATTGCTAGCATATGGAGTCTGAAGTGTTGCAGAAATCTGTATCTTGATATCAGATTAATGCCACACAAAAGGCTGTGAGTAATCTGAGAGATAGAGATTAGTTTGTTAAGAAGTGTCTGATCTCTGGCAGTAAATAGTAGCATGACTCTGTGACTGGAGTTTAATCGCTCACCTAAACCTGCTGAAGAAAATCCCTCGAGTCTGTGCAATACTTACTCAGTGTTATCATTTTTTATTGTGTAAATTTTATCATGTAATGTTCACTCATAAAGTTTATTCCTTGAATGTTGTATATTTATTGTAATGCATACAGCATATATGGTGTAAATTTGTAATTCATAATTTGTTCTTTTTGTTTATTGTTTTGTCTCCATCCATCCATCCATCCATCCATCTATCAAGACAAATAAGAAACAAAATCTGAGAACTGTCCTTCATTCAGATTATTTAGTGGATTTTAAGAATAAATGTGATAGACAGATAGATAGAAATATAGATAGATAGATAGATAGATAGATAGATAATCAAAATGATAGATAGACAGACAACAGATAGATAGATAGATAGATAGATAGATAGATAGATAGATAGATAGATGGATAATCAAAATGATAGATAGATAGACAGACAGACAGACAGGCATATAGATAGATAGATAATCATAATGATAGATAGATAGATAGATAGAGAGAGAGAGAGAGAGAGAGAGACAGACAGACAGATATATAGGTCATCAAAATTATCGATATATAGATAATCAAAAATATAGATAGAGAAACAGACAGACAGATAGATAGATAGATAGAGAGAGAGACAGACAGACAGACAGATAATCAAAATGATAGATAGATAGATACACAGACAGATAGATAATCAAAATGATCTATCTATCTATCTATCTATCTATCTATCTATCTATCTATCTATCTATCTATCTATCTATCTATCTATCTATCTATCTATCTATCTATCTATCTGTCTGTCTGTCTGTCTGTCTGTCTGTCTGTCTGTCTGTCTATCCTTCCTATAATGCATCAAATTCATTCTTAAAATGCACTAATTATGTTCTGAATGAAGGACAGTTCTCAGATCTGGTTTCTCATTGGTTTTGCTCCTGCCGGTACGTGTGTAATTTCCCCCGAGACAGCAGTACGACTCAGAACTTAACACCTACCGGGTGTCTAAATCCTGGATTCGACACCGTTTGACAGTTCACGCCAGCCAGTTACAGAAAATGAGTTGTTTGCTGCAAAGAGGCTTACAATAAAATGAAGCTGTGCTATTCGTCTCAGATGCATCTGTCACTGACAGGCTGAAGTGTCATGAGTCTGAGACGTGTTTCTCAACTAAAAAGGGAATAAAAACATTACATGAACATGCAGAAGCAGTTTAAATGTCAACATACTGACTGATCGTAGTTAGTTAAGCCGGATTGTGACATCTTAGTTAGAGACTGTGTCTGTGTTGCATGCACTCTTTGTGAAAGAGCAAAAGAAAACTCATTAGCCCTAATGGTTACTGTTCTTGTTTTTAATGTGTCTTATGACAGCTTCAGATAGCGCACATTCTCCGGATTAGACCGATAGTGTTTGCCAGTAAGAAGTGTGATTAAAGAAAGATCACAGCTTGATTAAGATGTGTTTGGTGGGCCTAAGAGTATTACTGAGTGCTAACAAGCCAGGCCATCTGTTGTGCTATTAAGATGTTTAACTGTAATCAAGAGAAGAAACAGTTTGGCAGGAGATGCTTCGGCTTCACTTGCTTTTGCAATATGCCTTATAGTTTCAAGGTTTTGCCTGGTATATTTGCATATGTACAAACGCACACTAAAATGAGACTGCATGCTGGGATGTGAATGAAGAAATGAGGAAAATGCTTTCAATGGGAGCTCAACCATCCAGAGTTTGTGGAAAGTTAAAAATCTGCATAGTCACATGTTAGTTCAACATATGATGCCAAAATACCAGCACGGGTAATGTGTGTCCAAAGAAACTGGATGAAGTGTGATCAGATTTGTCAAAAACAAATGCTCATAAGAAACTAGCTCTTAAAAATG
This sequence comes from Aspiorhynchus laticeps, assembly GCA_023376895.1. Classification (NCBI taxonomy): domain Eukaryota; kingdom Metazoa; phylum Chordata; class Actinopteri; order Cypriniformes; family Cyprinidae; genus Aspiorhynchus; species Aspiorhynchus laticeps. The sequence goes on along the minus strand of CM041799.1, from coordinate 6,547,352 downwards.
CTCTTAAAATGTCTGAATGTCACAAATAGATACAAATTAGCAAACATTTAAAATAAATGACACTTGTTTTTATATTTTATCTAATGCAATTACATTTTAGCATCCAAATTCACATTTCAATGCACTTTGCATTTATTTATAGCAGTTTTCACAATAGCCTACATATTGTTTTAAAGCAGCTTCAAAGTTTCTACATTACAAATAAAAGTAATATGTGTAAAAGTAACATCCATACAGCATACATTTCCAAACCAATTTAACGCCACATAAGCAGAAACAATGTTTAAGCAGAAACAATGAACACAGCAAAGCAATGGTTACATGGTGTGATCATAATGATTGCAATATAAGGAAAATGTGGCCGTTTTTAGGCAAATATTAGGACAGTTATCTAAAAACACTCTTTAGAGCTGCTATATCTGTCCGTGTGCATTTCTTCACATTGTGTCGTGGTACATTTGCAGTGTTTTCACCATGTGTTGCTCTTGTACACATTTGTAGCATTTGCACACATAACAGCAAATGGAAAGATGCGTTGAAGCACACAATGCATTCAGAGGTCATATTTGCTTTGTTGTGATGAGGCTTATGCTAGTCTATGATCCAAATTGTAGAGAACAAATGGGTAGCGGTGTGTGTGTGTGAAGCAGCTGTAAGGGTGTTAGAGACTGGAACGATCAGTGTTTGTCTTCACACCTTCAGCGGTGCAGACTGAGAGACGTCGTTTCCACACCAGACTGTTTGACAAAGATGCATTCTGCAGTTAGTACCACGTCAAGCAATATTTAAGGAAAAACTTAATTTAAATCAAGACCACCTCATATGTTCTTGAGTCAGTGAAACATGGATGTGTGGAGAAATCAGTTTTGTGGCTTTTAAAAAAGATTTGAAAACTTTATTTTAATCATTAAAGCAATTGAAAAAGATGAGTGCCTTAAAACACCCGAAATTGAAATATATATTGGTTAGTCCCCTTTAGGTTTACTTTAATTTTATATAATTTGTTTCCATATATTTAGGTATTTATTTATTTTTTGTTTCACTGCTTCTTAGCTTTGAATAAGTTTAATAAAAGTAAAATAAAATATCATGAAAAAGAAAAATGCTGATTATGTGTGAGTGAACTGATCATTATTTTCCAGAATATAAATTCATGGCTTTCTGAGCATCATAAAGAGGTCTAACTGATCTTGCCATGTCATAAAAAGACCAAATTATTTGCTCTTATTACAATTTTCTTAAAATTGTATTTTATCTTTTCAGCCTTTTAAATGAAACATTTTATAATAGATCTGCAAATTTTTATTATGTTTAGTCTAAACTTGATTAAAACTATCAAAATGATGTTTAGTTCAGGTATTTAAAACATGTTCATCATAGAAGAGCTGCAATCGAGTCGTAGCATATATTGTGGTATTTATTATTATTATATTATGCTTCTTGGACAAGTAAAATAAAAGATCATGAAAAAATGACTATGTGTGTGTGAACCCAACCATTATTTTCAAGGTTTCATAATATATAATGACTTTCTAAATCATGAATATCATACAGATGTCAAACTGACCTTGCCATGTCATAAAAAGATCAAATTATTTGATATTTTAAGAAAATGACTGACCTTGCCTACAGGAATGTTGTGGGCCTCTGTGATGTTATTTCCTGTTCTCTGCTTTTCTTGTCACATGACAACAAAATGTTGTCTTTACCAAACCCACTTTTATTTTGGCAGACAAAAACATTAGCTAAATTTATTAATTTATTTTTAGAATTTTAATTAGAATTTTAGAAAATTAATAAATGCACTCATATGTGAATGGCTCAGTGAAGAAATATGAACAAATAGAACTGAACAGATCGCTAGATGAAGTTTTATGTTTTTGTCTCACCAAGGGTGCTTTTATTTGATCAAAAATACAGTAAAAATGTGAAATATTATTGCAAATTAAAACAGCTGTTTTCTATGTAAATATATTGTAAAATATAATTTATTTCTGTGATCAAAGCTGTATTTTCAGCATCATTACTCCAGTCTTCAGTGTCACATGATCTTCAGAAATCATAATAATATACTGATTTGCTGCTCAAGAAACATTTCTGATTATTATCAATGTTGAAAACAGTTGTGCTGCACAATATTTTTATAGAAGCCATGGAAAGTTTGGGGTGAGTAAGATGCTTATTTTAAGAAATTAATACTTTTATTAATCAAGGACACATGGAATTGATTAAAAGTGACAGTAAGGACATTTAATGTTGGAAAAGATTTCTATTAGTAATATTCTTTTGAATTTTCTATTCATCAAAGAATCCTCAAAAATAAAAATAAAGTCACAAAAATATATAGCAGCAAATCATAACAAAATCATCATTAGAATGATTTCTGAAGGATCATGTGACAGACTGGAGTAATGATGCTAAAAATTCAGCTTTGCGTCAAAGAAATAAACTACATTTTACAATATATTCACATAGAAAACAGTTATTTTAAACTGTAAACTGTTTTTTTTACTGTACTTTTAAAAACTTGACCAGTGGTGGACATGCATGTTATACTTACAAGAGAAATAAAAACAAAACCCTCACTTCTGTCAATTAAGAGTCTCAAAATAGAACTGAAATACAATATTCAGTAGACATCGCAGCTTGTTTACAACATTCAAAATGTAAGCACCACCAGATTTTGTCGCTTTCTATAATTATATGCCTGAGCTGTTAATTCTTGGAATGAAACATTGTTCATTAATTGTCTGAATTCTAAAGACGAGCTCATTTGGGCTGTTTTTCAGATCGATTGGCAAGTCTAAGACTTGTTTATTTGTTGTGGAAGTGAAATCAGAGTTTGGGAGTTAATGAAATGGCACTCCTTCAATTATTATAGGATTGAATTCTTCCTGTGGGACGTGGGGATGTTTTTCTCATCTTTTTGGTTCTCTGTTCTTCATCTTACGGCAGGAATAGAATCGCAGGCGTGCTGAGAAATCTCTAAAAGCCAGAGTTGGAATATCAAATCTCTGGCTTGTCACACACTGTCAGCAAGAGAAAGTCGGAAAAGATTTGCTAAGCAAAGACCAATTACAGTAATGAAATGCATGACATATTTTTTTCATTATTTAATGCAAAATTAATTAGTCTATTAGGATACACTTGAATTATACACACATTCTCTGTAATTGGCTCTCGATGGAATTATAACCGCAAAAGCAGATGTAGGCCAGCTGAATACAGATGTATAATGTGATATCGCTCAAAGCCCTGATTGCATTATGGAACAGAGACTGCCATCAATTTTGTATTGAATATTTAGAGCGCAGGAGCAAATTAAAGAGACTCTTTCATATGGGGGATTTTAGAGTTGCTGTCCCATTTTCCTGTGCGTTCTCTCACGTATTGCCTGTTGTGCATCACATAACCGTCTCTTTTGGCACCGGCTCGGCCTCTTGTCTGCTCAGAGCCACTCAAAGACTGACTGAACGGGCCGCCGAGACACAGAGATAGAGAATGCACAAATGAGAGAGAATAAAAGATACAAAAGAGACATGAGAAATTCATGTTACCCCTTCAAGGACCATGCATATATTAACATATAAATTCATCAAGTCTTTTAAAATCAAGAACTGTGCAAATCTAATGAAAACTGCCATGTTCGGGTCATAGGCCTATTTCACCCATAAAAAAAGCCTATTTTATGAAAAAAAAAAAAAAAAAAAAAAACTGAAATTATTTATTATTATATATATATATTGTGGCGGGCTGAAGAATCACGCGACAGGTTGTTGTGCAAAAAGGTCCCCGGAGGGTGTGTTTATTGAACAAATAAAATAAAGTGAAGGTGCCAACGTGTCTGTGATGATTCTTCCGTGCTCCGTGATCCTGTTCGCCTGCCGGCTGTGTGCAGTGGGTCCGGTGTCCAGTGCTCGTGGGGCGGGCTGATCGGTCAACTGCTATCTGGAAGAAATGACAGATACACATTAGTTGGCTGCCTTCTGGAGTCGTTGCTCACCAAACTCTGTGTTGTCCCGGCTTTTGTAGCCCTCTCCTAAGCAGCCTCAGCTGGGACCGATCAGCCCGCTGTGATTGCGTGCAGGTGAATCTCCTCCGTTGCCAGGGCGACGCTGATAGGTGCCCGGGACACGTGTCACACTCCCCCCCCCTAAGCGTCGTCCTGGTCCTCCGAGCGAGGGGGGAGGCCGGGGCTGGAGGAGGGAAAAACCCTGACCGACCTGCGAAAGCTGCCCACAGGCGGGAGAGTCCGTCTGCGTTGGCGTTGGCGGTCCCTGCCCGATGTCGCACATCAAAGTGGAAGTCCTGGAGCGCTAGGAACCATCGGGTCACACGAGCGTTAGTGTCCTTCGCTCGGGCCATCCACTGTAGCGGGGCATGATCGGTGATAAGTGTGAACTTCCGGCCCAGAAGGTAATACTTCAGCTCCAGGACTGCCCACTTGACGGCCAACGCCTCCTTCTCTACCGCGGCATATCGTTGTTCCGTGGTGGACAGCTTCCGGCTGATGTAGACCACCGGGTGTTCCTCACCGTCCTGCACCTGGGACAACACGGCTCCCACTCCGGTGTCAGATGCGTCCGTCTGCAACAAGAAGGGACAGTTAAAGTCAGGAGCGCGCAGCACTGGCTCAGAGGTGAGCGCCGCCTTCACCCTGTTGAATGCTTCCTCTTCACGGGGTCCCCACTTCACCTTCTCTGGCTGTCCCTTCTTGGTCAGGTCGGTCAGGGCCGTCGCTAAGGAGGAGAAGTTAGGGATAAAGCACCTATAGTAACCAGCCAACCCCAAAAAGGCCCGTACCTGTTTCTTGGTGGTGGGCTTCGGGGCCGAGAGGATCGCTGCCACCTTTCCCTCCTGCGGACGGACCAAGCCCCGGCCCACCTGGAATCCGAGGTATTTTGCTTCCGGCAGGGCGAGGTGGCATTTCTTGGGGTTGGCGGTGAGCCCAGCCTGCCGCAGCTCGAGTAGTACCCTCCGGAGCCGCTCCAGGTGGTCGTCCCAGGTCTCCGAGTGAATGACGACATCATCAATGTAGGCTGCTGCGTACGTCTGATGGGGCCTCAGCAGGATGTCCATCATCCGCTGGAAGGTCGCTGGAGCCCCGTGCAGCCCGAAGGGGAGAACCCGGTATTGCCAGTGGCCACTGGGTGTGGAGAAGGCGGTCTTCGGCTTGGCAGTCTCTGACAATGGCACCTGCCAGTAGCCCTTGGTGAGGTCGAGCGTGGATATGAACCGGGCTCTCCCCAGCCGTTCCAGCAGCTCATCGACCCTCGGCATCGGGTATCCATCAAACTCGGAGACCTCGTTGAGGCGGCGGAAGTCGTTACAGAACCGGAGGGTACCATCCGGTTTCGGGACCATGACTATCGGACTGGACCAGGGGCTGCGGGAGGGCTCGATGACACCTAACTTCAGCATCTCCTGAACTCCCTCCTCAACAGCGTGTCGGCGGGCCTCTGGGATTCTGTAGGGCCGCTGTCGCACAATAGTCCCTGGCGGTGTGCGGACGTCATGTTGGAGGACCCGCGTCCGCCCGGGGAGCGGGGAGAACACATCAGAGAATTGACCGACCAGATGTTGGAGCTCCGTCTTCTGGGCGGCCGACAGGTGGGGGTTAATGTCGACAACCACGGGAGATGCGGTGGCCAAGGCTGCCACCTGGGTTCTCGTCCCCACCCAGCGTTTTAACAGGTTGATGTGGTATAGCTGAGTCTCTTTTCTTCGTCCGGGTTGGCGTACTCGGTAGGTTACGGGCCCCACTTTCTCAGTGATAATGTAGGGGCCCTGCCACTTGGCCAGGAACTTGCAGGCGGCTGTGGGAACGAGAACCAAGACATAATCCCCTGGTTGAAACTCCCGTGGTTGGGCCGCCCGGTCGTAGTGACGACGTTGCGCTTCTTGGGCAGCGGCCAGATGTTCCCGGACGAGTGGCATGACACGGTCTATCCTTTTTCTCATCTCCCTCACGTGCTCGATCGTGGACTGATGGGTGGCTGGCTGCTGCTCCCAGGCCTTTTTGGCGACATCGAGCAGGCCGCGGGGCTGTCGCCCGAACAGAAGTTCAAAAGGAGTGAACCCGGTGGAGGCCTGGGGAACTTCCCGGATGCCGAACAGTACATACGGGAGCATTTGATCCCAATCCCGGCGGTCGTCCGCAGCCACGCGGCGGAGCATCTGCTTCAACGTCTTATTAAACCGTTCGACCAACCCATCGGTCTGAGGGTGGTAGACGGTGGTACGGAGCTGTTTTACCTGCAGGAGGCGGCATAGGTCAGCCATCGTCCGGGACATGAAGGGGGTGCCCTGGTCGGTCAGTATCTCTCGGGGTATGCCGACCCTGCTGCACAACAGGAAAAGTTCCTGGGCAATGGCCTTGGACGTAGCCTTTCGCAGGGGGATCGCTTCTGGGTACCGGGTGGCATAATCCACGATGACCAAGATGTGCTCATGTCCCCGGGCAGACTTCGGTAGCGGCCCTACCAGATCCATCCCTATCCGCTCAAAGGGCACCTCGATAATGGGAAGCGGTATCAGCGGAGATGGGGGAGGGGTTTGTGGTGACGTCCGCTGGCATTCAGGGCATGCCTGGCAGAACCGCTTGACCTCTGCATCCAGCCCAGGCCAGTGAAACCTGTCCCTGATGCGTTGCGCCGTGTTTTGGGCCCCCAAGTGGCCAGCCATAGGATGGGAATGAGCGAGCTCCATAATGGTTTCCGTTTTGGAACGAGGCACCACCAGCAGTTTTACCTCCTCCCCTCTCCGCTGTGCGACACAGTATAACAGGCCATTCTGAACGACGAAGTGAGGGGTGGGATGTGGTGGCGGCTGGACGTCTTTTCCCTCAACCACCCTCACTTGTTTCCAGCAATGCTTCAGCCGATCGTCCCCGAGCTGCTCCTTTGCAAATTCTCCCCCTCCCCTAACCTGCTGGAAGACATCATAAAAAAGGTTAGCATTTTGGGAGGAGGACTCACCTTCCCTGGCGCTGCCTGACGCGAGGAGGGCGGTGCGCCGTCGGGGACCTCGGCTGAGCTTCCTCTTTGGCTTCCGGCGGTTCCCGGCAGGGCTGGCAGGCTGTGTGACTTCGGCGAGCAACTCCTGAAACCCCGGCCAATCTCTTCCCAGGAGCACAGGTATCGGCAGATCCTTTATCACGCCTACTTCCAGGGGCCAGGTGCCTGGGCTCGCGGTGACCGTGACCCGCCGGGTTGGTACACTCCGGGTGTCTCCATGTATGCAAGTGATGGGCAGGCGGGCCTTGACTCCGACCCGCGGGGAAATTATGGAGGACTGCACCAAACTCACCGCACTGCCTGAGTCAAGAAGGGCTAGATACGGTCGCCCATTAATGGATATCTGAGCCTGGGGCGCCTCTCTCGGTAGCTCCTGATGAACGACACAGCCTGCCAGCCAGGCACGTGTTGCCGCGCATGGTGGCTCCGTTGGCATTGGCTCGTCCTGCGTGCCGGGAACTGCTGGCCTGTTAGCTGTGCGCTGGGTGCCCTCTGGCGGGCGTCGCTCCTGGTACACCCTCCGGGGAAATGGCGGTGCTCGCTCCCCAGCTTCTCTTTGCTGTGTCGCGTCGGCCAGCTCAATGGCTTCCACTAGGTCCCCCACGGACTGTGGGCTACGCATGCCGACTGCCTGCCGAAGGGGGCGTGGTAGTGCATGAAGGTACCGGTCCACGACGACACGTTCTGCCACCTGGGCAGCGCTGGGGTTCCCGGCGAGCAACCAGTGCTGGGCGAGGCGGGTGAGTTCTGCCGCTTGGGCGCGGGCTGGCAACCGGCTGTTGTATTCCCATGTCCGGAAGAGCTGGGCCGCGGCGATGGGGGACAGGCCTACTCGGGCCAGGATCTCCTTGCGGAGCTCGTTATACGAGTCCACCTGGCTCACGGGCAGCGAAAAGTCGGCCCGCTGTGGCTCCCCGGTTAGCAGTGGTGCCAGAATCCGGGCCCATTCCTCACGTGGCCAGCCTTCCCGTGAGGCGATGGTCTCGAACATGCTCAGGTAATGCTCGATGTCGTCGTGGACGGTCATCTTCGGCAGGAGCTGAGCCGCGTGAGCGCGGGGGTCCGGTAGCTGTACCTGCTGTGCGGTAGTGAAGCGAAGAGCGGCGACTTCACGCTCTGTTTCTCCTTGTCGTGCAGCCATATGCTCGACAATTTGCTGTTGTCGCATGCTTATCTCCGTCAGATGTTTTAGGAGCTCTTCCATGGCTGGGGAGGAGTCGCCGCCTGACGGGAGATCCATACGATAAAAAAAAACAGAAAGGGGAAAAAAAAAATTAATGAGGTTACAGTGATTTCGGGGTGTCGGTGATTCTTCAGCAATTTGCCCGCATTCTCCACCAGTGTGGCGGGCTGAAGAATCACGCGACAGGTTGTTGTGCAAAAAGGTCCCCGGAGGGTGTGTTTATTGAACAAATAAAATAAAGTGAAGGTGCCAACGTGTCTGTGATGATTCTTCCGTGCTCCGTGATCTTGTTCGCCTGCCGGCTGCGTGCAGTGGGTCCGGTGTCCAGTGTTCGTGGGGCGGGCTGATCGGTCAACTGCTATCTGGAAGAAATGACAGATACACATTAGTTGGCTGCCTTCTGGAGTCGTTGCTCACCAAACTCTGTGTTGTCCCGGCTTTTGTAGCCCTCTCCTAAGCAGCCTCAGCTGGGACCGATCAGCCCGCTGTGATTGCGTGCAGGTGAATCTCCTCCGTTGCCAGGGCGACGCTGATAGGTGCCCGGGACACGTGTCACAATATATATATAAACTGGTCTTAATAATAATAATAATTCATTACATTTATATAGCGCTTTTCTGATTTTCTAAGCACTCAAAGCGCTCTACATTGTGAGGGGGGGTGTCTCCTCATCCACCACAAGTGTGCAGCATCCACCTGGATGATGTGACGGCAGCCATAGTGCGCCAGACCGCTCACCACACACCAGCTTATTGGTGGAGAGGAGACAGAGTGATGAAGCCAATCAGTGTATGGGGATGATTAGGAGGCCATGATGGTCAGAGGCCAATGGGCAATTTGGCCAGGATGCCGAGGTCACACCTCTACTCTTTTCGAAAGACATCCTGGGATTTTTAATGACCACAGAGAGTCAGGACCTCGGTTTAACTTCTCATCCGAAAGACGGTGCTTGTTGACAGTATAGAGTCCCCGTCACTATACTGGGGCGTTAGGACCCACACAAACCACAAGGTGAGCACCCCCTGCTGGCCTCACTAACACCTCTTCCAGCAGCAACCTAGTTTTCCCAGGAGGTCTCCCATCCAGGTACTGACCAGCTCAACCCTGCTTAGCTTCAGTGAGCAACCGGTCTTGGGCTGCAGGGTGATATGGCTGCCGGCCTTAAAGATTTTAATTATTTATTTTATTATTTTATTTATTTCTTTATTTTTGGCTTGGTGGGAAAGTGAAAGTTGTCAAAACAATGCAAAAAATTAATTTCAAAGACCATGCATATATTAACATATAGTCTTTTAAAAGAATAGTCTTTACAATATATATATATTGCTGTATTGATCTATTAACTTATAAATTCATCATATTTTAAATAAAAATATTAAATAAGAAATTACATTTTTCATAAAATCATTTTACGTTTAGTTACCATATATTTAAAAAAAAACTTTTTATTTTTTTGTGCATTATGGTCATAAAAAAATTATGGGAGAGTTGAATATTTTTATAGAAGCCATGGAAAGTTTGGGGTGAGTAAGATGCTTATTTTAAGAAATTAATACTTTTATTAATCAAGGACACATGGAATTGATTAAAAGTGACAGTAAGGACATTTAATGTTGGAAAAGATTTCTATTAGTAATATTCTTTTGAATTTTCTATTCATCAAAGAATCCTCAAAAATAAAAATAAAGTCACAAAAATATATAGCAGCAAATCATAACAAAATCATCATTAGAATGATTTCTGAAGGATCATGTGACAGACTGGAGTAATGATGCTAAAAATTCAGCTTTGCGTCAAAGAAATAAACTACATTTTACAATATATTCACATAGAAAACAGTTATTTTAAACTGTAAACTGTTTTTTTTACTGTACTTTTAAAAACTTGACCAGTGGTGGACATGCATGTTATACTTACAAGAGAAATAAAAACAAAACCCTCACTTCTGTCGATTAAGAGTCTCAAAATAGAACTGAAATACAATATTCAGTAGACATCGCAGCTTGTTTACAACATTCAAAATGTAAGCACCACCAGATTTTGTCGCTTTCTATAATTATATGCCTGAGCTGTTAATTCTTGGAATGAAACATTGTTCATTAATTGTCTGAATTCTAAAGACGAGCTCATTTGGGCTGTTTTTCAGATCGATTGGCAAGTCTAAGACTTGTTTATTTGTTGTGGAAGTGAAATCAGAGTTTGGGAGTTAATGAAATGGCACTCCTTCAATTATTATAGGATTGAATTCTTCCTGTGGGACGTGGGGATGTTTTTCTCATCTTTTTGGTTCTCTGTTCTTCATCTTACGGCAGGAATAGAATCGCAGGCGTGCTGAGAAATCTCTAAAAGCCAGAGTTGGAATATCAAATCTCTGGCTTGTCACACACTGTCAGCAAGAGAAAGTCGGAAAAGATTTGCTAAGCAAAGACCAATTACAGTAATGAAATGCATGACATATTTTTTTCATTATTTAATGCAAAATTAATTAGTCTATTAGGATACACTTGAATTATACACACATTCTCTGTAATTGGCTCTCGATGGAATTATAACCGCAAAAGCAGATGTAGGCCAGCTGAATACAGATGTATAATGTGATATCGCTCAAAGCCCTGATTGCATTATGGAACAGAGACTGCCATCAATTTTGTATTGAATATTTAGAGCACAGGAGCAAATTAAAGAGACTCTTTCATATGGGGGATTTTAGAGTTGCTGTCCCATTTTCCTGTGCGTTCTCTCACGTATTGCCTGTTGTGCATCACATAACCGTCTCTTTTGGCACCGGCTCGGCCTCTTGTCTGCTCAGAGCCACTCAAAGACTGACTGAACGGGCCGCCGAGACACAGAGATAGAGAATGCACAAATGAGAGAGAATAAAAGATACAAAAGAGACATGAGAAATTCATGTTACCCCTTCAAGGACCATGCATAAATTAACATATAAATTCATCAAGTCTTTTAAAATCAAGAACTGGGCAAATCTAATGAAAACTGCCATGTTCGGGTCATAGGCCTATTTCACCTTAAAAAAAGCCTATTTTATGAAAAAAATGAAAAAAAAAAAACCTGAAATTATTTATTATATATATATAAACTGGTCTCAATAATAATAATAATTCATTACATTTATATAGCGCTTTTCTGATTTTCTAAGCACTCAAAGCGCTCTACATTGTGAGGGGGGTGTCTCCTCGTCCACCCACCAGTGTGCAGCATCCACCTGGATGATGCGACGGCAGCCATAGTGCGCCAGACCGCTCACCACACACCAGCTTATTGGCGGAGAGGAGACAGAGTGATGAAGCCAATCAGTGTATGGGGATGATTAGGAGGCCATGATGGTCAGAGGCCAATGGGGCAATTTGGCCAGGATGCCGAGGTCACACCTCTACTCTTTTCGAAAGACATCCTGGGATTTTTAATGACCACAGAGAGTCAGGACCTCGGTTTAACTTCTCATCTGAAAGACGGTGCTTGTTGACAGTATAGAGTCCCCGTCACTATACTGGGGCGTTAGGACCCACACAAACCACAGGGTGAGCACCCACTGCTGGCCTCACTAACACCTCTTCCAGCAGCAACCTAGTTTTCCCAGGAGGTCTCCCATCCAGGTACTGACCAGGCTCAACCCTGCTTAGCTTCCGTGAGCAACCGGTCTTGGGCTGCAGGGTGATATGGCTGCCGGCCTTAAAGATTTTAATTATTTATTTTATTATTTTATTTATTTCTTTATTTTTGGCATGGTGGGAAAGTGAAAGTTGTCAAAACAATGCAAAAAAATAATTTCAAAGACCATGCATATATTAACATATAGTCTTTTAAAAGAATAGTCTTTACAATATATATATATTGCTGTATTGATCTATTAACTTATAAATTCATCATATTTTAAATAAAAATATTAAATAAGAAATTACATTTTTCATAAAATCATTTTACGTTTAGTTACCATATATTTAAAAAAAACTTTTTATTTTTTTGTGCATTATGGTCATAAAAAAATTATGGGAGAGTTGTCAAAACAATGCAATGCCAATCTTAGGCAAAATGCAAAATATTATTTATTTTTTGTTTCTTTTGATTTTGGGATGAAATTTGACCCAGACATTTATTCTCAGTATTCACTTCTTTAATTACAAACAAAGGGTTTCTCTTTGACAGCTGCACTGCTTGTTTAGTGGCCTTATACTGAATGATTTTACCTGTGATGATGATGATGATGTGAATGAACCACAGGACACACAAGAGAAGAGCACCATCTGTATGTTTAAAGCATTAGTTCTATTGTCTCTTCAGTATGCACTGCTTAACGCCTGAGATTTACATCATTTCATTATTTTTGAGAGCGCAGTGGAAATTGTTTCCCAGAATATGTGAATTCACCTGTCACTGAACACTCGACATGACCAATACGCTGGCAACCGGTCTTAATAAAAGTGTAAGTCAAATTGTCATGTCCCAAATTACTTCCGATTTACTGAAGAAATTTGAATAATCCTATGTTCCTTATGAATATGGAAATGCAGGCGGCTTTGAAACCCAAAACCCATAGTTGCAAAACATCCGACTGAACGCTTTAATCCCATTATGCAGGCTAGATTTCATGCCTTCAAATTGCCTTTCACCACCTAAAGGTAAAGAAACTGAATCTTTCACAAACATTTGCAATTGACAAAAATATGCCTATTGCTGCTGACCTAATTGCTATGGGCCAGAGTTATATATACACACATGCAAAAGTTTGAGAACACAATGAAAATCTGCAGTTTTAAGGTTTTACAAAAATGCATGTCTCTGCCAAATATTCTAATTTCATGGAATATAGTCATTTTACGGCCGTGTTTACTATGTCTGTACCAGACAGCTGTGCACATAAATGTCTTTTGGAAATAACAGACTAGCATCGGACCATCTGACCATTTACAGAAGGAAGGCGATCACTCCTCACAATGTGAGAAAATGGTTGTGGCATTTAGTAGGATGTGCTCTGCATTACAACAGATCCAGTCTGAATGATGTCATGGCAGAAATACTCCTGGGACACCAGTAGATGGCAATAGAAACAGAGGGGAACGGCTCGTCCTTTGTTTGGACTGAGATGTGAGAGGAGATACTGGAGTGTTAAAGGACAAGTCAGGTTCCCTGCTTTGTTTCCACTCAAGCTGCAATAGATGCTGGATATACTGCACCAGCTGTCTTATGACGCTTACTTTTCTGTGTATACTATGTGCAATGTGTTTCTTGTTTATAATGTATACATATCTGATGTTCTGTATATAATGTAGTACATTATCCATCAAATATAGTGGTGTATTTATAATTATGCTAAACATTTCTGCATTTCTTATGATCAGTTTTATTAAAATCGCATTTCAATCCAACATCTGGCCTGTTTTATCAGGCAGTACAAACAGAATAGTGATGTTTGTTAAGACAAACTTTAGATTGTGAACTATTGTGTGAAAGTTTAAAATAGTTTACAGTGGACCAGATGGATGGATGGATGGATAGATAGATAGATAGATAGATAGATAGATAGATACAGATAAATGAATAGATGGATGGATGGATACATACATGATAGATGGATGGATGGATACATTATAAATGAATAGATAGATGGATGGATGGATGGATGGATGGATACATGATAAATGAATAGATAGATGGATGGATGGATGGATACATGATAAATGAATAGATAGATGGATGGATGGATACATGATAAATGAATATATAGATGGATGGATGGATACATGCATGATAAATGGATGGATGGATAGATGGATGGATACATGATAAATGGATAGATAGATAGATAGATGGATGGATGAATACATGATAAATTAATAGATAGATGGATGGATGGATACATGATAAATGAATAGATAGATGGATGGATGGATACATGATAAATGAATAGATAGATGGATGGATGGATACATGCATGATAAATGGATGGATGGATAGATGGATGGATACATGATAAATGGATAGATAGATAGATAGATAGATAGATAGATAGATAGATAGATAGATAGATAGATAGATAGATAGATAGATAGATGGATAGGGATGGATACATGATAAATGAATAGATAGATGGATGGATGGAGACATACATGATAGATGGATGGATAAATGGATAGATAGATGGATGGATACATGACAAATAGATGGATAGGTGGATGGATGGATGGATACATGATAAATGAATAGATAGAAAGAAAGAAAGAAAAAGAAAGAGAAGGAAAAAAAGACAAATGATAGATGGATAGACAATTTTGAAGAACAAAAGAAGGATGGATATAAAGAAAGAAAGAGAAAGACAGTCAAATAGATAGACAGTAAGAATGAAAGAATGACGCAAGAAAAATGGATGGATGGATAGAAAGAAAAAGAGAGACAGACAGTGGTTCATTTGAACATGTATAAGCTCTACTGCGTGAATATCAGATTGTTCATAGTCAGAGATTTTCAGAAAGATGTTTGATGAGAAGTTAATGACATGCTGCAATCAAACACACAGTCCATCTCTCTGAGATCCTGCAGCACACTAATAAAACATACAGACCGAGAGAGTAAATATGACCATCTACAGATCATCCTACTGCGAACGTGATTACATGTCATCTGGATTATTTAATCAGACTCCAAAAATTGGTTACACTTTATTTTAAGGTGTCCTTGTTACAGTGTAATTATACATTTAAGTACTGAGTAATATTAATTGACTGCATGTACTTACTATATGGTTAGGGATAGGATTAGAGTTTGGTTTAGGATTACTTGCATGTAATTATGTGTAATTTACAATAATAAGTACATGTAACGTGTAACAAGGACACCATAAAGAAAGTGTTACCCAAAAATGAAGTACTTGTAATTAGAGTATATTAGATTACAGTTACTTTTTATGGATTACATGATTACATGTTATTCACACAATGGCAGCAAATTATTAATAATTGATTTTACCTTTCTGAAAATCCTACTGTATGTCAGACCATTCAGCTTCGACTATGTTCACAAAGACATAAGAAATAAATAATTATTTCAAGGAATATATTTTACATTTGCTTTTTTATATCAGTTTGGTACATTTAATGGTAAGTTTAAAACAAGTTTGCTAAAAAAGTAATTAAAAAGTAGTCAGAATACATGAGTAACCTAGATTGTTAACTACAGTTTTCATCACGGACTACAGTTTGTAAGTAATCTAAATACAGGATAAAGTCACAGAGTTCAGAAGGTAGAAACTGATGCTTCAGTGCTGAGAGGATCAGTTTTACATGTGAAATGAATCATATCAGATTCTTATTCCTTTGAGCTGATTTTTGCTTTGATTTGGTAAGAATAGACGTGTTTTCACATCACGCGGGACTGTTGTGCTGGAATGCATTAGAGTAGAAAGAGAGAAGTGACATGGCTAATATTTCATTTCCCCATCAGATTGGGAACAACAGTTGGACTAAAGATGCTTCTCCTCCACCGTAATCAGAGGCGTCGTGACAGCGTTCCACCCCAGAGCGTTCGTCCCAGCTGTCGCCCACATTTCACCACAGGAACCCAGCGCATAACTCATCATCAAAAGATTTTATTCATCCCTCCTTCGTTCTTTTGTAGGAAATAAGGTTGAACTCCTGCTCTCTGGAAACTGTTATGTGATACTCGGAGTTGGCTTGAAAACACTTATTCACAGAACCTCTGCAAGCCAAGGCAGAAATGTTCTTCCAAAAGGAACCAAATGCTGAGCTTAGGGAGTGTGGCTTTAAAAGAGTCCATCTGTGAGTGAATTTCAGCGGTGAGGTTGTTTTGGGCAAGAACTTTTGTGCTGGAGACGGAAACAGCTGAAGACACACCTCTT
Organism: Aspiorhynchus laticeps; assembly: GCA_023376895.1. Taxonomy (NCBI): domain Eukaryota; kingdom Metazoa; phylum Chordata; class Actinopteri; order Cypriniformes; family Cyprinidae; genus Aspiorhynchus; species Aspiorhynchus laticeps. The sequence continues at coordinate 6,531,283 of CM041799.1, read as the reverse complement.
CCTATTAAAAAACTCTGCTTGTTCTCTCTTTCTTGACTTTTCTGCATCTAATCTGGTTTAACTTGGCAGTGTGTACTGCAAATTTGCATGATAAATTGGTTGCAATGTTTGCTAATTTGTAAATTGCTTTGGATAGACGTTTCTGCTGAATGACTAATTAATGCTAGAAACACTTTTTTAAATCAATTCTGTTTTTATTAAATGTTGTTATACTGTCCTCAGGAACAACACAAAATACAGTACAATTACAACTTATATACAACATATATCCTATAATAATTATTATTATTGTTATTATAATTAAATAAAAATATATGTAGAAAATAATAAATATTAAAAATAAAATTATAATTAAAAATGTGTAAAAAAAATATATATTAATAAATTACTGTTAGCAGTGCAGTATTATTTTTTTCATAATTATTTAACATTCCACATTATCTTGTTAACAAATTGTATTAAATGGGGTCTTTCAATTATTAAATACATCTACATTTTCTCTAATTATATATGCCTAAAATACATATTTACACTTAGTTACTTTATGCATCTTAAATGATAATAGTTATAATAAAAATGATAAAAATCATTTAAAAAATGTACAAAATAAAAATGCATAAGTAAATAAAATAATTAAATTACAGTTAGCATTATAGTATCTGTTATAGTTTATAAAAATAAATCTCACATGAGGGATTTGTTATTTTATTTTATTTAAATAATTTTATCATTATTTAAAATTCCACATTATCTGCTTGTTAACAAATTGTATAAAGGGAGTCCATATCTTATTTAAAACATCTACATTTCTTCAAATTATATGTCAGGAACACATATGCAAAACACATCCTATATATGTGACCCTGGACCACAAAACCAGTAATAAACTATTTGTTTAAATTGAGATTTATACATCTGAAAGCTGAATAAATAAGCTCTCCGTTGATGTATGGTTTGTTATGATAGGACAATATTTGGCTGAGATACAACTATTTGAAAATCTGGAATCTGAGGGAGCAAAAAAATAAAAACCTAAATATTGAGAAAATCGCCTTTAAAGTTGTCCAAATGAAGTTCTTAGCAATGAATATTACTAATCAAAAATTAAGCTTTGATATATTTACGGTAGAAAATTTACAAAATATCTTCATGGATCATGATCTTTACTTAATATCCTAATGATTTTTGGCATAAAAGAAAAATGGATAATTTTGACCCATACAATGTATTGTATGACTTATGACTGGTTTTGTGCTCCAGGGTCACATATAATCTATTTTTCCAGCACTATATGCAAATCTAAGTTCAGGTTGGTGTTATCTTATTAGGCTATATATTTTATTTTTGTTAATATTTTGAATTAGATTAGATTTTTATTTTTCTGTTTTCTGTTGTTATTTTTAACAGTAAAAGTTTTAGTCATTTTATTTATTTATTTGCAAATCTATATAGTTTCTAAGTTTTACTTTTAGTTTTGGTTTATTTATTTTTATAAATTTTTGTACTTAAACTAAATGAAAAAGTGAAGTGCTGCCGTGATGACAAGCTGATTTTTTTTTTAATGTTTATTTAATTTCCAATAATGTATTTATTTGTGTGTTAACACTAATAACCCTGGTTCAGTTCCACATGTTGGAAGGTGGTCTTATAACAGTTAGGGTAGAGTGGGGGAAAACACCCCCCTACTGTTTTTACCAAAATAACCACAAGATAAAGTCAAGATCAATTTTTATTGTAACTATGGACTACGTTGACGAGAGAGATAGAAGTTTTCATCATGAATCTTACACTGGTGATGTACCGGAGAGAAAACAGATTTCACAGTAAATGATCTAATGTTCAGCAGTAAGAGAAAAAGTGTTTTAAAGCTTGTTGTTTTGTAGAACATCACAGTTATATATGATATGAGAACAGCTGGGCCTGTAGATAGGGAGTATGTGTTATTTAATAAAAATATAATTATATTTTCAGAATGACATCATTTTTTTCTCAAACATAGTGTGTGGGGTAAAGTGCCCCCAGGGGGTAATGGGCAATTACTGTTTACTGTAGTTATTCTGTTCTGAACATCAAATCCTTAGTTTTTCCATCAAATGAATTCTAACTGGATGGTTGAATAAAAATATTTGGACTATATATTTAAAAATTACCTCAAGTTAGCATCAGAAAGCTAGTTAGCTCACCAGTTATCATCAGCTAACTTTTCTTTTTTTTTAAATAGACTATTATCATTTTGTAATTCATAATTATTGATTATATTCTTTTTTTTAATTTTAAGCTAAAACTGCCTGTACTCTGATTTTGCTGTAAATGTTTAAAGTAAATTTCTTTGTCAGACTGGGGGGTGTTTTGCCTCATAGATGGGGTATGATAAGCACAAATGTAATTTTTGTTAAAAATCTAACTACATGAAAACTCTGGACATTTTTCATACTTGGTTTATAATTTATGTCATTGTCACTAAAACTATGATAACTTTTCTGAACACATTTAACTTTTGTTTCACTGAGAGAAATGACACAATCCTTAAGGGTTTCCCCCACTCTACTGTATAACATTTCTATAAGTAAAAACAGATGAACTGACCGACTGTAAATCCCCATGAACTTTACACCGGTACACAAACCGGCCAGTGAGCAACAGCAGTTCAGTCTCTGTTTGTGCTTCAAAACAAAGAATCATAAAAAGGAGCAGAACCTCTAAATGAGAAATGATGTTGCAGGTGGATTTTATTCATCTCAGCTGCAGGCCAGAGGCCACCGCACGCTCATTTCTTTCTTCACTCTATCGTTTATAAATGGAAAGACTTTTTTATGCACCTGCTTATCAGAACAGCCCCATCAAGCGAGGAAGTTATGAATATATTGAACAGCAGAGTGTGGGGACTTTGATATTTATGCTTGGAGTGTTGCAGAAACTGTTTTCTTAATATTTTAACCTTCTAGCTGTGCCTGTGTCCTCTGTGAAAGTCCATTTAAACACACACACACACACACACACACACACACACACACACACACACACACTTGTTTCACTATCCTTGTGGGGACTTCCATAGGCGTAATGGTTTTGCTACTGTACAGACCGTATATTATATTGCCCTACACCAACCCTATACCTAAACTTAGCCCTCACAGGAGACATTTTGCATTTTTAGATTTTCAAAAAACTTCATTCTGTGTGATTTATAAGCTTGTTTACCCATACCGTGACACAAGTCCCCATGAGTCTGTGTGTATTCAGGTTTAAGTCCCCACCGGTATATAAAAACAAGCACACACACACACACCTGGTTAAAACCTCTCTAAAACCAGCCTGCTAAACCTAGTTAAGCTAGTTTAGCTGTTTTTTTTTTGTTTTGTTTTTTTTTTCAGCAGGGATATTAAAAATGATTGGCTACTGTTGATACATAGACTACAAATGTTCACTATATTTTAATTTGGTCTAAATTAGGCATTTTTCACATTGCAAAGCAGTCAGATGAAAGGTGAAGTGTGTCATTTCTCTGCTCTTTTATGTAGGCTACCACAGGCAGTGTTGTATTCTTATGCAACCTCAAATTTGGGTTAAATCATCATTATTTCATTTCTGAGTTTATTGTTATGTTCTGCAGGGATGATGTATTTTTGAAGGCCAAACTCCTGAAACGAGTGCATTTTAACACTTCTGGTTTTTCCTTCTAGTTCTTTAAATGTTTTTTTTGGTTAAATGTCTGAATAAAAGGTCTGTGGTTAACACAATATTTTTACGTAATTCATTATATGTAGTAATTATTTTAATCCATTATTTATTTACAAGTGTGTTCCTTCCTGGTATTTTATCATTTGCTATACATAGACCGTCTTTCTTTGATCTCCTGTCACTTTAACGAGGTGTTCACGCGCTCGAGAAGTGTGTCACGTGATGCCGCGTGGACAGGTGCTCATTGTTGCCAAGTCCGCGGTAAAATTGGGCTATTTTAACACTGTTGCCCGGGTTGTTTTTCTTGTCCATTGGTTAAGAGACCCTAATAACGTCATATTTAGCCCCTGGAATACGAGTTTACCAGGGGAACCCCGACAAAAACGTGTACTTTACGCCCCAGAGCAATTTTTAACGGGGGACCCCCTCGAAACTCGATTTGGCTAGTTTTGGGCTAGTTTTGAGTATCAATTGGGCGGATTTTGTTGTGAAAACCTGGCAACCCTGCAGGTGCTGCTTCTGTTGTCATGGCGTTTGCTGGATGTTTTAGGAAATGATTTCTGATTAAGTTATCCACAGGCGGGATCAGGAGAAATACTGATAACTCATAGTGGAGAATCAATGGTGAGTCGCGCTGTTGGCTCTGAATCTATAACTCTAACCCAGTTGCACGGTGTCATAAAAAAATATAATCAATTAAATGCTCTTATTATTTTGAAATGCTTGCTTGCCATCTAGCGGAGAACCCAAGGAGTTTCTGAGATGTTTCGAAACGCTACGAACCGCTGAATCGAAGGAAAAGATTCGTAAATGTCTCGAAAGCTCCCAAGACACAATAGATATGGAAACAGAACCTTTTTTTTTTTTCATCTTTCCATCATTGCTGTGACCTCTTGTGTCAGAGACGAAGCTTCCCGAAGCTCTGAATCAATCGCTGTTTCCAAGCGTTCACCACAGGCTGAAAAAAATGATTCATTGAATTTACTCAATTTTTTTAAGGTAAGTGGTTGCAATCAATTTAATTTAGCTACATTTAAATAAACTAATTTAGTTGAAAGTTAGTAAACTAAATTTGTTTATTTAAATGTAACTAAAATAAATTGATTGCAACCACTTACCTTAAAAAAATTGAGTAAATTCAATGAATCATTTTTTTCAGTGCAGGCTGGCGGCACCTGCTGGACAAAACTGTGCAAATGCAATGAAAACAGCGCTAACATGTAGGTTGTAACACCTTTTACAAACCAATCGCACGTTTTTATGAAAGTGTTATCTATTAAATGTAATCTACAAATAATTAAGTACCATAAAATATGAAGGTTCTGTAAAAAAAAAAGTTATTTTATTAATTTGTAGTGCTGGTTGTGTGTTATTTGGCAGGGCTTGGCAAACTGTCAATTCTAAGCAAATAATAATTTTCCTTTTTTGTATTGCACAAACCTACATTATAAAACTGACATGAGATCAGTTAAAAAACATTAGACCTAGGCTATGTCATGGATACACCAAAGTAAAGCAATCTTGCGACAAACCTTTCTTTATATATATATTTTGTAATATATATATTAATGAAGAATAATTGAACATTACAAAAAATGCTAACAAGTAAATCCAGCTACACAAGCATGAGGAGCATTTGTAAACTGTTTAAGTGTTGTTACAACTGTTGTTGTAAAATGTTTAAGAGGAGAAAAGAAAAAAAAAACAACAACTAGGCAATAGTTCAAATGTTCTTCCTTATTTAGGACACAGTCAAAGATTACAGCGGGGGATCTATACCAGAAAAAATTCCTCCATGAAATCTAACAGCATGTCATTCTTTTTGTTATTAATTTGCATTACAGACTTTTTCAAAGCTTCCTTTTCTAATAAAAATAAATTACACTTTGGTATACATTTCACAAATTTCTGTTTATAAATATAATATTTACCTTGCAAAATGTAAAAATTATTTTACTTTTATGTGAATAAGCGCAAATAACATATTTTAAAAATAGCATGTAATTAACGTTTCTTTGCACAAATAAAAAGGCTCTAACATCAGACCAAAATCTGAGACAAATCACAATTCTAAAATAAATGACAAGTCTTCCTCATGTGTGGTACAGAAAATGCAAGTATTGTCAATGTCCATGAATTTAGAAAGAGCTATTTTACATGGGTACATTTTGTGAAGTATTTTGAAATGCACCTCTTTAACTTTGTTCAAAATACAAAATTTGTAAGGATTTGACCAGGTCGCTTTCCAAATAATATCAGACATTTTTGCATTCCAAAATAATTTTCCTCTAGGGGAGATTTTATGTTTTGATCACAAAATTTGTCTAATATTTTTATTATTACAAGAGGAAGTAAATATTTCAATACCATCAACTTTTAATTCTGGAAGTATCCTTTCATTGCTTCCAGAAGAGAGATGATTATATATTAGTGTATAAACCCATTTGGAAAAGCTTTAACCACTTGTTGAAATTCTTTAAAGGGAATGGGAAGGTTGTAAAAATGCATAAAGTCTTCATAAAACAGAATATTTCCCTATCATAGAACAGATCCATAACAAAATAGATGTTCCTTTCAAAAATAACCTTCCTGCGCAAAAATAAAGATTTTTTTCCTAGAAGTAATGAGAAAATTGTTCCAGAAAAGCATTTTATGTGGAGACAAGTTGTGATGGAAACAAATTTTCCAAGCCAATAATACTCGCTGGTGAAATTTAGATCATTTAAAAGGTAACTTTCCTGGAAGAAAATTACATCTCAGAAGAAAAGATAACCCTCTAAGCTTTTGAAAGATACGTTGTGGGATAAAGAACCACATAGAATTATCATTTTTTAGACAATTTCTTAACCAATTAAGTTTAAAAGTGTTGTTAATGTCAAAATAATCTATCATCTCTAAGCCACCATCTACTCTTTTGCCTGATATAATGTCCTTTTTCATCTGGTAAGGTTTATACCATCAGAATTGTTTCAAAACCAAAGCTCGAAACACAATGACGCAAGTTCTGAACCACTGATTCGAAACTAAAGATTCGTATATGTTCATGAAGCAGTGTTTCAAAGACGCCCATCACTAGCTGCAAGGCAGCTCAATAGGTTTGGGAGCAGAGCCTATATATTTTTTTCTTTAGATAGTTTTTTTTTTTTTCTTTTATAATTCAGCCTCTTTCCATCATCGCCGTGACCTCTAGTGTCGGAGAGGTCATGTTGTAAACCGGCGAGCAAGAGAGATGCTGTTCTGTCAAGCCTCATCAGTCCCTGTGTCCACTCGCGCTCTCTCTTTGCCTCTAGTTTTCTCTCCATTTTTCATCTTTTTGTTCATTCAGCACTCACTCCGTCTGTTGATATCCACCAGACACATTTCTGAGAGTGATTATATTTTCAATCTGCTCAAAGTGAGCTGAACTCTCTGCATGAGCGCTCTGGTCATTCGCAGCAGAACAAAGCCTTCTTTCTGATATTCATGCTTCCCCTGTGTAATCTTAGCAGCTCTCCAAGAAACACTACCATTCTGACATGAGAGAGAGTTCACTGATACTGGCTGTGTTCATACTGCACTGCATACTAGCTGCTAGTTTCTTAAAAATAACAATCAAAACCGTATGCATTATTCCGCTTCAACAGCTACAATGTTGTCACGTGAACTCACTGCATTTGTGCATGTTTAAAGGAATAGTTCACTCAAAAACGAAAATTTGCTACTCACTCTCAGACCATTCAAGATGTGGATAAGTTTGTTTCTTCATCAGATTTGGAGAAATGTAGCATTGCATCACTGTCTCAGCAATGGATGCTCTGCAGTGAATGGGTGCCGTCAGAATGAGAGTCCAAACAGCTGATAAAAACATCACAATAATCCACACCACTCCAGTCCATCAGCTAACATCTGGAGAAGACCAAAACTGAAACAAATCCATCTCCTGCTGTCTTTCACATCAAAATGCACCCACATATTTGTTTACATCTGTTCTGGACTGTTTTGTCTTGTAAACGGTGCTTGATCTGTGCAGATTTCTCTCCTGATTCAGACCAGAACACTTTTTCACTGGAGGAAGCGTTATTATGGATTATTACTATTTTGAATTGGACTTTATTTTTTTTATTTCCAGTTTTCATTTTTATATTTATATTTTCAGGTTTAATTTTTTCCCTTCCAATTTTAATATTTTTATTTTTTTCATTTCTGTTTAGCTTAAATTTATTTTATTTTTTTCATTTTAGTGCTTAAACTTATTTCAGTTAGTTGGCAAGGCAGCATTTCTTTTTTTAAAGCTTTGAAAAAATTCAACTATTTAGTTTTATTTTATTGTATTAATGTTCATATTTTCTTTTATTTAACCATATTTAATTTATTTGTATTTTAGTTGTAGTCATTTAAGAAATTAAAAAAATACTTATTTTAGTCAGCATTCATTTTTTTTTTTTTAAGTTTAAGTTCTTCATATAATATTTATATTTTATTTTATTTCAGCTTTATTTTAATTAACAAAAATGGTTTTAGGTAACAATAACATCACCAATTAGAGCACAACAGTCTGTTCCTGAAGTTAAAATCCCATTCATTCTCCATAAAGAATTTTCAAGACATTAACTGATGGACTGGAGTGGTGTGGATTGTTTTTATCAGCTGTTTGGACTCTCATTCTGACGGCACCCATTCACTGCAGAGCATCCATTGCTGAGACACTGATGCAATGCTACATTTCTCCAAATCTAACGAAGAAACAAACTCATCTTGAATGGTCTGAGGGTGAGGGTTTCATTTTTGGGTGAACTATTCCTTTAATTCAGTGCATAATATTATTGTCTTAATGTTTAAAAAAATGTATTAACATTTGGCAGTGAGATCAACTAAACATCACTTCCTGTTCATTTTTCACACTGGCAATTGAATGTCAAATCAAGTGCATTGCATTTTGGAAAACAGTCCTTCATGCTGTGTGCTTTATATAATGCAAATTTTGGCAAATGTGTTTGGCCATTTATTCATACAGACCGCAAGCTGTATGCATGCAATGTAAGCAAATGTTTCTAGTGCTGAAAATGGTCTACAAAATATCCAGACTCCCAGCATTGAAGAAGCCAGTCTGTTTAGCTTTTACTGAACAGGACTCTCTCTCTCTCTCTCTCTCTCTCTCTCCACACACACACACACACACACACACACACACACACACACACACACACACACACGCACATACACACATTTATAATAAAGAATCAAATTATAGATCTTCATAGCCATTTCCTGGCCAATTTTATTCAGTGGCACCTCTTTTCAAGCATCAGAAGTAATTTGAAGCCCCATGCATTGAAATCCTGTCTCCGCCGCTCTAATATACTCTGTTCAGCAAGCCTCTCGGTTCCTGGTGAGATTTCAAATAAATTCTTCATTGGCCTGTCATTTTGCTTCTGAGCCGCTATCAGGACTGAGAAAGGGGCCATAGTGATCCTCCTTAAAATTGCTACATCGCACAGAGCACGTTTCCACCGCTTTTTTCCACATGGGTGCTGTGAGCCGTGAATTCTTTATGTGGACAGGCAAAGCCCAGCAGCAATGGGCCGCCAACTTCGCTGAAGAGATACTCTTCATTGATAATCTTCTTTGTACATCTCAAGCGCTTTGACGTGCACCGGTTTGGCATGTCGTTCTCCAATCTTCAAGAGCCGAGCTGAACAAATCGACCCACTCACAGCGCTCATATACATCATATTCATTGAGTAGTGATGTATGCCATAATTGTTGGACAAAATTGTCTGCTTGGATGCAAGATTTTTGACATCAACAATGAAACATTAATAAATCTACACTTAATCACTTGTCTAGTATATTTCACAAATAATTACAAAGAAATGGCAAGTAATATTGAATTATACATATTTGCTTGTAAAAAGTACTTCAGAACTTTGAAAAATAAAGCACTGAAAAAAATTGGTGTAGAAACAATTTTCACAGAAATTGCTGACTTCACAAATAATTACAAAGAAATGGCAAATAACACATTGATTTTAACATGAATTTTGAAGTAGAAAGACTGAAATAGTATTTTCTTGTCAAAAGTACTCCAGTAATCTTTATTTACAATTAAAAAAAAAAATGTTTTTACAGTGTATGCACGATTATATGGTTAATTGACAAATTTAAACTTCATTTATGATGTAGACATGTGCTATTTGTACTTAAAGTAAAATATGTAGGTAACACTTTACAGTAAGGTTTCATTTGTTGGCTACATTTGGGGTTTACAAAATTATTTACAAAATCTGCTGTAGAAACAATTTTCACTCAAAAACTGCTAGTAAATTTCACGGATAATTACAAAGAAAAGTCAAGTAATATTGAATATAACGACATTTTTAAGTAGAAAGACTAAAATTGTATTTTCTTATAAAATGCACTCCAATAATCTTTTCAACGTCGAACAATCATGCACTAAAAATATGGTGTAGAAACAATTTTCACTCATAAATTGATAGTAAATTTCACAAATTACAAAGAAACGGCAAGTAATACATTAAATTAAAGGTGACATTTTAAAGTAGAAAGACTGAAATTGTTTTTCTTGCAAAAATCCCCTGAATAATCTTTTACAACTTTGAAAAATCATGATTTTTCATTTGGTAAAGTTTCAAGTTTTATTTAAATAAACAGATTATTAAAGTGTGTTTTTAATAAGAAAATACAATTTTATCATTCATACTTTAAAATTTCATGTTTAGTTCAAATAGTAATTTGCCATTTCTTTGTAACTATTTGTGAAATTTATTAGCAATTTCTGAGTGAAAATTGTTTCAGATTGTTTTACTAATTTTGTAAACACCAAATGTACGCTGAAAAAAATTGTTGTATAATTTTCACTCATAAATTACTAGTAAATTTCACAGATACTTACAAAGAAATGTTAGTTAAGATTGAATTGTAAATACGTGCCTCTACCTACAATTCTGCAAAACTCATAAAACATATTTATACATACATACGAATCGCTGCAGTTTTCAGTTGAAATGAACACTAGAGGCAGTAAAACTCCCACAACTTTTATTCCTTTTCACACAAAGTATGATTTGCAGGTTCACAGTTTTGATTAATAAAGCGTAATTTTCGCATAATTACTTGAGGAATATTATGTTATGAATTCAAAATTTTAACATGCTGCGAGATTTGAAAACTGATGCATTTGAAGGTTAGCGTCACATATCCAGCTTCATATGCATGAGTTTTCTAATTCAGTAGGTTTGCTCGGTAGCTCACCCGATACGGTGTTGCACTTGGGTGATGAAGAGCTCTGGTACGAACTTCGTGAAACTATGGTTCAACAAAACAGCTCAAATCTGCATAAGGATGTTAAAATAGCACAGCTGCATCAACAAATGCATTTTTATATGACTTTTGCATTTGTTAACACTATTGGGTAGGTTTAGGGTTGGGTTTGGTGAAGGGGATATTTCCAACACGATAGAGCATTAACTTTTAGCAACACTACTCGGATATTTGAATTATGAACCACCGTGAAGCAACGTAATACAAACACAGCAATACGTGCCTATATCAACATCACAAAAACGTGCCAGGGTCACGTATTGAACCCGTGTTTTAGTTCCACTCACTGGCACCCGGAAACGTGCAGTAAGGTACGTAATAACAGTGCTGCAGAAATGTATTTAGAGCCACGTATTTCGAATGAGTCTGGGTCACCCAATTCACAGTTGCTGCACCATTAGAACGACTCCATTTACAGATGCGTTTGTGTTCTTGTCATGTCACGCAGGCCAAACGCCGCGTTCACCTCCAAAAACGAGGAAGCGCCAGCAGGTCATTTCACAGCCAGAAGCCACTGGAGGTCCGGAGATCCTGTGTGCTGGAGCAGATGCAGACTCTTACTGCGTGAACGGGAAATCAACAACAAGCACTTACTCAAGAATATGAAGGAAATCTGCTTGGCAAAACGACATCTATCTCGCCAGTTCATCAGCGGTATTGTGTGAGAGAGCGAGAGCGAGTGTGTGTGTGTGTGTGTGTGAGAGAGAGTCGAGCACTGGTTTGTTTTCATGCCCTGTAATTTGGACCCTTGAGAATGCTTTTCAAAATCCTTGTTCCTAATGCTTGAATTGGGCTCTGAAGCAGCCAATCAGGATGTGCCTCAGAATAATGCCAGCAATCTTGTCTGTCAATTCTGACATCCAGCAAATGTGCCTATTTTCTTCTTCAGCAGGATTGAGCCCATTTCCTTCCATCTTGCGCCAGGTCAATTAAATCCGGCATGGTCCGCCGTTTGTGCTCAAATCATTTGGTACGTGACGACTTTGCCATACAAATGGGTTTGGTCTGGATTAAGAATTCAGATTTGTTCCTTCCATTATTATTTATTATTGTCATAGCATAGGTGACATCTACCAATGCATATAGGAAAGGAGTCGATGGCTTTCTTTCTAAACCCTGCACTCTTATAAATAAGTAAGTAATACCATTGAAGAGCCATTTTTGGGTCGCCAAAGAACCTTTTAGTAAACGGTTGTTAAATGCATGTTAAAAGTTCTTCATAGAACCATCGATGCCAATAAAGAATCTTTATTGTTAGGGGCTGCCTACATAGGCATTACTTTTAATGCATCATAAGAATGAAGGATGTTCCAAAAGCAAACTATATGTGTTGCCTTCTAAGAAATCCACTTTCAAGACACATTATGGGTAGCAGCACTATACACTATAAATAGTATTGAACATAGTGCAAAGAGATGCTGTTCAGATAAAGGGTTATTATAAGTGATATATGCTCTTTAAAGGTAACCAATCTGAGCAACAGCGGCTGGAGTGATCAGGGATTTATAATTAAAAGAAAAAAGTAATACAAAAAACCCACATACATTTGTGTTACTTGAAATGCAATAAAACTGGAAAATTAACAAAAACTATATTTGAAAATAATAATAAAAATGACAAAAACACAATGAAATTACTAAATAAAAAACGAATAAATATGACAAACACAACTTACTAAAGGTAACAAATTAAATTGAAAACAGAAAATATAAAAATGACTAATTTAAAATAAAAAAACTAACCAAAGTGACAAAAAGACAACAAAATTACTACAATTTGAACTAAAATTAAAATGAAAAAAGAAATGATAAAAAATTACTCATTCAAATTAAGAAAACTAATAAAAATGACTAAAACAGACAAATAAATTACTCAAAATTTTACTAAAATTTAAACAAAAACGCATAATATAAATATCACTAATGAAAAAATCATAATATTAATACAAACTATAATAGTATCTCTGTGATACTAAAATAACACTGTGTATGTATTCATAAATCACTACCTCATAAAATTGTTTGGTTTGGGGAAAAAGCCTTTGCTCATTTTTTTGCTATTTAAACAAACACTGTGCAAATTATAAGTTATATGTGTCCTTCATAGTGAAATCAGACATATACTGTAATGCATTGCAATGAGTGAAAAATCTATCCAAAATAATGAACAAAGAAAAAGTCAATTCTTAATATACTTGCATTTCATTCAATACCCAAAAGTGTCAAAGAGAATAGTTCAACTGAATTAAAAATGCACTGTTTTACCCAACATTCGTGTGCACTAGATATTTTTCTTTATTGTTAGCTTAGTATGCTGATGCCCCAGATCTACTGAAATCAAATGTGAGTCGAGTCTCTCTGATGCTGTCGAGTGGTTTCACACGTAGAGTGTTCATCAGTTCAGATGCTCCCTTAGAAGGCAGCTGCCTATGTAGGGAGCTCACTAGGGTTTAGAACACATCCACATTTCTACTTCAGATGCTTTGATATATAAATAGTGCTGTACTAATATCAGTCTTTCTAAGACCCAAGGTTTACTTGTGAGGAATACCAACCATGTGCATAAAAACTTTCCGTTTGTATCTAAGAGAAACGTCAGCTTGACTTAATGTTCGGCTGATTTTTATTGGATTTCGCTGTTTACCACTTTGAATGTTAAGAAACCCAAAGCGGCTCATTTATATTCCGAGCATATGTCCTGCTGAATGATAAAGAGGGCTGTTTTCTTCCGCCATGCAAAAATTATTAAACGGGAAAATATAGTATTTGTCTCAGTGTTTGATTTGTGGTGTTTTTTTCTAGAGTTTCCAGAGAGCCGAAGGCTTGTCTTTCATTAATATTCACTAACACAGCTCCTTTGATGCATATTTAGAGTCATATTCATCCTCTGTCTGTGCGCTTTCTGATTATTAATCCATATTTAATCATTTCGTCTCATTCCACTTACCCAGATGTGGATTCATGCTTTATGACTGATGTCTAGCGGTTTGAAACGGCAGCTGTACTTTCCAATATGTTGTGTGAATCTTGGTTTGATTTCATATGCCTTTCTGGCTTTGGCTCTCAGATCTGTCAGGAACAGTGAATGAACAGCATGAAATGTTTAATAGTGTAAGTGCGTTAGTGAAGCAGAGAGAGAGCGTATTGTTTCCCGCAGTTCAAAGGTTTTGGGGCTGATGGGAAGGATTTCTGTTCAGCCAAAGCCAACTGCACACTTTAACCTGCCTCTCCTCCTCCGGATGACTTCACAGAGCTTCACAGGTCTGATAAACGAGAGAAGACTCCAGGTTTGGCTTGATACGCCACGGGCCAGAAGTGTCTTTGTCCACTGATGTTCATTCAGAAGCATTCTGCTGTGTTATTGTAGATCCACTGAGATAACTATTAGAGTTTTTATTCATATTTTCAATCAGTTATTTATTTTTTTAAATTTTAATTTTTAGTTTAAATTTTAGTCATTTTGTTGTGTGCTTTCGTCATTTTAGTAGGTTTTGGTTAATTTTAAATCATTTTTAATTCAGTTATTTTAGTAAATTAATATTGCCCTGCAATAGCTGAAATCAATTTTTATTTTATTTTATTAATAGTAGCAAATTTTTTAACTAATTTTGTTGTTTTTGTAATTTTATTTTTATTATTATTTAAATATGTCTGTATAGTTTGCATTAATTTTTATTTCAGTTTTAATATTAGTTAAATTAGTACATGGGTGTTTTTAATTTTTCAGAGTTAATATTTACTTTAAGTAACAAACGCTGCAGCAGCAACGACAACAACAAAAAAATACAGTACAAAAAAATTAAAATACAGTACAAACATGTCTAATTCAGTTTATTAACTTTTAGTTATTTTAGTACATCCAGTTAAAATAAATTAAAACAAGAAATATAAGAATAATAAGAATAAAATATTATTATTATTATTATTATTTCAGTTAATGTTTGTGATTTCCAGGAACATTTTTTTTGGAAGTAAATCACTATTTTTTTCTTTTATGACGGTGAACTGTTTATAGATGCAAATCCTGTGCATGCCCAAAACCAAGTTGGATGCAAGTACAAGACAAAAACTACCAACTCCAACAAATCAAAGACTAAACATCTGCATGTTGAAATTAAAGCAAACTTTATTTGAAAAGTTAGTATTAGTATTATTATTTTTTTAAATCCAGTTAGGTCTTCAACATGATGGGTTTGAACTATTTGTCCCATGATGCACTGCAAATGACAATCAAACGCAATAAAACACATTTAAAGGGGACCTATTATGCAAAAATAATTTTTATAAGGTGTTTGAACACAGTTGTGTGGCTGCAGTATGTGAAAACAGCCAGCCTATAATGGTAAAAATCCACACATAAATTTTTTTTTTATAATCTAAAAAAATCATAAATAGTCTCTCAGAACGAGCAGTTTCAGATTCTCCCTCTGTTCACGTCACTGAGGGGGAAACCTCCCGCCCATTTGTTGCTGCCCTATAAGCACAGACACAGCCCTGCGTGAGAAGCTGTGGTCCTCCTCCGTCATTACTGATCACTTGCTGTAGCTGCTGGAGATGTACACTGTCAGCACCAAAGAGGCTTTTCAAGTGTTGTGTTTTGGGATGCACTAATGAACATAGGAGTCTCCATAGACTCCCTCCATCTGAGCCTGAGGACACTGTGGTTAAGTTTCATTGTCTAAGGAAATGTCCCGGAAAAAATCGGTAAAGTCCCCAATACGTGTAGGGATCAATACCAACTTGTTTGTTTTCCAAATTGCCTTTCTGAAAGAGCTTCTTGGCACTCTGTAAGGCTAATTGCTAAAGCTATCATTGTCTCTGTGTTTTCACTGATGCTGTCTTCAAGTGCTACCAGAATGATCATGAATAGGAATGTGGTAGTTAAAAGTTGCATATGAAAGCAATGTGAGTCGATCGCTTGAAGTTGTCGAGCTCATAATCAGAAATGGGACTTATAAAGTTTGTGATAGCATGAGACCAGCTATGTTGTTATTTTTATCCCACCGTGCTCCCCGTCTGTGTAATTCATAAACGTGAGTTTATTATGCACAGTATAATCAGATGACTGACTTTGAAACCGAGTAGGTTTCTCTAAAGATAACAGGCTTGTATTATTAGTGAAATGTTTATTTGCAAAGGCTAGCACTGCTAATGCCTGAGATTGAGCTCTTGAAGCTCCGCCCTCTTCTCCGGGAGCAACAGCTCATTTGCATTAAAGCAACATATTCAAAATACAGAGCGTTTGGGCTCATACCCTAAAAGTGGCAATTTTAACAAGCTATAAAAAGTTATCGGTCGGGTATTTTGAGCTAAAACTTCACATACACATATATATATATATGTGTGTGTGTGTATATATATATATATATATATATATATATATATATATATATATATATATATATATATATATATATATATATATATAAATCAACATCTAAAAAATACATTTGTTTTAAATGTTGTTGCTGCAGTGTAATATATTTTATAAAATAAGTCTTTCCTGCCACTTTTGATCAATTAAATGTGTACTTGCTGAATAAATCTTTTTCCTTGGGTTTCTTTTTTTTCAAATCTTTCTAACCCCAAACATTTGATAATAACTGATTAATATTTGATAATAATCAGAAATGTTTCTTGAGCAAATTAGAATGATTTCTGAAGATCATGTGACACTGAAGACTGGAGTAATGATGCTGAAAATACAGTTTGATCACAGCAATAAATTACAGTTTAACAGATATTCACATAGAAAACAACTATTTAAAATTGTAATAATATTTCACAATTTTTACTGTATTTTTGATCAAATAAATGCTGCCTTGGTGAGCAGAAGAGACTAAAACCATCTTAATTATTCCAAACGTTTGATGCTCGTGTCTGTCCACATGTCTGAGGATCATGTGTGATATGTAATGGCGTGATGAAGTGGAGTCTGAATCCACAGTGACGGCGAATCCTCCATCTGCTCGCTCGAATATCCTCAGATCATACATCTTTCCTGACAACACTAGGACACCTTGGGCTTCATGAAACAAGGAGAACAAGAGGTCTAAGTGAAATATTCAGTGTCTTTATTGTCTCCAATAAATTATCAGGCGTGTTCCTCGAGAGATTTAACCTGTGCAGCAGCCTTTGAAACTTCTACATGCTGATTTTTTTCTCTTCACACACAACAGAGGATTGATTTGCTTTGATCTTTCTTTTAATAAGCAGAGACTTCCAGCCCGGCTTACGAGAGGAAGGCTTGACGCCGCACCTGAGAGAGACGCACACCTGGGATCGGGGAAAACTGAGGGCCAATGTTTGTGAGAGACGTCTCCAGTCGACGAGTCAAGAATTCCTCAAGTCAGAGAGAAAAGCCCTGCTGAGCTTCAAATACCTGAACATCCCACTCAAAATCAAACCTACAATCTAGTTCATATCCAACACAGTTCAGCTCTATAAATATTTATTCAGTATTAAAAAAAGGATCAATTTAAACTGGAAGAGTCAGAAAGCATGTAAAATGCAGTGGTGTGAGCTTTGACTAACTACATTATGTAGCAAAAAGCCTGTATATTATATTTTTTAAAGTTACTGATGCCTATATACACTCATATACTGTATATATATATATATATATATATATATATATATATATATATATATATATACATCACACACACAAAATATATATATATATATATATATATACATACACACACACACACACACACATTATATATATTATATATATATATATATATATATATATATTTTGTGTGTGTGAAATATGTAGTGTAGTTATATATATATATATATACAGTATATGTGTGTATATAGGCATCAGTAACTTTAAAAAATATAATATACAGGCTTATATATATATATATATACATAATATATACATACATAATGTAATTATTTAAAAATCATAAACATGATGTTATGAAATATTTTATTTATGATTTTAAAAATGCATTTTATTGTAAAAATGTAGTTTATATTATTATTATTATGTTTATAATAATGCTGTAGTTATTTTATTATTGTAAAAAATAATTTCATTATTAAACAATTTCATATACAGGATTTTTGCTACATAATGGTGTAGTTATTTTATTATTGTAAAAAATATTTTTATTATTATATTTCATATAAATAATTTTTGCTACAGGATAGTGTAGTTTCTTTATTGTAAAACATTATTATAAAACAACTATCATATACAGGCTTTGCATTATAATGGTGTATTTATTTTGTTTTACTGGTGTTATTATACACGTAGATCTAGAGTTTTAACTGTTTTAATGATTTAGCCCAGTTAATTAAAGGCTTTTTATTTTTACTACATGAGTGCCTTGGAGTATTTCATCTTCTCAGTTAGTTATTTTATTATTGTAAAAACATAAAAAAATAATTAAAAATAGACTTTTTGCTATATAAGCTTGTAGTTATTTTTGATGGTAAAACATTATTAAACAAAAATCAAATGCAGGCTTTTTGATACATAACGGTGTAGTTATTTTATTATTGTAAAATATATTTTTATTATTAAAAAAATAATATACAGGATTATACTTCCTAAAAGTGTAACAATGAATAGACAAATATTATAACTGTGATTGCAATTATTTATGAGATCATACAATGCATTATAAGATGCATTAATTAATGCATTAAGAATACTTTTATAATGCATGATATATAAAGGCTTACAGTGAAGTTCAGAATGTGATGATGTACTGAAGGTCTCTCATCGACTCTGAATGATGCAGGAGACACAAAACTGCACTCCGTCAAAACACACGCTTAATTCAGGTCATGAAATAAATCTTTGGTTAGATTTTCTTTCATTTTAGTTCTTTTCTTGATGTTTTGTAGGTGTTTTTTCCCAGATGAACACAGGCTGTATTGGATGACAGTGAGGCTAGTGCTAATGGAAGACGGCCAAGAGAGAAAGAGCGCCTGCAGGAAAATAATCAGAAATGAAGCATTGTGGGAAGGCAGTAGCTGGTTGAAGTATGAACAAGCAACAAAATATGTCAGTATGATACAAAAGAGTCTAATAAATCCTAGATAGACTGTATAATTTGATATGATAGCACTGCAGATGCATGGCTTAAAGGAATAGTTCACCCAAAAATGAAAATTTGCTGAAAAAAATGCTCACCCTCAGGTCATCTAAAGCCCTATTCGGACGGTAATTGTTTCTCAGGGGGACGTAAGTGATTTTCACCATATACAGGGGGTAATTGGTGATTTAATTGCCGTCCGAATCCAGAATGTCAGTGTTTTTCTCTCACCACCCCCGTAAAAATCCCCGGCCGAATTACCTACTGTTTTTTGACAAACACCGAGGTCGTGTGGTAATTTAATTGCCGTCCGAATCCACATCTCTGAGTTTACGAGACGAAATCAATTCAAAATTCAGTGTTTAATCCCTTTTTGAGCGCTCCCGAACACCGTAACGTTGTACTTCGGTGTAATTTACATATTATTTCTGAAATGCTGGAAAGTATTTAAAAGAACACTACTTCATGACTGCTCAACCACAGCCGTCAGAATGAGAGTCCAAACAGCTGATAAAAACATCACAATAATCCACACCACTCCAGTCCATTAGTTAACATCTGGAGAAGACAAAAGCTGAAACAAATCCAGCATTAAGATGTTTTAACTTCAAACCATTGTTTCCGGCTAAAATAGGAGTCCATAATCCATAGTATAAAATTATTTCATTATGGAGACTGCGAATGGGATTTTAACTTCAGGAAATTATTGTTATTGGTACCTAAAACCATTTTTATTAATTAAAATAAAGCTGAAATAAAATACAAATATTATATGAAGAATTTGAACTAACAATTTTTTTTAATGAAAATTAGAAATGCTGACTGAAAAAAGTGTTTTGTTTTATTTTGAATTACTAAAATGACTGAAACTAAATTTAAAATGAATTAAATATGAAAATATAAAAATATTATATATACAAAAATATTAAACAAAAAAATTATAAAAGTTTCTAAAAAAAAATTAAAAAAAAATTAGAAATGCTGCCTAGGCAACTGAAATAAACAAGTTTAAGCACTAAAATTCATAAAATCAAAATAAAAAATAAGTTAAATAGAAATATATATATATATATATATATATATATATATATATATATATAAAAAACAGTTAAGAAAAATTTTAAAATTGGAAAGAAAAAATAAAAACCGAAAATATAAAAATAAAGGCTAATTCAAAATAGTAATGATCCATAATAACGCTTCCTCCAGTGAAATAATGGTCTGGCCTGAATCAGGAGAGAAATCTGCACATATCAAGCACCGTTTACAAGACAAAACAGTCCAGAACAGCTCTAAACAAATATGTGGGTGGATTAGAGACAACAGGAGATGAATTTTTCACTGGGGGAAGCGTTATTATGGATTATGGACTAATGTTTTAGCAATAGTTTAAAGTTAAAAACGTCTTTATGGATTTGTTTCAGCTTTTGTCTTCTCAAGATGTTAACTGATGGACTGGAGTGGTGTGGATTATTGTGATGTTTTTATCAGCTGTTTGGACTCAGCTGTTTGACGGCACCCATTCACTGCAAAATAAATGGCATATAACGCATTGAATTCAGCATGAAATTTTGAAGTAGAAAGACTGAAATAGTATTTTCTCGTAAAACACTTTTCGATAATCTTTGAAAAATCATTTTTTATAGTGCATAAGGAGAAAGGGCAAGCAATCTTGTATTCAGTGCATTATGTGAAAATGCATGCATTCAAATGCCATTAAACTAAATGTTTACATGGAACGGTTGATAAGGCAAAGGTCACTGATATATTTTCCTTCTATCTCTCTCTCTTTCTCTCAATATAATCATCAGAGCTGCCACTGAAGACTGGCAAACACAATTCTCGTGGCATTTTTCCCAAATGTTGCAAATCTTAATGCTGTTCGGCTCGGTTTCTCCGGGAGAGAGACGCTACTGTGTCCAGAAGGAATCTTAAAATCATCTCCCGCAAGAACTCTAATCAGCCAACTGTGGGCATCGCCGCCGTATAATTCTATCCCCGTTTCAAACCTTTATGAAGCCTGTGCCTAGCTTTATGTGTCGACTTCCATGCCATTTCTTGAAGCATGTCATAGACGGATGTGATTAGCAAACTTGAAAATGCAAAAAGATATCCCCTGAAACCAAATGCATTTAGAATCCTATTAAAAATGGAATTATGTCTGTGAGCGGACTATGAATTTGGAATCCCTATCTCCTCTCAAACAGTTGCACAGCATTTTTCCCCCCTACAAAAACCTCTTTTCAGCTCCTCGGATTCATTTGAAAGCACAAAAGATTGCCCTGAACTTCCAAAGAAATGTAGTGCTTTCTGCAAAATATCATCTGGAATGTTTGGAATAAATTTTGCCACCGGTTGATAGGTGCGTACGATAAATTCATGAAATATTTAGAAGCACTTCGCACATCTGACTGCAATTTTCCGAGTTTAACAACTGGCCAAAACCAGACTGAGATCCAGGCTTGCGTCTGGAGACTTTCACCCGGTGGGCAAGATTTGGATTTAGATTAAAGATGAATACATTATAGTTCTGCTTTGAGAGATTCGTGATAAGAGATGGACGGATGAGGAAGGCAGACAGATTGTGAGAATGTGGAAAAGTGCATGTTTCCACCACTTTTAATCAACTTTTCACTTTCATTTCTATGGCCCCGCAGTGTGACAAATTAATTTTTATAAAGCACACATTCCCTGTAGTCTCTCAATTAATGAGGCTGTGAAAACTCAACGCACATAAATAATAATAAGACAATCTGAAAATGCTGTTAAAGTACTTTCAGAAGAAGTTTAAAGGGATTCGGCTATTTTGGGAGGTGCAACACCACAGGACTGAATAAATGAAGATGGAGGGAGTTAAACAGACCTTAAATGAATAGCAGGAGGCACAACTTTTCCTCTTCTTAACTTACAAGTTTGGACTTGTGTCCTGTTGAGCCACATTTTCAAGGATCCCTAGAGATGCACATTTAGAAAGAGATTTGATGAGTTACTCCACAGGACTCAAGAATACTGGTGCACATTACAGTGAAATGTAGTCCAAACATAGCAATAAATAGCATTTCTATCCACATTGTTCACTGATGCATTTCTGTATTTCACAGTTCATGATGTGGACGGCCACAGCGCAGGACAGTCTGCTTCAAACTGCTAAAAATACTCTGTGCATTGGACACAATCAGTGTTACGTGCTGCTCATCCAAATGATGAAAATGATTTTTTGAGGACAGAAATGTCACGTCACCATCCTCATTCTCACACGATGCCAATTCGGTCCACATTTGGAGACATTTTAAGCTAATATGCATACTCAAAACCAGTCATTTCTTTAAAAAAGACTAATATGTCAATATATATTTAAATAATATTTCCATTCTAAAGGACAGTCGAACAAGCAATTTCAAGTTTCTACAGGAAATGCATTAAAATCAGTGTCCTTCCCTGTCCATTCAAATAGGAGAGAGAAAATGAAATGTCTTTTTCTTTGTCCTGTCACCCTCCCCACATGCGCGCACAACGCCAGAGTCCTACAGTAGCCTACTGAATATTCTCTTCAATTCCATTATAATGCATTGAATATCGCGTTCGTTCCCGCGTGCATCAGACCTGCGTGAAGGTGTATTGGTCATTGTGCATTGTAAATGTCATTGGCGCGTGTGTCTGTCGCGGGAGGGGTCAGAGAAGAAGCTGCGCGCGGAACAAGTGACTTTGCGCTTCAGTTCAGAGAACCTGATGAACAGCGCGACTCTCTCCGCGCGCAGGTGCGCTAAAATGGAGCGAGGACTTTTATTCGCGCGGATATTTGGAGGTACGCTGATATGCATTTCGCTCGTGTCACAGGTCGTTTCTGAGGAACGAACGGTGAGGTATAAGATATACGAGGAGGTCCGACCGCCGACGGTCATCGGAACTCTAGCCAGCAATGTAACCTGGACCCCGGACAAAACGCGCAGGACTTTCCCCGGAATCAGGTTTAAGCTCATGAGCCCCTCCACCGGCTCCTTCATCCGATTCAGGGAAAGCGACGGGAGGCTGACGGTGGAGGAGCGCGTCGACCGCGAACGCATCTGCAAGCGCAACCCGCGGTGCGTAATCACTTTTGACGTCGCGTTCGTGTCCGCCGAGCAGTTTGAGCTCTTTCACGTCGAGGTGGAAGTGCTGGACGTAAACGACAACTCACCGGTGTTCCCGCGCACCGATTGCACCGTCGAGATCTCCGAGAGCGCGGCGCTTGGGACGCGCGTCGCGCTGGACGCCGCCGAGGACGCAGACGTGGGCTCTAACTCTATCCAAACCTACCATCTGAGCGAGAACGCTCACTTTAGCGTCGATGTCATAACGCGGGTGGATGGGGTTAAATATGCGGAGCTGGTGCTCGCCAAAGAGCTCGACCGCGAATCCCGCGCTTTTTTCGCGCTCAAACTCGTGGCGGCAGACGGTGGGAATCCGGCGAAAAGCGGCGCCACTAATGTCACCGTCAAAGTGAAGGATGCTAATGACAACAGCCCGCTGTTTGACCACAGCCATTACTCTGTGGATGTGCCAGAGGACACCCCTGTTGATTCGCTACTGCTAGACTTGAACGCCGTCGATCCGGACGAAGGTCTCAATGGACAGGTTGTTTATGAATTTGGCAAACAAGTCACAACAAAGATCAGACAACTATTTAAACTGGATTACAAAACTGGACATTTGACTTTGCAAAACCCTGTGGATTACGAAGAGGAGACCACGTATGAAATTGACGTGCAAGCCAGCGATTTAGGACACAATCCTGTGCCCTCAATGTGCAAAATCATCATCAACATCAGAGATGTGAACGACAGCCCACCTGAAATCATCATCACGTCCATCACGTCAGTAACAGATGGTGTGGCGCATGTTAGCGAAGCTACAGGTCCAGACATCCTGGTGGCTTTAATCAGCATCAAAGACAAGGACACTGGAGCGAACGGGCAGGTGAGCTGCACTCTGAACGGTGGACATGGAAACTTCAGGCTTAAAAGAGCGTATGAAGGGAGCTACACGATAGTCACCATGGCTCCTCTGGATAGAGAGAAGATCGCGGAGTATAATTTGACTGTAGTAGCTGAGGATTTCGGTGTACCGCCGTTACGCACGGTAACTCATTACATTATACGGCTTACAGACGTCAATGACAACGCGCCGACATTCAGTGCTAAAATATATGAAGGTTTCATTGAGGAGAATCAACTTCCAGGTACCTACATCACTACGATTTTAGCCAGCGATCAGGATTCTGGGCTTAATGGGGAAATAACCTATGAGCTTTTTGACTCGGACACCAACAGCATCTCCAGGTTTGCTATTATGAATCAAGCGGGGAGCGTTTACGCCTTGCAAAGTTTTAATTACGAAGTCACGAAGCGGCTAGATCTTCGCGTCCAGGCCAGCGACCGAGGATGGCCGCAACTTCACAACAACGCTGTACTGATTATCAATGTGGTCGATCAGAACGACAACATGCCTTCGATAATGCAACCGCAGCTCATCAATGGATCTGCCGAAATCCAGCTTCCCAGAGATGCGCCGCCCGGTTATATCGTGACCCGAATCGCGGCGAAAGATTCAGACGCTGGTTTGAATGCAGAGCTCACTTACAAACTCTACGACGGAGTCGATATCGGTTTCGCCATCGATCCGAGTACGGGGGAAATATACATCAACCGCAAAATCGCTTACGACGAGTACGACTTATGGAAAGTCTTAGTGACGGTTAACGACAATGGCCATCCGTCGCTAACCTCAACAGCTACGATTCATTTCACCCTAACCGAGTCTGTGCCCTCAAATGGCAATTTTTACGACGAAAGAGAGGATGGCGAACCAAAACAATGGACGCTTATTTTAATCTTGGCTTTGACGAGTTCCTCGCTGCTGTTTTTGGCTATTTTATCGTACATACTATGCAAAAGTCGCAAAAATGGTCAGAAGAGACAAGCTAACCTTCCTGACATGGTGGATATTCCTTACGATAAAGAGCACAACACCTTGTCCATGATCTCCAGCCAGACTGCCAATGTGTTCGACACGCATGCATTTCACTCCACGACCGTCATCGGCACGCCTGAGAAACTACACAACAGCGTGCAGGCGACAGCCGAAGTTTTTAACGAAACCCCTCAGACCTTCAAGAGCAAATATAGGAGTGTGGCAGGGGAAATAGATGTAAGTGGTGACTGTTTCTTTCTGTGTTTGTGTGTTTGAAGGGCCATTCACACAGGACATGCATTCAAAAACATGCTGAACACAACGCAGGGCTCGAAAGCAATGCTAATGACGCAAGACATGAAAGCCAATGACGTTCATCTGATGCACGTGCACAGGCCAATGCAAAACAGTGCATATGGAATGCAAAGGAATGGAACATTTTGTTTTTTTAAATGTTAATTTTGCACAATGCAGTGAACAAAGACGTACATATCATATGTATGTAGCCTACATATAATAAGAATTTAAAAAAAAATGCAGATTGACAACCAAAAAAGCGAGATGCAATGCAACGCTCAAAAACTTCCATGAGATATGTTTGCAACAATAAATAAAATGGTGCAAAAGAGCAAAAATGATTATAACAACTGAAGGATTGGGAACAAATTTAGAGTTATTATAGTAAAAAAAAATCTAAGACCATAAAAAAGCATTTTCGTTACTTGAAGTAAAATAAATGTTAAGTGCAACAAGATAAATATGAAAAAAATAATAATATTTTACCAATGTACTAAAATAACTAAAAATTAACTATATATATATATATATATATATATATATATATATATATATAATTAATTAATTAATAATTATATATATTAATTAAATTAAAATTTTAACTAAAATTAAAATGAAAACAGAACATAAAAAATAAAAATAAAAAATTCAAATATTAATAAAAACTATAATAGCATCTCAATTATACTGAAATAACACTGAATTTAACTGGTTACATTGACACCCCATGTTAAAAATACAATGCTCACTTTGTAAAAAAAAAGAAAAAAAAAGAATATTAAAAAAAGTGATGCAACAGCCAAAAATGTCTGTCTGATGCACATGACAACAGGCTAAAATAAAATAAAATAAAATAAATAAATAACATAATAGAGGAGACTGATGCAAAGGAATAAAACAGAAAACAGGTCAATCAGTTTTTAACTTGACATGTTGTCTTAAAAACATAACACTCATTGTGTGAAACCCTGAAAAACAGATGTGATGCAATGACCGAAGGAGGCGTACAAACACAATGCACTACTTGCATTAAAAACAGCTAAAAGTAGCGCAATGGAATCCAACTCATCTGAACACATTGGAATTGTTTTGGAAACTGTTTTTTTTTTTAATGATCTGTTTTTAACTTCATATGTTGTTTTAAAAATGCAGTGCTTACAGCGGAAGGCTCCGAAAATGCAGTGAGATTAAAAAAAACTATTAGTAAATTAGACCAACAATAAAAAAGTAGCACAAAGCAATGTGACAGATCACAGGGGTCAAATGTCACAAGTGTTACAAAACAGCTAGAAGGAGCACAATGGAACGGGTTTCTAAATGTGTTTTACAAAATATACCTGTTTTTATTTGTCGTAAGCTGTCTTTAAAATAAATCGGTTCATGGCACAGGATGCAGAAATAAAACAAGCATGCAATGCAACAGTCAAAGACATCTGTCTGATCAATGTGTTTATACAGTATACCCAAAAAATAAAATAAAATAGTGCAGATTGAACACAAAAGTGTGCTTAACAGCAACAGTAACAGTAGCTTATCAACAAAATGAAAAGTCTGTCATTATTTACTCACCGTCATGTCGTTCCAGAAGAGCAGAGAGGATGAGCTTTGGTTCTTGTGTTTTCACAGGGATATTCCACTTTGCCTGGTTATGGTAAAGACAACGCTCGACCCATCACGGTATGGAAAGGAAACTCCATGATGACCATCGCGGTCAGAGACCCACAGATCAGTGGCAAAGACAGCGGAAAAGGAGACAGTGATGTTAATGACAGTGATTCTGACATCAGTGAAGGCCTCAAGAAAGACTACACGTCATATAAAGGTTAGAATCAACTCATCTGACTGACATACTCAAAACTATTTATTATACATACAATATTATGATGTATATACATGTCCAAAATGGTCATATATTTAATATTTTTGCAGAATTCTCATAATACTACTAATAATAATAGTATTTGTTTATTTGTTTTAGCAGTTGCCTTTATCTTAAAAAACATATATATTAATAAATATAAATAATATAAATATATAATTATAATACAAATTTTAAAAAGTGAAATATATATATATATATATATATATATATACTGTATATATATATATATATATATAATTTAGCAGGATATTATAAAATTTGATATATTTTCTTAATTTAATTTTATATTAATATATAAATATATTTATTAATATATATATATTCATATATATAATATAATAATATAATATAATATATAATAATACATCATAAGCAAAATTTAAAATGTTTAAATGTTTATTTTTATTTTAATATCATAAATATTTGTTGTAATTATAAGTTAAATAAATATTATATTACATATAAGATTTAAGATTATTTTTATTTGTCACATACACAATTACATAGAGAGTATATAACCAGTAGTGAAATGTATTCTCTGCATTTAACCCATCCTAAGTGAACACACACCCGGAGCAGTGGGCAGCCATGTTACAGCGCCCGGGGAGCAGTTGGGGGTTCGGTGTCTTGCTCAAGGACACCTCAGTCGTGGTATTGAAGGGGGATACTCCCCCCACCAACAATCCCTGCCAGACCTGAGATTCGAACCCACAACCTTCTGCTTACAAGTCCGACTCGCTATCCATTAGGCCACGACTGCCCCCATTTCTATATGTATTTATTTTAGCATATACTTTTATCTAAACATATCCATATATTTTAATATAAACATACAAATATACAGTATATATACAGTATATATATATATACAATATACAATATACAGTATATATACAGTATATATATATATATATATATATATATATACCTGCCTCCAAATCATCTTGTTAAATTTCAAAACTACTTGAAAATAGGATCTGATGCAAAACAAAGAATAATTGGAGGGTTTGGAGCATTGATATAGGTCTAACACTAACGAGAGAGGAGACGGTTGTAGTTTTATACAGTTAGAAAGTAAGTCTTACATAACTGATCATTTGTGTTCTTGATAAAAGTGCAGCAATGAAACAGATAAAGACACAGAGTCGCTGGTAGCATGACTTCTTACGCAGACGATTGTCAGGGCAATTATTTTTTGCAGGATCATGGTTGCGTTGACGAGGTGTTGTGTGGATTAGTGAGGCAACGTTAAAGTAGAGAGGTGCTCAGATTAATGAGCTGCTGATTGGATCGCTTCACTTCAAGGTCAGTTTTGATTCATTTCTAGTGCAGCCTTGTTAAACTCTAATCTATGGGAAACAAAGAGCCTGAGCGATCACACGTGCACTAATAGAGCTGAGCAGTGTGCATATCACGAGTCACACGCATCTGAGAACATTAAGAGTCCAACGAATGGATTTTCTGATGAAAAACAAGTGAAGGTATTTGATTCAAGAGTTTGATGTTCCAGATCTATGAAAGTTAACTTTTTCTTGCAATTTTGAGTTTATTTCTCACAATTCAGACGTTTTTTCTCACAGTTCTGACTTGCAACATAACTCAAGTTTATAAACTGCAGTTCTGAGAAGAAAAGTCAGAATTGCGGGATGTAAAATATATTATTTTTCAGTTGTGAGATATAAACTTGCAATTCGGAGATAAAAAGTCAGAATTGTGAGATTTAAGCTCACAACTGCAAGAAAAAAGTGAGAACTGTGAGATAAAATGTTGCAATTAACTTTTTTATTTTGAATTTATTTTAATTTGAAAAAAAAAACTTTAATTGCAATAATTAAACTGAAAATTCAACTGGATTGGGTTTTTAATTTATATGT
The DNA here is from genome assembly GCA_023376895.1 of Aspiorhynchus laticeps. NCBI lineage: Eukaryota > Metazoa > Chordata > Actinopteri > Cypriniformes > Cyprinidae > Aspiorhynchus > Aspiorhynchus laticeps. The sequence goes on along the minus strand of CM041799.1, from coordinate 6,502,224 downwards.
CGCGATCCTTAGAAGAAAAGTCTGAATTGTGAGACAAACTCACAATATAAATTGCAGGAAAAAAGGGCACAATTACTCAGTCACAATTATTATTATTATTTTTTTTCAGATAAAAAAATCTGAATTGCAAGATGTAAAGATGTAAAATCAGAATTATTAGAAAAAAGTCAGAATTGTGAGATGCAAACTCAGAATTCTGAGAAAAAAGTAAAAGTTACGAGATATAAACTCAGATTTCTTAGGAAAAAGTCACAATTGGGAGATGTGAACTCAGAATTCCAAGAAACAAGTCACATTTGTGAGATGCAAACTCAGAATTCTGAGAAAAAAGTAAAAGTTACAAGATGTGAACTCAGAATTCTGAAAAAAGTCTGAGTTTCCAAGAAACAAGTCAAAATTGTGAGATGCAAACTCAGAATTCTGAGAAAAAAGTAAAAGTTACGAGATATAAACTCAGAATTCCGGAAAAAAGTCACAAGAAACAAGCCAAAATTGCGAGATGTAAACTCACAAATGCTGTTGATTGGATTGGTTTGAGTTTATTGCAAGTTTGTCACAAATTGCAAGAAACTCGCAATTCTGAGAAGAAAAGTCTGAACAGTGAGATTTAAACTCAGACTTCCAAGAAAAAAGTCCAAATTACGAGTTTGTCTCACAATTGCCAGAAACTAAAAAGTCTGAGAAAAAAAGTCAGAATTATATGAAATATAAGCATGCATACTTGAATTCTGAGAAAAAACATCATAATTGCGAGATGTAAACTCAGAGTTGCTAAATTGCTGTTGACTGGATTAGACTGAAGCTTATATAAGATATTTAAAAAAAAAATCAGAATTGAGCTCAGAAGTTGCAATTAGCGGTTTTATTGTGTCAGTTGTGTACGAATGCTTACCGGAGTGTGTTTCCTCAGGTCTGTGGGCTTGCACCAGCGAGTGCAGGATCCTCGGTCACTCGGACAGATGCTGGAGCCCGTCTGTGAGCAGAACCAGCGGGAGCGTTAACAGCAGACATCTCTCGACCTTCTCAAGGACGAGGCCGTCCTCACAGGCCACGCTTCAGAGGAGCAGCTACGACACTCAGACCAACAGAAGCGTGGCCTTGCACAGCCTTACAGAAGATCAGCAGAGTCAGTACGATTACATTCACATCTGCTCTCCACAGTCACAGCGGAGACAAGACTCGGAGAATATAGACGTGCAAGTCTTCACACACTCCACAGAGAGTCCCGGCAGATTTACACAAGCCTGATACCGGCATATACTGTAATAATGTTGCTGTACATATTATCTTTGACTGCATTGATGTTTTGTATATACAAATTATATTTTTAACAATATTACCTGTTGTTTTTTTCATAGCATGTTTTGGATGAATATAATGTGATTGTGTTTGTTTGTAAGTCACTTTTTTGTCACATTGTAACAAACTGTAACACATGAAAAGTCATTTTTTTAAAGCTACAAATGTTACCACTTTTATAATGTTTGCTTACACAAGTTTCTTTTTAAGAAATGTGAACATGAGAAATAAAATAAGTTATTGTAAAATCTACAATGTTTTGCATTCTTGGAAAAATTTTGGACAATTTATGATCTTGAAAACTGTTAAATCTTAAGGCTTCTGAATAATTTTTTGAATTTGTTGAAAATTTGAATTATATGAAAAGGTTAAATGGATGAGTAACAAACTGTAACACACATTAAATGTAATTTTTAGCTAATGTTTAGCTAACATTTATTCAGACTGAGCAAAGTTGTTTCTCTTTAAGAAATGAAAGCATGAGAAATAAAATAAGTTAATCCTTGACAAAAAAAACAGTCAAAAGTTCAGACATTATGATTATAAAACTTTTCGGTCTTTAGGTGTCTGAATTACCTTTGCAGACAATTATAAATTGTGCTTACAATTGAATTTTGTCATAAAATTTCAAATTGCATTATATTAACCCTCTGACGCATGAATTATTAAATCACAAAGTAATATTTTTTTTTTTTACATGTTTGTTTTTTCTTTTAAACAAGTGGAAAATCATGCAATTTTTTTTTTTTTTTTGTCAATATATTATATTTTGAGGGAGTTACATATTGTGACCCTGGAGCACAAAACCAGTATTAAGTCACTGGGGTATATTTGTAGCAATAGCCAAAAATACATTGTATGGGTCAAAATGATTGATTTTTCTTTTATGCCAAAAACATTAGGATATTAAGTAAAGATCATGTTCCATGAAGATATTTTGTAAATTTTCTACTGTAAATGTATCAAAACTTTATTTTTGATTAGTAATATGCATTGCTAAGAACTTCATTTGGACAACTTTAAAGGTGATTTTCTCAATATTTTGATTTTTTTGGACCCTCAGATTCCAGATTTTTAAATAGTTGTATCTCGTCCAAATATTGTCCTATCATAACAAACCATACATCGATGGAACGATTATTTATCCAGCTTTCATATAATGTATAAGTCTCAATTTCCCTCAAATTGACCCTTATGGCTGGTTTTGTGGTCCAGGGTCATATAAAGTATGTCTACTGTAGTGGACACCATGCATCAAAGGTATAAAAAGTCAATCAATAGAACTAAATGTGTGGTCTTAAAAAAACTTGTTTTTAAAATATTTACTATGTGAAAATGGTTTGAATACACATAAGAACATTCAGTAAGAACAAGCTATGTCATGACGGCACAGAAATATGAAGTGTAACAAACAAAACGTAAGAGTGTGTGTCTATGGGACAGGGGTGTGGGGGGAGGGGGGGGGGTATTCATACACATGAGCACAAATGCAAACACACACAAGTACACACATTCTCCACCACACACTCAAACACAATCATGCACACACATATCTGCACTCATACAGTATATATGTATACATGCCTACAGGTTATATGACCTAATATATAAATATAGACTGTACGCATTGAATAAATGATACAATCTGAAGACTATTTAATATTTCTGTTCAATAAAACCATTCAAGTGTAAATTATATCATAATTTTAATAAAACACAAATAAGGCAGAACCTATATATAGGCCCATAGGCAGAATTATACCCTTTGGTGCATGACGTCCACTGTAGTGGACCGATATATTTTCTGTCACAGAAAAAAATGTACAAGAAAAATATTGATAAAATCTGGATGAATCTATTTCTGACATCCTATTTAACTGAAAATATTTTTTTGTACCTGTCTGGTTTTCTGAGATTAAAATTATTTAACACTTATTCCCAAGCTACATGGTGCATCCCCTTTTCCTGCCGCCATCTTGAATATATCATGCAATAGATAAAAATACATCAATTAAATGGAATTGTGGACAACACTTTGGGGGTTCGCCAGTTGGTGGTTGGGACATGATGCTACATCCTAAATGGTTCAAAATGGCTTCCAAATAGCTGTCCACTGTAGTGACCACGATGCATCAGAGGGTTAAAACGGTTAAATGGATGAGTAACAAACTATTAACACTTTAAATTTCATTTTTATAAAGCTACAAATGTTACCACTTTTGTAACATTTACTTACAATGAACAAGTTATTTCTTTTTTACATTTACATTTATGCATTTGGCTTACATTTTTATTCAAGTTACACATTTACATTTTATCAGTTGCAATCGAACTCATGACCTTGGCGCTACTTTGGCAGAAATAAATGAAATGCTATTTTAAGAAATGAAAACATGAGAATATATATACTGTATATATATATATATTTTTAAGTTAACATATTTTTTTTATTATATAAGTTTTATTGCTTTTTATTGTTAATATAGTTCAAGTAAAAGTGTTTTTTAATGGTTTTAGTTTTAGTTTATCTCATGCATGTTTCTTCTTCAATAGTGTTAAAAAGCATCCCATGATGCACCTGATGAAGTTGGCTAACGAATGTTCATAGTGAAAAAAGCTAGAAAATTGACAAAGAAGTTGAAATATAAGAGAATCTTCATTTGTGTCACACGTTTTTATCACTACATCATTCCCAGACCTGGATTTGTGTACTTTAATCAGTTTACTGTTATTTTAAAGTGTGAAATAGTCATGAAAATGAGTGATGTGTTCAAACTTTTGACTGCTAGTGTACATAAATGAGACTTTATACAGACCCAGCCCTAGTTAATCTAAAGAACTTGCTTGACTTTTGTTGAATTGAAAAATAAATGTTGCCTTTGAAAGCATCCCATAGATTTACACCAGTGAGTTCAGGTAAACCAGGCCTCTTTTTGCCTGTCAGTTTACACAAATTCACTGGAAATGTGCATGAATAGTCTGAAGCGTGTGTCTCAGCACTGTTTTCTCAGGCCACAGAAAATCCCCGGAGAGGAATTCCAGGCTTGGGTTTCTCCGGGACCTTGTTTATTTTGCCCGAATTTTTCCTCTCTCTCACCTACATGACAGAAACTTGAGAGAAGCTACACCAAGTCACAAAGCTCTGCTTTCAGTTGAAGCCAGAACGCCATGGAGGAAACATCTGAAAAAGTTCCTTTTGAGGTACGTGATGCTTTCATTTTATCCTTAAACTTCACATTATGCATCTAATATACTGATCTATGTCTATAATCCAACGATGTGTGTTTAATAAGGCTTACAGTAGCTTGAAGCCCAGAGGGTTTATGCGTGTGAAGAAGACGGCGGTCGTAGCCTTCATCGCCGGCGCCGTTCTGCTGCTCTTTGGAGGCATTGGAGCTTTTTACTTGTGGAAAGTCAGCGAGAAAGAAGTAAGTGTCTCAGACCAGACAGTATAGTAGTCTAAACTAGTTTGGCTCAAAATTAGTGCAACTGTTCAGCAACTTCCTACACAAAAATATCACTTTTGGGAGCGTCTATCAAATTCAGCCCACTAAAGCTAAAACTTGAAGTCCTTAAAGGCAAATTAAAGCAGTAAAATGTTTATTATTGATGAGGTGGACTGACAGAATTGATTGTGACGAGTTAACTGCGCAATAATAAAAACATTTTACTATTTGTTCTTCTTGATGTGCAGCAAATTGTTCTGTGTTTTGGGTTTAATTTGCATGCATGCATGCATTCATCAGGGGGATTTTGTAACACTGCTATGTTTAAAGTATACATTTTTAATATTCCGCACTGCATAATCACACAGTATCACTCTCAAATGCATGCTGATGCAATAGCGCAGATGTGTCGATATTTAAAGCACAGCAGGTCTGAGTTGGAATGAGAATATTTAAATTGCAGTTTGTCTCAGCAAAGTGTCAGGAATGATCAATGAAGCAGGCAGCATCGTGTTTGCATTTGCAGCCATCAGTGTGCATTGACTTCAGGCACCTCTGGTATTTCAAAAAAATCCACCAGGTTAAAGACGGCAAACAAAGAGGTCTGTGTGCTGGGTTATAATCATGCAGTGTTAACACTGCAAACAGATCAGCATGCATCACTTCCCAACACAAACACAAACGGCCAGTAAGAGCTGCACCCATGAGCAAACCACCTGCTGGACCACTGCACAAAATAATGCACCAATATTATACAGTATGTTTTATATGGATTAAATCAGTGGTTCACAACTACAGCAGGTTTGCTTCAGGACGCAGATTAAGTGGCAACCCAAAACTGATTAATGTACAATATGTAAATTATTATTTATACTAATTTACTCTATTTTGGAAGCATTTTTCTCCTCCTTTTGACATTTATGCATGATTATATGGCTAGTTTTATTATTTCCATTTAGCATAATTTCTCCCAGATGAGAACCACTGGATTAAAATATGTAATATTTGTATGTTGCAGTGTTATTTTGAGATATTATTTTATTTATTTATTATTATTTTATTTAGTTTTTATTAATATTTTGAATAATGTTTTATATTTTTTATTTTCAATTAAATTTATTGTTAAAGTTTTTAGTAATTTTGTTGTGTGTTTTGCCATTTTTAGTAGTTTTTTTTTGGGGGGGGGGGTATGTGTCTAAATATAGTTTTTAATAATTTTTATTTCAGTTTTAGTTTTAGTTTTAGTTACTATAGTACATCAATGAGATGCTAAATGAGAAATGTTGCCTTAGCAACTAGCTAAAATATATATTTTTAATTTAATTTATATTCATTTATTCATTTTAAAATTGTTTCGTTTTTAAAACTAATTATGTTGTATTTTTTACATACAAAAATATTATTTTTAATCTTAAAATGTAAAAAAAAAACTTTATTTGATGTTTTAAATAATATTTATAACCTCACACTCGTTTTTTTTTTAAATGTCTATATAGTTTTTATTAATTTTTATTTATGTTTTAGTTTTAGTTATTCTTGTACAACAAGTTAAACTAAAGCAATATAAGAAATGATTGAATAGCGGAAATAAACGGTTTTAAATATTTTATTTCTATTCATTTTAATATTAGTTAATTTTTTCTCATTTTTATGATTATTATTTTTTATGTATCTATAATATTAATTTTCCTTTAATTTTAGTTTTAGTTACTTTTTATATTTATTTTATTTCAGAGTTTACATTTATTTTTTCAAATAACACACACTTAAAAAAATATTTTCTAATTTAATATTTTTGTATTTTTCCAGTAAAAATGTAACATTCTTAAATCAAGATACATTTACCAGAGAAGCAAAATGACCCAAGATATTAAGTCTTGTTTTATGAAAAAATGCACCAAAATTAAGTGAGCTTTTTTTCTTAAAAGAAGAACAAATATCTGCCAATGGGGCAAGAAAAATAATATTGTATACTCTTTCAATTAAGTTAATTTTTCTGACCCCAGAATATTTTTCTTGTTTTAAGCAAACACTCACTTAATTTAAAAAACGAACTTAACTCTGGTATGTTCATGTGGACAGGCGATCAGCGCTCACTACAGTAACATCGATATAAAGATAGAAGACGGTTCAGATGCTGGAGATGGGAAAATTGTGGAAGTTCAAGACTTCAAATCCGTGAGTAGCACATAATAAACCCGTTCATCTCATTTCAGAGCTGTTCATGAAATAACTCATTTATTTTCACTCTTTTACAGGGCATTACAGCAGTCAAGTTTCCTGGAAAAGAGAAGTGTTACATCAAATCACAAGTCAGTTCTGAACTTTCTGAGGTGAGAAACAATATAATCACCATTAAAGTATTTCTTATGCCCACATGCTTCATTCTACATATGACTCAAGTTTCATTTATTAACTATACATTGGGTATTCTATCCATATCTGCATTTCACTTTGATGAAATATGAATGAAATTGACAATGTCTAAAAATAGTCCTGCAGAAATTAATCTACATGTCCATCATGTTTCATAAACCTTAGATAAAAGCATCTGCTACATGAATAATCATATAAATGAGACTAAATTGGGGTTAAACATGTTTATCAAGCTAAATGAAAGGTAATTAGTTGTAACTGTGAATACACATATAAACTTTCTCATTAAACTCTTGCAGATTTTTTATCTCAAAATGTTTGTTTACAGCCAAAGTGTGTGATTTCGGCATCATCAGCTTCACTAAACAGAAGTTCATACTGCTTTCCTGGCCACGCCCCCATCTGCTGTCAGTCACATGGATAGCCCCGCCCCCAGACTCATGCCATTGGTTGAGCTAATACTTTTATCAGGATCAAGGTGTTAAAAGCCATTAACACTTAAAATGATAACTAAAAAGACAGCAATTAACTATTAGTGTTCACACCAACGCACAGTAATGTTATGATTATTATAAGCCCACGCTGCAGTTTTGTTGTCTGCCACTTTAAATACTCAAGCTAATTAAAGTAGAATGGATTCTGATTGGCTGTCGATGTTTTTATTGTTCATCAGCTAGAAAAAAAAAACAATATGAGAGTGATTTCATCGCTCCTCTGTGTCATGATCGTTATAGATGTGGTGTGGAGTGATGAAATGTAAACTCAGAGCTCAAGTCAGAATTGCGAGATAGAAACTCAGAAACTCAGCTGCAATTAATTTTTAATTTTTTTTTATTCTGTGGCAGAATCAAGCTTCCATAAGTATATCTTTATCATTGGAATTATCGTGTTTGGTTTGAATGGGACTTTAAGGTTTAGCTGGTTTTGTGTGCAAAAAGCATCTTCATAAACAGCAATGCAAAAGTCTTTTTTTAGGTTTCAGTGTTCAGTCAAGCGTTGTGTTCTAATTACCGATAGGAGAAATCTGATGTGGGGTCTCTGGTCTGGATCGCAGCTGAAGAACCACTGAAGGACGTCAGTTTTCTGAGCCCTGAAATACTGAGATTCTGTGGAGACCTTCCCATTTACTGGCATCATCCTGCAAACTCCAGAGGTGCTTCATTGTATTTCCATTAATAAACCTGCAACACATGAAGAGCAATGAAGTGCAAGTTAATACTATGAGAAAGTATCGCTTTTTATATTGTATGATTAATAGTTCAGTATAAGCCATATAATGTCATTCATCAAGCCACACAACACAATCCCAGCTAACTGGAAACGTTCTGGCAAGGTTCTCTCAAAGTTATGAGCAAACATTCTTCCAGTAACATTAATAGAATATAGTTATGTGGTCTTTAATAAAGCTCTCAAATGTTAGCACAAAAATATTATTTATACATTGTTCATGGAATTGTTTCATTGTTTCTGAAACATTTTAGTTATGCCTTCAACTATCATATTTTTTTTTTAAATGTTACTTGTTACAAATGTTACTACTTGTTTCAGAATGTTTAGAGAATATTCAAAAGCAACATTCCCATAATATGTTTGCGAAATGGAAGTTCCCTTAACGTTTGCATAAAGAAGAAAAAATATATATATATTTTTAAAACCTGGACGTATTGAAAATTCAGAGAACATTCAGGACTTCATGGGAACATTCTTAAAACAGAAGAATAACTGGAAATAAACTTTAATTACAAACTCAGAGACACATACCAAACACAATAACCAACGAGAACGGACAGAGACAGAGGGAGAACACATGAAGCAAACTAAGGAACTGATGAGTTAATTAACGAGGAAACAGGTGAACAGAATGAGTCATCAGACTGAGAAACTACGTCATGGGGATGAGACAGAAACTATTTGGAAACATTACTTTTGAATGTTCTCTGAATGTTCTGAAACAAGTCATAACATGCAAAGCTTAACAAACAACATTAACGAAACATTATATTTTAACATTTACAAACATTATTGGAAAATGTTTGAATGTTGAATTTTTTTAAAAGTAGCTAGCAGTAAAGTTTAAAAAACATTAGACAAATGTCCAACTTAAACGTTTCAGAGAGAAAAAAAAGTTCCATCAACAATGTATAAATAACGTTTTGGTGCAAACATTTTGAGAACATCATTAAAGTAGGGTGACCATACGTGCCATTTTCCCAGGACGCGTCCTGGCCAGAATTTCTATATTGCCTAAAATATCTAGGATTTGGCTTTGTTTGCGTGTGCAGACCGATCGGTGTATGACGCGGTTCCTTATGTTTTCGAAACGCATCTCGAGGTACTTTGAATCAAAGCAATATAGAAATCCTGGCCAGGACGCGTCCTGGGAAAATGGCACGTATGGTCACCCTAATTAAAGACCTGATAAGTTTGAATGAATGTTGTATTAACATTACTACAAGACTGCTTGTCAGAACCTTGCCAGAATGTTCATACAGCACATGAACATGTTTTTTTTAGATACAAATACATACATTTTATTGATCCCAGGTGGGATATTTAATGCAAAACAGATCCACATTCGATGGTCATTACACACTGACCGTGACATTTGTGAATGAGGCGGTGATTACATCTAAAGCTCAGAAATGCCTCGCTCTTCAGTGCTGCTTATCTTCACTCTCGCTCTCTGCTGGCTGTTTCTGAAGCATTGAGGAAGAGGAGAAGTGTGCCTCGAGTGAGACGGCAGAATACAGGTGGATTAAATCGACAACAGACGAGACGTCGAAACTCCACGAGTTCAGCCAGAGAAGATGAGCAGCCGACGGGACCCGATTATAACCCTGAAAACCCTTATCATGTGAGCAATGCCTTCATTATTAAAGTAATGCATAAACATGCTACAAATATACACAAACTACCAGTCAAAAGTTTGGAATAATTCAGATTCTTCTTCTCACGAAGGCTGCCTTTATTTGATCAAAAATACAGTATTATTACAATTTAAAAGAACTCGTTTCTATGTTAATATAACCATTTTTGCTGCTTTTAATATAACAATTTCGAAAATATTTTTAATCTATTTAATATTATTTTTATTTAATTAATTATTACCATTTTTGCTACTTTATATTTTGTGGGAATCACAAGTTAAATTGACCAAAAGTGTCATTAAAGACATTTATAATGTTACAAAAGATTTCTGTTTCAAATAAATGCTGTTCTTTTGAACTTTCTATTCATCAAAGAATCCTGAAAAACAAAATGTATCACCGTTTCCATAAAAATATTGGGCAGCACAACTGTTTTCAACATTGATAATAATCAGAAATGTTTCTTGAGCAGCAAATCAGTATATTAGAATGATTTCTGAAGATCATGTGACACTGAAGACTGGAGTAATGATGCTGAAAATACAGCTGCGCATCACAGAAATAAATGACATTTTAACATAGATTCACATAGAAAACAGCTATTTTAAATTGTTATAATATTTCAGAATATTCCTGTTTTTCCTGTATTTTTGTAATAACATTTCACAATTTTACAGTATTTTTAATCAAATAAATGCAGCCTTGATGAGCATAACAGACTTCTTTCAAAAACATAAATAATACTGACTCCAACCTCTTGCAGAGTACAAACTACAGCACACAGTACATAGAAATAATGCGTTTTTAAAACAAGCACCAAGTGAAGCAGAATTGCTGCGCTCTGCTCACCATCTCTTTTCTCTTCTCTCTCCAGCGGAATCAGGAGGGTTCAGAGGGGCACATGGTGTTCGATCCCATGCTGGACCATCGTGGCATTTGCTGCACAGAATGTCATCGCAGTTACACCCATTGCGAGCGGGTATGTGAGCCTCACGGGGGCTACATGCCGTGGCCCTACAACTACCATGGCTGTCGGCAGGTTTGCAGGGTCATCATGCCATGCCGCTGGTGGGCGGCTCGCGTGATGGGTCTCGTGTAAGCTCTCGTGTTTCTGCTGGTCACCAGCTGAAGGCACAGTAGATTTGCCCTTAAGGTCCAACTGAAGTATAATGAGGCATTTTCAACAAAAGTAAACCTTCAATGTAAATGGAAGAAAAGTCAGACATGGAAATACACATAAACTTTAACCTAGCAATAGTTGAAATATATATAGTTTTGAATAACAGACACGTGTTTTTAGGACTATTAAAATATGCTTTTTGAATTGTACACACTTAAATGTGCAGTGTTTTATTTCTGAGCCACTAGAGGAACCAAACAAAACTGCAATTGAAAATCCAATAGAAGATGTTTGATTAGTTTTGCAATTCTGTTTGATCACAAGCGGCAAAGGAAAACAACAGCTTTACATTTATTAAAATGCCAACTGTGAAATACATGCAATAAAAGAGATTTTGAGACATGCATTGATTCAAGTTCATGACCTATTCAAAATCATAGTTGACGGATGTGGGTTTTGCAATGTTGAAACATTAGGTATAATGAAGTATTTTCAACAAAAGTAAACCTCCAATGTAACTTATGGAACAAAAGATGTGTTTTAATATGCAAACAAACATACCTAACAATAGTTGAGGATATGTAGTTTTGAGTAACAGACAGATGTTTTCAGGACTATTAAAAGATGTTTTTGAGTTATATACACTGTCTTGTGTTATTTCTGAGCCACTACAGGAACCAAACAAATGGAAATTGCATTTGGAAATCCGATAGAAGACTGTGTTTGATTGGTACAGTCATTATTTTTGCAATTCTGTTTGGTATTGCAAGCGGCACAGAAATCACATACTTCAGTTTTACATGAAGAACTACAAGAAAATAAATATTTGCATTGCATTTATTCAAAAGCAAACGGTAAAATACATTTCCACAACCTCCAGGCAATTAACAAGTACTGAGTTGCATGAACCTAATATCATCTTGTGTCTAAGAGTTGCAACCTAATTTCACAAAATCCTCTGCGTAGGCATTAATAACTCATTAAGCTTAGGCTTGGTTTGCTAGTAATCATATGGCTAATCCATGAATTTACCCACTGAGATATTAAATGGTGTGTACAGCAAGATTTAAATGTACTACACCTTAAAAAAAGAGAAAAGCAAACACCTTCTGAGCTGTTCTTAAATGGTTTTAGTGTATTTTGATGTCAACTTTCCTCCCACAATATACTTTCAAGTTTGAAATGAAGAGCACATGACTTTGTTTTAGACATATGAGGCTCAGAAGAATGAGGCCACTGTGAAAATCTGGGATGCTTTCTTTTCCATTTAAATTTAGATATAAAAAACTGGAGATTTTAGAAAATGTAAAAGAAAGAAATGCAAAATGAAGCAGAACTATGTCAGATTGTGCTCTACTTTCCAAGTAAACGAGAGACATTGTTCATGCATTTTTTGTACAGATTTTCATTTGTCACACAAATTGTGATGTTGACAATAAATTGTAATGAAAATGTACTAAAGCAGAGGCATTTCACTCTAAAGCAGAGGCATTTCATATCCCACAGCATATCTGTGGAGAGAAGTTTCTGTCTTTCTCTCACTGCATCTTCATCTTAAACTAACACGAGTTCTGTGCTACAGTGACTGCAAAAGTCATCTAAATAAAATATGATATTTCAAATATAAAAACGACCTTATCCACTTCAGTAATTTGAAGGCTGTCTGGTCTGTGTCTTCATTTATTTATTTATTATTCATTATTTATTGTTTTTCCACAAACAGGCAGGACACAAAGTTCCAAAAGCAGCAAGAGCGATTTAGATTTAATGATGTATGAAGCACATTTCAAAGATGCTTTTTGCGCCCGTAACGCTGTTTTCGCACGATCACGCTAATGAGGAGAAATTCTCATCACGGGATGCTTTTTAGAGAATGCTCTTCTGTGATAGCAGTTCATGTTTCAGTCACACTGCTGTTGTCTCAGTTGGGAAACATGAGCAGCTCTACAGGAAATCAAATTGACTTTGGCATGTAGTGTCTAAGAATGTCCATGTCACAAGTGAGCAAACTCACACTGCCTTGAGCAAATGTTCAGACATTTTAGCATTATGCTTAGACAGGACATTTTTTCTCTCTCAAAGGAGTTGGGGTTTATGGGTAGCTCTATTTGTTATGCAATAACACTTATTTTGAGATGTGCATTCAAAATCTTTGACAAATATGGGTTTTGCAACATTTACACCCACACCGATAACTAACTACACATGTGATATAAGCTAACAGAAAGACAATTTGATAGGATAGCACACAGTGTTGCAAACTGTTAAGGCACAGTCACATTTACCATTTTTCTGCAAATTTCCATGGGCGCCCACATGAAAAAATACTATAGTCATTTATAGTAACTATTATAGTGTTTTTGAACCATACTATAGTAAAGTGTATTATAATGTATATATTATAGTATTTACAACACATTGTTAATGAATGCTACAGCATACTGTAGTATTAACTATAGTGAACTGATAAACTGTAATAAATACTGTAGTATACTTTAGTTTTTGCTACAGTAATCTGTAGTGTATTGTAGTATAATATACCCTATAGCTGTAGAAAACTTAGTACAGTATTGGGTAAAGTCATTTGTTTATATTACTATAGTTGTTATATTACCACAGCAACTATAGAATTACCACAACAAATTAATTCAAGTACTTTACTATAGTATGGTTCAAAAATACTATATTATTTACTATAAATTACTGTCGTATTTTTTCATGTGATCCAGTACTTTTAATATCATCATCGCGAGCAGGAATTTCACGTGAAGGTGAAAGATTTCCTCACGTAGATTTTGCAACTGCTTGCTTTTAATTCAGTGAGCTTTCCAAACACTGCAACATGAAGCTTTGAAACATTTGCGAATCATTAGTTTCGAACCAATGATTTGGGGCGCGTATCGAACTCGCTAAGTCACGCGATTTCAGCAAACAAGGGTTTGTTGCGATTCGATTCGAATTCAGGACAAGACCACGGGAACCAGAAGAGTCCTCTGCACAATCTGACTTTGCTGCAGCCTGGAATTAAACTGCTGGATTCGTCTGGTCAGAGGAGAACTGGTGCCCCGACTGAGCCTGGTTTCTCCCAAGGTTTTTTCTCCATTTTTGTCACCGATGGAGTTTTGGTTTCTTGCCGCTGTCGCCGTAGCTTGCTTAGTTGGGGACACTTAATTTCTAGCGATATCGTCGACTTGATTGCACAGATACTATTTGAACTGAACTGAGCTGGACGATGACATCACTGAATCAATGATGAACTGACTTTAACTTTTACTATTGTCCCTTTGCATACATTAAAAAAATACGACAGTAATTTATAGTAAATACTATGGTGTTTTTGAACCATACTATAGTAAAGTACTTGAATTCATTTGTTGTGGTAATTCTATAGTTGCTGTGGTAATATAACAACTATAGTAATATAAACAAATTACTTTACCCAATACTGTACTAAGTTTTCTACAACTATAGGGTATATTATGATACAATACACTACAGTTTACTATAGTAAAAACTAATGTATACTACAGTATTTATTACAGTTTATCAGTTCACTATAGTTAATACAACAGTATGCTGTAGCATTCATTAACAATGTGTTGGAAATACTATAATATATACAGTATAATACACTTTACTATAGTATGGTTCAAAAACACTATAGTATTTACTATAAATTACTATAGTATTTTTCATGTGGGTTATTACACACTTTTCATATTTAATACTGTAAAGCGCTCAACACAATCTGTATTGTTAAAAGCGCTATATAAATAAAGGTGACTTGACTTGACATGAACTGTTTTGAACGAATCGCTGAGTGAATGACGTCCTTGAGTCCCTGAATGAATCAATATTTAAAACAAATCAGTTGAATTTATGATTCAATCACTCATTGATTCACTCAGGAATGAAACACACTACTGTCATTGCTCGGAGATGCGAAGCCATCTCATTCAAGCGATTAGCTTCATAGCTGTCATTTAACACTTGTTTCTCCTCACATAATGAAATCATCCACACTCAAATCGATATTTCATGTCCATTTATTAATATGTACAGTCAGGTTGATAGGAGAGCCCTCCGTGTCAAGGTCCTTTATTTAGCGGTAATGATCGGATGACTGTATGATCACATATTATGTGTCTAGCATTTGTGTAGCTTCTTTTCTATAGAACCGTGAATGTAGACAACAGGAATGTTATCTGCTCGCTCAGTGTGCGGAATAAAATGAGAAATCTGCCCTGCTTTTCACCGGCCAACGATGATTACCGCGCTTTCATAGCTGATACGACAGTCTTTCCGTAGGCTATATAATATTAATCCAGCACCCACGCTTGCCAGACGCACTTAAAGCAAGGTGACAAGCGTGACATATCCAGGACCTCCTGATGATTGGTGCTCCAGCTCGTGGACATTAAAGGAGTCCCGCGGAGCACCTTTGAGTGCCCTGAAGTGGCTCAAATTTGCTGGGAGGGGGATCGGTGGGGAGGACACACATCTCCACCTCTGCACTTCCACTGTCAAGGTCATTAAAAGAAAATGAGAGGATGTGAGACAGGTTTTCTTACCTGACAGTGATTGTGGGAGTGCGAGGTGTCATCAGAGACCCTCATTCATGTCTGTCTGGGCTAGAAAAGAAGAAGAGCACTAATGGGTGACAGATAATTGCTTCTGCTAATGGTCTCGCAATGTGCATGCACAAATAAGTGTTAGATTACATAAACAATGGGTGGAAAATAAGATGAAATCATTCGCATCTTAGTTGCGGCCTCACTCTATTATTCAGACCCATCAATATCTAGTGAGATGTCTTGCTGTTTACTGCCAATAGCCAGCTGCCTTCTGAGACAGCATCCTAACTAACATGAAACCTCATTAGGGATCAGTCTAGAGAGCAACTGCTCGTGCAAAGTGCACACGAGACTTGACTAATATAATAATAATAATTACTTAGATTTTTTGTTGCTACTTTGAAATTTACTTTGCATCTTAAAGTCTCTTTACACAGCTTATAAGGCAGTTAAGGCTGCTCTGTGCCTGCTCAAAATTCAGTGTAAAGATGTAATGCATAATAAAAGCCAGACTAGATTATACCAGCTCTGAAAGTATACAGTTATAATTTGTGTGGAAATGCATTTATGCCACCTCTGAGCAGCAGTAAACAGTCGGTGTAAAAACACCTAAATGCCATTTCAGACACGCTTCTATGCCACATATGCAGTGCAACTATTAGAAAGTAAAAATGCTGCCTCAAAATTCTGTGTAAAGATGCAATGCAGAATAAAATCCAGACTACATTATGCCATTGCCAGCATTAACCCACCTCAGCCCCTAGTACTAAAGTAGCTTATAGTTGTAATTTTTGTGTAATGCCACCTTTAAGCAGCCTTAAACAGTCTTTGTAAAGACAGCTAAATGCCACTTCAGAAGCAGCATTAAACAGTCTGTGTAAAGACAGAAGCGCTTTTATGCCACCTATGCAGTGTAAATTTGGCATTAGAAAGTGAAAATACCATCTCAAAATTATGTGTAAAGATGCAATGCAGAACAAAAGCCAGACTACATTATGCCAGCTCTGCTAACTTATGCTCAGGTGTCAGAGCTGGCATAATTTAGTCTGACTTTTATTTTGCATTGCATTGCAATACACAGACTGCTTAATGCTGCTCAGAGGTGGCATAAATGCATTTACACACAAATTACAACTGTATACTTTGATCATTTATGCTAAGGTGTGTCAAAGTATGTAAAGATATAATGCAGAATAAAAGCCAGACAAAATTATGCATGTTCTGTTTCTAGTATTAAAGTAGCCTATATAGTTGTAGAACCAGTGGTGTTTTGAATCAAATGCATCTTCACACTACAATTTTTAATGTGCAAAAATGCACAAATGACTTGAAATATGGCAGAATAAATCATACAGACTCTTTTCTAGTGTGTTTCTATAATTTTTGGCACTTGATAGTGTCTTTATTTCATTGCATGGAAAAGAGCAGCGTGCACATCGATGAAATACCTTTTCGCTCTGGTTTGGCTCTTTGTCTTCTGTATATGATTGTGATTTCTTGAGCAAGTGGCATGAGCTCCAGCCACTGGTCCAGGCTTTCGGCCAGCATCTCTTTTTTGCTTCTTTCTGAGCCATGGGCTTCTTATCATGTGTGTCCAGCCGTACTTTCAGTGCCTACATCCATCTTGTTGATTCTGGCGGTGTGCTCTAAGAACAGATTTGTAGAGGCAATGACCAATGCAGAAAAAAAGCAGTCATGTGTGTCCCTCCAAGAATGCAGAAACCACCCAGACATTGTTAGGTCTGCTCTCACAGTTCTGTCTTTTCCTAAAAGGCTTTTTATTATTAATTCCCAGTGTTTAGAGATAATGCTCTAAACAAATAGCCAATCTCACTGCATTAATTGATTTCCATGTGCATTAGTGGTAATTTAAGAACTAGTTGCAAAAGCAGTGCTTGTGTGTTTAATACATAATTCCTCATTTATACATTCCATTTATGTATTAATAAAAGCATTCATTTGAAAGCACTAAATAAATGCGTGAAGGTGTATTGGCTTTGCTTTCTGCACTGAAAAAAAAATTATACTACTTTTTTTTAAGGTAAGTGGTTGCAAACAATTTATTTTAGCTACATTTAATATTTTGTTTTAAAGTTAGTCAACTAAATTTGTTTATTTAAATGTAGCTAAAATAAATTGATTGCAACTACTTACCTTAATTTTTTTTTGTAAATACAATGAATAATTTGTTTTGTGTGTGTCTAGCTCTTATTTTAACAGCACCAATGGTTTTGAATTGTATTCACCAGACTGTATTTTTCTAGAACACTGATATGACTGGAGTGTTTACATGATTTATGATTGTAATCATATTTATATATATATAAAAGCATATGTATATACAGTATATACTGAGCCTGGTTTCTCCCAAGGTTTTTTTTTTCTCCATTTCTGTTCTGGTTCCTTGTCTGTTGTCTTTGGCTTGCAGTTGGGGACACTTAATTTCTGGCAATATTGTGGACTTGATTGCACAGATACTGTCTGGAGAGAACTGAACTGAGCTCATGACATCCCTGAATCTATGAACTGACTTTAACTGAAAAACTGACCGTTTTCTATTGTCCTCTTGCATTATCGACACACCATTTTCCTGTTTAACTCTGTAAAGCTGTACTGTATAAAGCACTATATAAATAATGGTGACTTGACATGGTTTCCTCTAAAGGTGACTATTGGATAATGTAAACAAATAAGCAGAATTTCAGCAAACATGATGACATTCATCTGGCTGCATTATATACTGTATTTAACACCCATTTTTCATAATATTATATTGTATGATCAATTCCTAATAGATAAAATCATGTACGGTGCTGCATTTATTTTTTGTTTAATAACCATACATCAGGAAATAAAAATGGATTATAATATTAATTTAGTGGATGTTATGTATATCTAGATAGATGATAGATAGATAGATAGATAGATAGATAGATAGATAGATAGATAGATAGATAGATAGATATGATAGATAGATATATAGATATATTATATTTGTATAATTTTTTATTTCAGTTTTAGTTATTTTAGTACATCAAGTTTAATTACTCTGCAAAAAATATTTTCTTCATTACTATCTTTGTCTTGTTTTCCATTACAAATATATAATATATAAACATACTTGAGAAGCACAGTGACATAATACATTAAGTATTAATATTTCTGAAAAATATTATTAAATGTTATTAAAATCATGTGAATTTTTCCTTAAGAAAAAAATATCTGCCAATGGGGTCAAACAAATATAATTGTTTTCCCTTTGAATTGTTTATTTTTTTATAATTTTTAAAAAGCAAAAACTCACTTTATTTTAGTGCATTTTTTGCAGAAAAAAAAGTATAAGTAATTTTGCTTCTCTTTTTTTTATACAGTATACTCACAGAAATATATATAATTTCTCTCTCTCTCACACACACACACACACACACACGTGTGCAGCAAACATCCACCAAGGCAAGCCCACTGTACACCAATAGATCTTTATAAGCAACAAAACAACCTGTTAACACTGAAGGGAGAAAAATCCCTGCCTCGCAGCCTTGAAGTCTCCAGATTCCCGCGGCTCTGCAGAAAGCAGCAGCTGAAGTGTTTTCGAAATATAAAAAAGGCTCCCTGTGGCACAGAAAAGACTAAATGTTATAGGTGCAGCGCCGGCGTGGGGAGATACAGAGCTGCTTTCTTGTTTGTGTGGCTCCAGGGAGCCGCTGGTTCCCAGAGAGCCCTTCAGGCCCATGGAACAGACAGCACTTTGTGCATCACGATGACCCGCTGCGTCTGCCAATCACACGGCGAACCGCGCTCCTGAGCTAATGGGCAACCGCAGCCGAGGATTCCTGAGGTGCGTCTCTCTCTCTCTCTCTCTGGGTCTGTTTTCAGATCCTCTCTTCTCTCCACTACACCTGGGCTTTCATCAGAAGCGGCGAGGGCAGAGAGCCCCAGCTGCTCGCCGAGGCACAATTTGTTTGTGCCTTCAAACCATGTATGGGGGAAATAATATTTCCAAGAAGTCAAAAAACCGCAAGCGAATTTTCTCATCTTTGTATAGGCTAGCCTGTGACCTATGGCTGTGACCCACTGTAGTGCTGCTGGTGATTTATGCCATCGGTTATGACACTGTGCTTTATTGCAGGCCATGTTCTGATTGCATAGCATTTTGTTTTGATGAAATAAATCTAATCAAAGAACATCTAATGAGGTTTGGAAACAAAACCATTGGCTTTCAAATATTTTTTCTCCTCTTTTTCTCATGCCAATATATTATTATTATCTCAGATCAGGGTTATTATACATTGTAAAAAATATATTTTTAATTGTAAACAAAATAAAGAATACTGGATTAAGTTATACAAGAAAATATTGCAGTATTAAAATATAAAATGCATTACTTGAAATAAAATAAATATGCATGCATATACAGTATCTCACAGAAGTGAGTACACCCCTCACATTTTTGTAAATATTTTATTATATCTTTTCATGTGACAACACTGAAGAAATGACACTTTGCTACAATGTAAAGTAGTGAGTGTACAGCTTGTATAACAGTGTAAATTTGCTGTCCCCTCAAAATAACTCAACACAGCCATTAATGTCTAAACCGCTGGCCACAAAAGTGAGTACACCCCTAAGTGAAAATGTCCAAATTGGGCCCAAAGTGTCAATATTTTGTGTGGCCACCATTATTTTCCAGCACTGCCTTAACCCTATTAGGTAATGGAGTTCACCAGAGCTTCACAGGTTGCCACTGGAGTCACTGGAGGATGTTAGAGACCTTGCGCTCCTCCACCTTCCATTTGAGGATGCCCCACAGATGCTCAATAGGGTTTAGGTCTGGAGACATGCTTGGCCAGTCCATCACCTTTACCCTCAGCTTCTTTAACAAAGGCAGTGGTCGTCTTGGATGTGTGTTTGGGGTCGTTATCATGTTGGAATACTGCCCTGCGGCCCAGTCTCCGAAGGGAGGGGATCATGCTCTGCTTCAGTATGTCACAGTACATGTTGGCATTCATGGTTCCCTCAATGAACTGTAGCTCCCCAGTGCCAGCAGCACTCATGCAGCCCCAGACCATGACACTCCCACCACCATGCTTGACTGTAGGCAAGACACTTGTCTTTGTACTCCTCACCTGGTTGCCGCCACACACGCTTGACACCATCTGAACCAAATAAGTTTATCTTGGTCTCATCAGACCACAGGACATGGTTCCAGTAATCCAAGTCCTTAGTCTGCTTGTCTTCAGCAAACTGTTTGCGGGCTTTCTTGTGCATCATCTTTAGAAGAGGCTTCCTTCTGGGACGACAGCCATGCAGACCAATTTGATGCAGTGTGCGGCGTATGGTCTGAGCACTGACAGCATTGTCATTGTACTGACAATGTACAACTTTACATTGTAGCAAAGTGTCATTTCTTCAGTGTTGTCACATGAAAAGATATAATAAAATATTTACAAAAATGTGAGGGGTGTACTCACTTCTGTGAGATACTGTATATATATATATATATATATATATGTGTTATGTGTGTGTGTGTGTGTGTGTGTGTGTGACAAAAAATTACAAAAACACACAAAACTTTACTAAAACTAAATAGATTAAATTTAACAACCACAGACATATTTTTTAAATAATTTACTAATAAAAATTATTTAAAAGACTAAATACAGTAAATAAAGAAATGCACAACAAAATTACTATATTGATTAACTAATAAAAATGACTAAAAATCACAAAATAAATTAAGAACTAAAATTTTTACTAAAACTTTAACTAAAATTAAAAATGAATTCAGAAAATATAAAAATAAAAACGGATTCAGATAAAAACTCAGATAAACATATACACTATTTGTTAAGATTATTGGAGTACAAGAAAATACTATTTTAGTCTTTCTGCTTCAGTATTTCATGTTTAATACAATGTGTTACTTACCATTTCTTTTAATTATTTGTGAAATTGACTAATAATTTCTTAGTGAAAATTGCTTCAAGGCCATTTTTTATCAGTGTAAATGCATATAAACCAAACTAGCTGTGATTGGTCACTTTACACATCTAAGTGGACGATTCCTGACCAGAATAAGCTGTGATTTAATCAAAGGACCAAAGAGCAGTGGCTGTGTGTCCGTGTCTCCTCACACAAACAGAATCTAATCTAACACCATATGTGGTGGGAAATATAATCTCAGAGTAATCTCAGATTCTCACACGAGCCGGCAAGATGATGGATATCCCGGGAAAATACTGCTGCCATCCCTGCAAACCATAAGACATCTTATAAATACTGCCTTTCTATTGAATACTGAAGAGAAAATAGAGAAAAACTCATTTATATGTCTAGAATGTTAAAATGCCACTTATAAAAAATATTACAATGTTTTTGGGAGCATTTACTATGAATACGGCATATTAATATATACATATATATATACATATATATATATATATATATATATATATAATATATATATATATATATATATACATATACATATATATACATATACACATATATATATATACATACATATACATATACATATATATATACATATACATATACATATATATATATATATAGACATATATATACATATATACATATATATATATATATACATATACATATACATATATACATATATGTATAATATATAGTATATATTCAATATTATATATATAACATACAACATGGATTATAAGGACTTTGATTCAGAGATGCATTTATGTATTCCTTTTCCACTTTGGTAAGCAAGATGGCAGGTCAAATGTCAAATGTAATAATGAAGCATAAAAGGGAATTAAAGACTAAATGTAAATTACTGCACAAGATAAGAGAGATGATCAAATCTAATTATGCAAGTAAACCATAAAACCGCACTAATGTCTTGTGTTTTTCATAATTCCCATCAGTTAGCAATTACATATCACCTAGGTAACAGTAAAATGATGAGAAATATGTGATTACAGTCTTTTATTCTCTCAAACATCTTTATGCTTTGAGCAGTCTTATCTAGTAGAGATGAGCGATATCACATATTCAGCACTAAACCATAAAAAAAACATGTTCATTATTGAAGATAAAATAAACATGAGCTAAAATAAAATATAAATACAATTTTAATAAAATATAAAATACAATTTTAAAACTTTATAAACTTATTTTGAAAACTAATAAAAATGACAGAAACAAAATTACTAAAACTAAAAGTAGAACAAAAATGCAAAAACTATTGGACATTAAAAAACTGATAAAAAAAATGATAATATTAAATATAATAATTTTATAATATAATATTTTAATATCTCCAAATTAAAATACATCCACATTTTTAGCATCAGTTTAAAATAAGTGTTTATTTTAAGATTATTGCTATACATAGTAATAATATTATTATAATATATATATATATATATATATATATATATATATATATATATATATACTATGTATAGCAATAATCCTAAAATGATATATGTATAGCAATAATCTTAAAATAAACACATTTTAAACTGATGCTAAAAATGTGGATGTATTTTAATTTGGAGATACTAGATATTGTGTAATAGGTAAAAGGTGATTACAGCAATGTTATTAATATATATAAAAAGAAAAACATTTTTGATGATATTAAATGACAATTTTGTCTTTTTTTCTGCTGTATTTCTGTATTTTAATAAAGATAAAATTACAGTGTTTCTACAAAATGTTATGTTTAATTCAATGTGTTACTTGCTGTTTCTTTATAATTATTTGTCAAATTTACTAGCAATTTCTGAGTGAAAAGCAGATCTACACTAAATCTTTTCCGTGTATAATGTGGGAGGAGGTGGGGGTTTGTATGCATGCTGGGAACTTCAGGCTTCATCACGGCAGCAGTGTAAGTGTGTCTGCGATCAAGAGAAACCCTTCAGAAAGCCTTCTTCTCAAAGTCAAAGCTCCCCTGTGCTGCACATAAACACCAGAGAAGCCCAGAAAAACCAGATTCAGTGTGTCCCGCCGGTAAATGACCCCCAGTATTTGACACGCAGGAATAAACAACAGTGTTTGGAACAGGACTCTTTGACAGGATTTTACACTGGACATCAACAATATATTTTAAAAGCAACCAAAGATGTGCTTAACCCTCTGAAGCCTGACATATGAAATAATAGTCAGAAAAATAAACTTTTTTTGAAACGGAACAGTTTATTAAACCTTTAGACAAAATGTAAAAAGTTTGCATTTGTGTTTTATATCATATTTGATACATCAGGCTTTTATGGCTGACAGTATGGAGCATAAACAGCTCAATTTTATTCAGAGGCCCAAACTGAGCAAAAATATGCAATTTGGTGTAGATGCAGCAATTTACATGGACAAAAAGAAAGATAATAATAATAACAATAACATCAACAACAACAATAATAATAATACTAAAATTATCTGTCAAAACTTTCAAACAGCAAAAAAGTAAAAATAATTATAATAATAATATATTTAATAATAATTAACATACTTGATAACAATAATAATAATAATATTTAAAAATAATAATTATTGTTGTTGTTATTGTTGTTATTATTATTAACAACAACAACAATAATAATAATAATTATTATTGTTATTATTATTGTTATATTATTATATTGTTGCTATTTGAGAGAAACACAAACATTTTATTATTATTGGCCAAAAGGTATAATTAAATGCTGCTTGTAATGTAAATCAATGAGATCTTTATAACAGTGCAGCAGATACTTACATACAATGATCTAAATATCAGCGGTCGCTCTATATCTCCAATAATATTAGCAAGATGAGATTGAAATGAACCAAACATATAATGCAATGCAATGCAATCCAATGCTGATTGAGAGAAGAAGAAATAAAGTCTCCTCAGAAGATGTGAGATGAAGATCATTCCTCCGCTGAGGAACAGTGAAAGTGAAGCTTCTGGAAACAAACGTTCCTCAAAAGATCCTGATGATCATATTTGAGAAGCACTGATTTTTCTAAAAAATGATTGACGGAGAATCAAGTAAAGCTGAGCTGTTTCAGTCCAGTAAGTGTTCATCTGGAAATATGACTGCAGATATTCTGACATTTACTTGATCAAAATCAGTCAAGATTTGACAGCAGAAACACTTGTGAAGCAGCAACTGAAGCTGGATGTTTCTACAATTACACTAAAAGAGCTTTTCCTGGATAAAACACTCCAAACTATCAATCAGAAGACAGAAGGATCATTTAGAGGCCTATCAAATATACAGCAGGCTTTCTAGTGTTAAAAATCAAGAAACAAGAACGAGAGCCAACAATTTGCTAAATCATTAGTGAAAAATTGACTGTGCTCAACAACAAACAATATTGCATTTTATTGTGCACAATGAGGCCACCTATGCTTTTATTTCCCATCAAACCCTCCGTCTGAATCGACACACATGAAGCCTTTAACTCCAGATTGCACGAGAGCGTCTCGTAACAGTCGGAGATATAGTGCTTTCACCGTGATGTCAGCCTTTTTCGCACCTATTTTTTGCTTTGCTAATTTATGAAAGCTATGATGTGGTACTCAGGTTTAATGCTTTTTAATCTCATGCTTCGCTGGCCGCTGCCATCTTTGCATGCCGGTGTGATTTGTCCTGCTGTTTCAAGGTTTCTCCAGAGTTCTCCGGGCCCTGCGGCGAGACCGGACCGCTGCAAGTCCATTAACCTCGAGCGTCGTGAATCCTGCTGAATGGATGTTCATTTTAATCACTTTTTTGGGGGACTGTGAAGGGCTGAGAAAGCTGGCTACCTCCCGCTTAATAACATTACGCTCTAGATACTCACTCAAGCATATTTATGATCTGCATTTCCAGCGTGTTTAGATGTTATGGCAACTCACTTATTATGACAAATTCTGCTCCAGTAAAAGCCCACATAAAATCAGAATTGGACTTGTGTGGCTTTCAGTCCATATCTATTAGCGTGAGATCATCTAGATGCTGGCAGACGCCTGAAAATATATTTATGTTTAGCAGATATTTGCAATGAACAGTCTTTCTATGGAGGAAAACAGCAGCGGTGTACAAACTGTACAGATTTCTATGCAATAAAATGCACTATAGAAATAAAATGTAGATATTCATGAGCAGAACTGAATATCGGTGTAATTTTAGTTAACTAAAACTAAATCCATGAAAAAAATATATTTGAACTAAAATAAACATTAACTGAAATGAAATAAAATATCAATAATTATTTCATTTAGTTCAACTTGAATGATTAAAATAAGTACAAATAACTAAATTAAAATGAATCAATAAAAATGCATAAAAAACTAGACCAGTGTTATTTTAGTATAACTTAGATACTATTATAGCTTTTATTAATACTTTGAATGTTTTTATTTTTTTATTTTCAGATTTCATTTTAATTTTAGTTAAACATTTAGTAATTTTGTTGTGTTCTTCCTATTTCAATAGTTTTTGTTCTGTGTCTTTGTGATTTTATTAATTTTATTTCTGTTTAAATTATTTTAGTACATCAAGTTAAATAAATTAAAATGAGAAGTGTTGCCTTTTATGTTTTTAATTCATTTTAAATTTTAGTTTTTAATGTTTTTAATATTAAAAGTTTTTTTTTAAGTTTTTAACAATATTAACAATATTTTAACAATATTAAAATAACAAAAATACACAATAGAATTATGAAAATGTTAACTAACATTAAAATGAAAACAGAAAATATAAAATAATATCTAGTTCAAAATAGTAACAAAAGTTATATATATATATATATAATATTATATATATATATATATATATATATATATATATATATATATTATAGCATATATAATACTAAAATAACACTGCTGAATATTACATTTTATTTATGAGTTCTGTGTGAAATAATCTGTATAATCTACTGTGTAGCAATCTCAGGTCAATTTGGAAATAAGGGGAAAATAAAGTAGAGAAAAATGCCAGTGAAAACATACAAAAAAACAACTCAAAAGAAAATGGTTTTCTTTAAGGTGCTGTGGAGACACAACACCCACTAAAGAGCCCAAAATACAGGCCCAAACTAATAAAGAAAGAAAAGCAAACCACAGACGATGTGAGAGATCAGAGGAAACATTATATGACCCAACCGCAGGGAGGAAAGATTTGAGAGACAGAACGGCTCCATAAAGACCAGAGTCTCTGATCAACCACAAGACACTCCAGCATTCTGATTGGAGGAGGAGGAGGAGTGGGCGGAGTCAATCAAACAAACCCGCATCTCTGCTCAAAACTGTCCAGCAGTGTTAGTGTTAGTGGTATACTACTATGAATATATATAGTATAGTAGTAGCTTCCTGACAGACAGGCAGCAGCTAGTGAGGCTGCGAAAATTCTCATTCAGCACCCGTACGATCAGCACTGGAGCTCCTCAGGGCTACATTCTCTCCCCACTGCTCTTCTCCCTGTTCACCAACGACTGCACATCTAAAGACCCCTCTGTCAAGCTCCTGAAGTTTGCAGACGACACCACACTCATCGGCCTCATCCAGGACGGTGACGAGTCTGCTTACAGACAGGAGGTTAAGGAGCTGGCTGTCTGGTGCAGTCTAAACAACCTGGAGCTTAACACGTTCAAAACAGTGGAGATGATCGTGGACTTCAGGAGAAACCCCCCTGCTCTCCCCGCACTCACCATCATTAACAGCACTGTGACTGCAGTGGAGTCATTCAGATTCCTGGGCACCACCATCTCCCAGGACCTGAAGTGGGACAATCACATAGACTCCATTGTGAGAAAGGCCCAGCAGAGGTTGTACTTCCTTCGCCAGCTGAGGAAGTTTAATCTGCCACAGGAGCTGCTGAAACAGTTCTACTCCGCCATCATTGAATCTGTCCTCTGCACTTCAATAACTGTCTGGTTCAGCTCAGCTACCAAATCTGACCTCAGAAGACTACGGAGGGTAGTCCGGACTGCTGAGATAATCATTGGTACAACCCTTCCCACTCTCCAAGAATTGTACTTATCCAGAGTGAGCAAAAGGGCTGGCAAAATCACTCTGGACCCCGCACATCCAGCACACTCCCTCTTTGAACTGTTCCTGTGTCTGGTCGACGCTACAGAGCTCTGAGCACCAGAACGACCAGACACAGGAACAGTTTCTTCCCTCAGGCAATCCATCTCATGAACACTTGACAATAATTATGGTACACACACTATTTATACACTTATTTATCTAACACACATTAGTCTACATTTCAATTGCACATAATATACCTGTACATACAATTGTCAATTAGTATATTGTTATTACTTATTTACTTGTTCTTTATAATTCTTTTTATTATCTGTGTTTTATTTCAGTTAGTTGCCAAGACAACATATCTAATTTTATTATTATTTTGAAAGAGCTTTTACTAATATATTTCAGTGTTAGTAATTGTAAAGTAATTGTAATTGTTAATCTTTTTTATTTACATTTAATAAAAAAAAAAAAAAAAAAAAAAAAAAAAATATATATTATATATATATATATATATATATATATATATATATATATATATATATATATATATATATACTGTATATACACACAATGTTCATTTATTTATTTATTTATTTATATTTATTTATTTATTTACTTACAGTAATTTTACAAATTACCAAAATGGTCATAGTTTTAGTTAACCGTAAAAACAACATTTAACTGTGCTTGTTTACAAGTCAACACACATTTCTACTTTTTTCTTATTTTACTTTTCTTTTTTTGTTTTTTTACGTTATTTTAACAGTCTACCTGATGTTTTTTAAACAAATTTCCATTACCAGAAAATATTGTTTTAGTAGTTTTAGTTAACAATCACAGTAATTGTTTTGTTTTCCAGTTTTTGTTGTAGTCATTTTTGTATTTTATTTGAGTATTTATTTGTTTATTTTCAGCATTCCATCATATACTGTATGTATGTGCGTGTGTGTGTATGTGTGTGTGTGCGTGTGTGTGTGTGCGTGTGCATGTGTGTGCGTGTGTGCATGTGTGTGTGTAGTTAACACTAATAAGATTAAACAGGTCTGTATAAGATTAGACTGTTAAACAGGTCTACACACATTTATAATAAAGTTTTTTTTTTTTTGATTTCTTACATCAATAGTCTACTTGAATGAAGAAAAAGAGCAAAATTTCACTTCAATAACATATTTCAAATCAGACATGATTTCTGACAGCAAATATTCTGAAACAAAACAAGGCAATCAGACGGTTTAAGTGAGCGTCTCTCAGCCAGAATAAGCTGTAAACTGCGATCGACTTCACGAACAAAAGAGGTTTGTGCATCAGAAAGAGCAGCTGCTGAAAGCAACACTCGAAGTGCTGCTGAAGTTTGTGAAGAATACAAAGTAAATGCGTTTTTAAAGGCAAACAGCAGGCGAGATCGGCACGGCTCTGAAGTGTGAACCCCGGGGCAGGTTCTGTACTTAAGACTTACAACAATCTCATTATCTTTCACTCCACACACATCAGATACGAGCAGCCATTTGTCACGGGCAGATCTGCCTCCGTCTGCCAGCAGGCATCAGACCAACACTTCTGCAACACTGCTGCACATAATTGCCATATGGACAGCGTTTGGAGCCAGACCTAAGCCTGTTGGGCAGATTCCCCAGATAGTTCAATGAATATTTTATCTCATTTCCATCTAATTTGCAGCAAATCATTATACAGAACATTTGTAATTAATTTATAGGACAGATTTGATTTTGATAACTTGTGAGAACACTTCCCCCTCCACCTCTTTTGGGGAAACTACACATTATATAAAATACACTGGTAAATGACTGCAGTCACTTCTTATAAAACACCCATTTACCAAACGCTGGAGCACGGAGGGTTCACGGTGCTCCTAACCCTGCTGTTTAATTAACTTTACACTGTGTAATTAACCCGAGAACCGCCGAGACAGAGCGGATTTAATTAAAGTATTTCATACCACTAATACGAATGGCATTACTTTTCAGATGTGTGTGAAAAATATTTTGCACTTTCCAGGAATATGGTACAAAAGACGGCCTGAAAACGCAGTCGTTTCTTGTTTTTCAGCAAATGGTTAGTAAAAGAGAAGCTTATCCTTCAGAAAATGTTGAATGTCAACCTCAAAGCAGTGTAGTAGTTTTCATTACTATTAAAAATATTGTGATTGAAACAAGGTAAAACCTTTAATGACAATTTCTGTAAAATTATTGTTTTTACACTTTTTTTCAATTAAGATATTTTACTGTAATTTTATGTTTTTTGTTTGGCAGCCATAGCTGCCAGTGATTTGACCTTTTTTATGATTTTTTTTAAAGTGTACATATAAATGTATTTTTTTTTACTTTTTTAATTGACTTTTACTTATTTTCTACATATAAAAATCACAAAATGTTTTAATTAATGTTAATATTTAGAAATAAAAAATATATATATCATTTTATTTTATAATTTTAAAATTATTTAATATTTTATTTTATTGAATTTAAGTGTCATTTCCAGTAATTTTGTTGTTTTATTTATTTATTTTTTTAAATTAATTTAGTTACTGTGTGTTGCTTCATTTTTATTAGTTTTTTAAATGTTTAATTTAGTTTATTTCAACTTTAGTTTTCAGTTATCATTTCAGTACTTCAACTTAAATTTGTTTCAAAGTAATAAGTAATTAATTTCAAATTTCCATGTGGTCAAAGTAGTTTCAAGTTTTTCCAACAAATACTTATTTTAGTAATATAGTATTTTATTTTATTTCTAGTATTTCTAAACTATTTTAATTAACATTTTTTTTTAAATAATTTTAGTTAACGTTAACAATGTTAGTCAACAATAACAACAATTATTTATTTTCTAGAAAGAAATATCAAAAATATAAATAAAATGTATAAATAAATAAAAAATAACTGGGTTACTAAAATCAGTAAGTCAAGAAGGTCCAAAAAAAAGTCGAACCAAAATCAGAATTTAATAAAACAATTAATTAATTAATCAATCAATTAATAGATTAACTAACGTATCTCAAAGTTCTCATTACCAATATCAGGATGTTTGTGCCTCTAATGCTTAAAGTAATCAGACAGTAAAGCATGTGAACTATTCTTGGAATATTCAATTTTCTCTTTCCATCCATAATGCATAGATTTATTATCCATTAGTCTGCAGATTCCAGCCGCGGTCACTGGGGTGTACGGTTTGATAACCGACCCAAGCTGCCTTGAAGGCTGAAACAGTGTTTTGAATATGATTCTGTCAGCACCCGGCAGTGGAGAGACGAGGAAACGTGACATGTCAGAAACACAAACACAGCATGCATGAATTTGAGGCTTTCAGAGTTTTTACGTTGTATATTGTACGAAAGAACCGATGCAATACAATACAATGCAATAATCTACTAGTGTCATGCTTTACTGAAGCTCAAGAACATGGGTTCAATTCCCAGTGAATGCAAGAAGTAATGAAATGTGGTCAAAAGTGCCTGCTTAATGCAAATATGTCAATGTCAATGAAATTTCTATCATAATCACCAAAGGACTCAAACAAGAATTCTATTGATTCCACATTATGAAAACAATCAATTTGCATTTTTTTCAGACAGTAAAGTAAAAAGCTAAATTAGGCTTCATAGGCCACATACTACAACCTGTAGGCCACATACTACAACCACATACTACATGTAGCCACATACTACAACCACATACTACATACCACATACTACAACCTGTAGGCCACATACTACAACCACATACTACATACCACATACTACAACCTGTAGGCCACATACTACAACCTACATACTACATACTACAACCTGTAGGCCACATACTACAACCTACATACTACATACCACATACTGCAACCTGTAGGCCACATACTACAACCTACATACTACATACCACATACTACAACCTGTAGGCCACATACTACAACCTACATACTACATACCACATACTACAACCTGTAGGCCACATACTACAACCTACATACCACATACTACAACCTGTAGGCCACATACTACATACCACATACTACAACCTGTAGGCCACATACTACAACCTACATACTACATACCACATACTACAACCTGTAGGCCACGTACTACAACCTACATACTACATACCACATACTACAACCTGTATGCCACGTACTACAACCTACATACTACATACCACATACTACAACCTGTAGGCCACATACTACAACCTACATACTACATACCACATACTACAACCTGTAGGCCACATACTCCAACCTACATACTACATACCACATACTACAACCTGTAGGCCACATACTACATACACACTGCAGCTAAATTTGGTTATCAGCTATGTAGATTACTTACAATTTGTAGTCTGCTATTCCAAATTACCTGACAAATATTGTAGTTATTAACGTAATCCATTACGTTACACATTTCAGGTAATGTAATCAGACTACATTTAGATTACTTTTGACCTAACTCACTTATCACATTGATTTATATAGGATAGTTTTTTACCATATTGATATGAAAACACAAATAGAAAGAAAATAAAAACCATTCGTTGTTATTAACAAAATTAAGTGCATTAAACGTTACATTACACCAATGTTTATATCTCACTAGTTTTTATGGTACTCTGAAGTTTTGTTCCGTACACACACAAAGCGGTAATTTAGGGGATTCACTCCCATATTTAAATGTGGTTGTCACTCCTGAAACTTTAGAGCGTGTACTAATAGAAATAGAGTTTATTCTTACCAATCTGACTAAAAAGCAACATTCAGATGTGATTTGAAACCTCACTTGCAGTTCTTGGAAACGAGCCACCGCAGGGAAAACTCTGGTCCAGGACTCCAGAAGCCGCTGTGACATCATGTCCTCAGCGTTGTGGTATAAGTGGCTCACTGGCAGGAGCTCAGAGCCATTAACAGGAAGATTCAGCATCAATTCCCACCTGGAGAAATTATCTGACCGCTGCTGTTTGCCCTTCAGCAAGAACTGAACCCTTCAGCGGCTCCGGAGAGAACTAGATACTGTGGAGCAGAAAAACAGCCAACTACAGCCTGACTGGATATCATGAGACATGAAAACAATATGCATTAAACCATATCTATACATGCAGATGTTTAGTAACAGTTTTTTAAATGGCACTTGGCTTCCTATATCGAATACATTTGCATATGGGGACAGATTTCAGCAATAAAATAATTACTGTCTCAGTAAAGCTTTCCGTCATTTCTTTTTACACAAATCATGTTGTTCAATCAACATATACACTATGTATATAAATATATATACACTATGTATATAAATATGTAATATATATATATATAAATATATAATATATATTATATATATATATATAAATATGTTATATATATATATATAAATATGTATTATATATATATATATATATATATATATATATATATATAAATATGTATGTATGTATGTATGTATATATAATATATATATATATATATATATATATATATTATATATATATATATATATATATATGCACACACACACACACACATATATAGAATAAAAACATTAGTTTTTTCAAGGGCGTAGAATTTAGTAGAGATGCTATGACATGTCCCTACCAATATCCAGCGACTACTAAATTGTCTCTAGCAATAATTTTGATCTAACAATTTAATATATGTGTATGTAACCACTGCTGTTGTAATTTTGGCCGCATCTGAAGGCCTAGGTCATGCCATTGATATTACCTGAGAAGTTAAAGTAAATAAGCTAGAAAACTGCGCACTTTCAAGGACGTACATTTAATACATTAGCAGAGTAATAACATATAATAGCCGAAGTGTTTGAAACGTATGAGCACAGTTCAGCTGAATAATAAAGTTTACCCTCTTTAACTTTATGTTGTTCTGCTGTTTTGTGTTCATCTGCTTCTCCCCATTGCATTGCCTTCCTTCTGATCTCAACGTCAGGAAAGAGTGAATGAACTTTATTTTTAATGCAAAAATGGGCAGTGGGCGTTTACTTCTGAGTCTACAATCCTCCACGCCCATTCAAACAGAGCGTTCTGATGAGAGGGGTCAAAACCAGAGGACAGAAAATAGCCTATTCTAAATTATGATATTTTTAATGTAAAAATCTTGATGATATTATAAAGGGACCTCAACAGTTCAAAATAATAAAAAGGGCAGTTCATGGCCCCTTTAATGTTTTTCTAGAGGACAATCTCCAATGGATGTGTATGTGCACCATACTAAATTATGTTGGGGTTCCTCCTGCACTTCATGCATCTGAACCTATAGCAAACCAATAATAAGCAGTACATCACAAGCGCTTCTCTGCATGTCTACTCCTGTTTCATCATCCACTTGTTCACATGCAGACAGAACAGAGCCAGATTTAGCTGACAGTATTTGCCAAAACGATCCTAATATTTGAGAGACATGTGGGTCAAAGGCAGGCAGCGGTTGGAAATATTCCAATCTCGGCTTGTCTTGCGCTTTTGACAGGCCTATCAGGTGTTTTTTTTTTACCATTCCTACCCTTTCCTTCCTGGCCTCATTCTGTCATAGCTGCTCTGTCTCCTCCTTAAGTCTACCGTAAAGTGTCCCAATGCACAACACATGTAAAAATGCATTATAAATAGGCTAGTCATCAATCAGTCACTCAGCGGTGTGAAGGAAAACCCACTGGTGTCGCCAATTTACTGCATTTCCATTCTTGAGTGACGGTTGAAAAGCATCGTCTTCAGGGTGAGCGCTTTAATCACTTCCGTCACGGTTTTGACATACAGCGGCTAATCAAAAGTGTACTTCTGAGAGGAGACTTCATTATTCGGATACATATATGCACTCTCGCCACTGACATTTGCTTATATCTATATTTATCCACCAGAGTCTGGCCAATTACGCAGTTTTATCCGTGAAACCCGCGGCAAACACCTGGATCGTTTGAGTGATGATTCATGACCTGTGTCGAACACTATAGCTATATTTGCGAGGGAAAAGAAAAACAGTGCTTTGTGTAATGGCTGGATTGAGTCAACAAACCCTGAGGGACTGGATCATGTGTGGCTCACCTGCCAACAGCTAATGTTATGATGGCAGTGTCTTCTGCAAAATAATAAGCTGAGTTTGTTCAATACCAAAAAAACTCCTCCGCAACATGCCTTAATGATTACCGCCCAGTATCGCTTACCCCCATCATCACCAAGTGCTTTGAGCCGCTGGTCCTGGCACACCTCAAAACCTGTCTCCCACCGAAACTGGACCCTCATCAATTTGCCTATAGAATAGGTGCACGGAAGATGCAATTCCCATAGCACTGCACTCCGCCCTCTCTTATTTGGACAATAAAGACACTTATGCCAGAATGCTGTTCCTTGATTTTAGTTCAGTGTTCAACACTGTCATCCCATCCAAGTTAATCACCAAACTTAGAAACTTGTGTATTAGTACTTCACTCTGCAATTGGCTATTGGACTTTCTGACCAACAGACCCCAGTATGTTCGGTTAGACCACCACCGCTCTTCCACCCTCATTCTTAGCACCGGTGTACCACAGGGCTATGTGCTGAGTCCTTTCCTCTATTCCCATTTCACCTACGACTGCGATCCTGTACATGGTTCCAACATCATTGTCAAGTTTGCAGATGACACCACGCCACGGTGATCGGACTCATCAAGAACAACAATGAATCAGCCTACATCAGGAGGTGGACCGTCTGGCTGCATGGTGCACTGATAACAACCTGCTGCTCAACACTAAGAAAACCAAAGAACTCAGTAGACCTCAGGAAGGAGAAAGGTGGAGCACACACACCCATCCACATCAATAGAGAGGTGGTAGACTGTGTCACCAGCTTCAAATTCCAAGGGATTCACATCTCCAGCGACCTTACATGGACAACCAACAGCTATTATATATACACATTTAATATATATTACAGCAACAGCATATATACTGGTGTAAATGCAATGACAATATACAATATATATATATATACACACACATACATATATGTATATTATAAATATTATGTGTGTATGTATGTGTATATATATATATATATATATATATATATATATATATATATATATATATACATATACACTGTATATACACATACATACACATATAATATTTTCATTTACATTTATTCATTTAGCAAATGCTTTTATCCAAAGCGACTTACAAATGAGGACAATGGAAGCAATCAAAATCAACAAAAGAGCAATGACATGTAAGTGCTATAACAAGTCTCAGTTAGCTTAACGCAGTACATGTAGCAAGGTTTTTTTTTTAAATTATATGATAAATAAAAAGAAAACAGATAGAATAGAAAAAGAATAGAGCAAGCTAGTGTTAGAGGCCTTTTTTGCTTTTTTTTAAATTGTATAATAAATAAAAAGAAAACAAATAGAATACAAAAAGAATAGAGAAACTAGTGTTATTTTTTTAAGAAAAAACAAGCAGTTAGTAAATGAAAGTTGAGTTGGGCAGGTCATTCCACCAGGAGGGAACAGTTAATGTAAAAGTCCATGAAAGTGATTTTGTGCCTCTTTAGGATGAACAATAAAGCAACGTTCACTTGCAGAACACAAGCTTCTAGAGGCACATGAGTCTGAAGTAATGAATTTAGGTAACGGGGTGCAGAGCCAGTGTGGGTTTTGTAGGCATATATATACAAACATATTTTCTATTGCTGTAAGTATAACTACTTAATACTTACATAAACTATTTTTTGGAAAGCATTGTTTTAGTATCATTGAGGTACTACTACACTTTTGTTGTGTGTTTTTGTCATTTATTGTGTCATATTTTTATTAGTATTTTTTCTTTTTTTAAATATTATGTACAGTTTTTATTTCATTTTTTAAATATTATATACAGTTTTTATTTCATTTTTAGTTTTAGTTGTTTTAGTGCACAAGTTTAACTAAATGAAGTATATTATATTTTAGCTTATTTCAAACAATGAAATGTTATTTTTTATGGTTTTAGTTTTAGTTAACTATAATAACTCTTGTATAGTGAGTTATTTTGTATGTAGACTTTGATGCAACAGAAGAAAATGCTTTATTCACAATGTATTTACAAAAATAAAAAACAAAACAGTAACAGTAAATATAAAACATCAGAAGCTGATTTCACGCTCTAAGACAAGCAAATTTCTGAAGAAAGGTTGTTCTCTCATTGTCACCAGATGCCGACTCTTGTTTGACGGAGTTGCTGTTGTCAGACGGCGGCTCTGTGACCTTTGACCTCATGAAACTTTGCTTCTCTTCCTGAACGAGGACGGGTTCGGATGAACGACAACAACCGACGGCGAGAGTGGCCTGTCAGAGGAAACACAGAGCAGGTGTTAACCAGGACTCTCGCTCGCTGGATTATGGTAAAACTGCTATTAACATGAGCCGTAATAGAAACGAACAGAGAAATCAATGCAGGCCCAGCCAAACACCTTCAGAATAACATGAAACGCTGCTCTCGCTAAACATTATGCAAATGACGCGCCTGAGCAGATTAACATGAGGCATTATACATGATTTATGTAAATGTTGTGCGCAAGGTCACTTTTATGTAAAGTCAAACTCAAACTTTTCCCTCTGTCAGGGAGAATAAAATGAAAAGAATCTGCAGTTCACCTGCTGTCACATGCAATTTCCCGCGATACGTAATACTTATTCATAATTCATCTGTAAACAAAGTGTGTGCGAAAATCTGCCTCCACTAATCTAAAGATGTGATCCTTGTTTAATCGCTTTCTGTGCAGCGTTTACAGCTGATGCCAATAAAAATGCAAATTAATTCTGTTTAGATTTTTTTTTTGCATCATGTGCTGTCAATGAATAGGAATATAGTTTATTTACCTGCACAAACTAACAGATTTTCCCAATATAATCTTATTGACAAAGAGACAAAACAATATCCAGCGCTGAGGAAGATACTGTCAAAGTTACTCATCACTGAAAGTAATTAAGTTTACAGTTATACTTGTTTATAAAAAACATTTAACTAACAAAAAGCACTGATATTGAAGCTATGTAAGAGGACAATATCATGTTATAAATACATAAAATATATAACTATAAATATATAATTATTATTATTATATTTTTGTAACTATCATTTTATAGTTAATTATCAAATTTCATACATACACACATATACATACAGGAATGATATAAATACTATTAATAATAATTTTAACATTAATATAATATTAAGTAATATCATTAAATATATTTATTTATATTTATTTATATACACATGTATATAGATACATAATATATTTATATAAATATCAAATATTTTTGTATAAGAACATACATATTTAATAATAAATATATATTTTGAAAATAATAATAATAAATAAAACATTTAGCATAACTGAACTAAATTGACTGACAGCAATAAACCCTGATTTATTTTAATGTTTTGAAAACTGTGATTAACAGAAGCATTAGCTAAACATGTAGCTATAAAGAAGAGCTAAAATGTACATTAATAGAATATTGAGAAACAACTTAAATAGAAACCAAAGAAGAGAGAAACACATCTTACCTTGAAGTAGTTTTTGAATCTTTTGCTGACCACATACAGAGCTATTGGGTTGATGCACGAGTTCAGAGACGCCATGTTGATGCTGATGTAGTCGAGAACAAGAAACGTGCTAAAACATCACCGGGTAAAGAATATATGAGATATGATATGACTTATAAGGCTCCATTTCAGTTTCTTAGAAGGCAGCTCACCAGTTTTTGGAACAGAGCTCATGTGTGTCATATGTGTTTATGTATTTGTTATAACGAGTCTTACCTCAGTAAGTTGCATCTGTTAGGATCGTGTTCATCATAGATGGTTAACTTGAGGATCCTGCTGAGGTGAAGAGGAAACCAGCAAACTGCAAACACGAGAACCAGACAGAAAACTGTCCAGGCCACTTCATGTCTCTGTCGGTCAGAAGAGATGATTTATCAGATACAGATCAGTCGAATGATGTTTGTGCTCTACAATAGCAGTGTTGTTATTGCTAACTAAAACGGTTTAAAATCAAAATAAATAAATAAATAATTATAAAATGTATACCAGTTGTTATTTATATTTAATTAATCATATTAGATTTTTTTTTGTGATTTATACCACTGTTATTGTTCATTAAAACTATTTAAAATTTAAATAAATAATATAATATAAAATAAAATATTTTTTTATTTGTGATTTATACCCGTGTTATTTTTCATTAAAACTTAAAATATTTAAAATCAAAATAAATAATATATTAAATAAAAAATAAAATAAAAAAAATATACCAGTGGTGTCATTTTTAACTAAAACTAAAACACTGAAAAATCATTTTTGTTAGTTGAAATAAACCTGAAAAAAAAAAACATACGTTAGATTAAAACTTATATTGGACTTAAACTTAAAAAAAATAAATGAAATTTAAGAAATGCTGAAGTGAACTGAAATATAATAAGTTGAAGTACTAAAATTACAGAAACTAAAACTGAAATAAAATAAAGGTAAATAGAAATATAAAAAAATATAAGTCATATTAATATATATTACAGGACCTGACAGACAGCAGGTCAGAGAATATCAGATATCTTATAATCCTTTGAGTCCGTTTTGTTTGTCTGATGGTTTTATGTCATTCTGATGACTCAGATATTCATAAACTGGAACAGCTTTCCAAATCCCAGGTCCAGATTTACCTGCTTTATGTGTTTGTCCAACTTCTTAACGCTTCCGCTTAAAATCCTCCAAGTCATCAGCGAGTAAAAGACAGCGGTGCATGCCAGCGGCACGATGAAATAAAACCCAAAGAGCCACCAGTCTTTGGCCATTTTATAGAACTAGAACGAGAAAAAAGAGAGTTCCTGATGAACTTGACATTATTTCAAAGGAAGCATGTCATCATTAGACTCTGGAGCAGATCTGAGCTCAAACCACGAGCTGTTTGATGAGGAAATCATACTTTCATTGCAGCCACTGCTGTCTATATCAAAAGTTCCTCACAGACATCATAGTGAATTATTGCTTTTCATGACATGCAATATGCAGAGCTTTATTATTTGTATTGACGATTTTATTGCATGTAGTATATCTGACTACACTTATAGAAATAGTTGAAATTGTGATTATTTATTCACTTCAAATCCAACACAAAATTAAATTTTTTCCAAAAGTTGGTCTACAGAAAAGAGCTGTGTGAAAAACCTTCAGAAATTCTCTTGTTAGGTATATAAAGCTAGGTATATAAAAAATATTCCTTTAACACCTAAAGGGTGATGGTGAAATAAAAATTAAATGGGAGAAAATGTTTTTATTTTAATGCTGTTGTGTTCTCTCAAGAAAACCTTTGCGTTCCCCTGAAAAATGTTGCTTTCACTTGCAAGACCACCTAAATATAGGTTTTCCTCCAACTTCATATTTTTTTACATTGGAAACGTTTTCCAAGTGATGGCAAAGTTTTTTTTTAGGGAAATGTAATCATTTTGCAAGAGAACGCAACATTTTTACAAGTAAATGCAAAGTTTCTCGGGAATGTAACACTTCAGAGAGAACGCAAAAATTTACGAATGACTGCAAAGTTTCACAAACAAATGCAAAAGTTTTGTGAGCGAACAAAGTTATTTGGAGGAACGCTATAGTTTTCCTAGATAATGCAAGTGTTTTGTGAAAGAATGCCAAGTGTCTCGGGGCATGTAATACTTTAGAGAGAGAACTACATTTTTACAAGCGAATGCAAAGTTTCGCAAGCAAATACAACGTTACACAAAGTTTCTCGGGGAGCATAATACTTTTGCTGAGAATGCAAAAGTTTTACAAGTGAACAAAGTATCGTGAGCAAATTTTAACTAGCAAACCCAAAAAATTGCGAGCAAATGCAAAGATTTACGAGCGAACCCCAAGTTTTATGAGCGAACACAAACTTTCTTGGAGGAACGCTATAGTTTTGCAAGAGAACATAAATGTTTTGTGAGAGAATGCAAAGTTTAGAACGCAATACTTTAGCAATAAAATGCAAAGGTTTTACGAACAATGTATAGCGAGCAAATGCAAAGTTTTATAAGCGAAATTAAAGAAACCAAATGCTATAGTTTTGCAAAAGAACGCAAAAGTTTTACAGGTAAACGCAAAGTTTCTCGGGGAGCGTAATACCATTTGTGAGAGAACGCGGAGGTTTACAAGTGAATGTAAAGTTTTGAAAGCAAATGCAGTTTTGTGGGTGAACGCAAAGTTTCTCAGAGGAACGTATGGGATCCTACGCTAATTTGTGCTGCTCTTGGTAGATTGCGTTGGTCATTTTGGTCAATCTGTGTCTGTGTCTTGTGCGCTTTTATGGCATTGCGCTAATTGGGGGAAAGCAAAAAGCACTTTTCCTCCCATCCCCATGTCCCCTAGGGGCTCCGTATATTTCTGTAGTCTTTTGTTGCAGTATTTTTCAGTTTACCTGCATGAATGGAGTGGACTGTACAGGATGAAGGAGGCATATCCGCAGATGCTCGCCTCTGTAATCCATCGTAATCAAATCAAACGCGACGGCCTCCGGAACAGCCAGTAATGCTGATATCGTCCATATTAAAGACAGTTTGATAGCGGTCCACTTGGGAAGCCCGATACCTTTGATACGACTCCTGGATGCGACGACTCTGTACCTTCAGAACAACAAACATTTCTCCTTTAGTTTTAAATAATCACATAAGGACAACATTTGATCCCATTGATTCAGTTCTGCTGCACTACATTATTGTGTTGTTATAGGATTACAAAACAATTTTCATAATTTATTGATTTGGCTGGTCTACTTCAGCAGTTTAACAGCACTCAAAAACACAATGTCAAAATGTTTGAGATGACCAATCAAATCAAAGGAGGCGGGGCTTTCGTTCACAGAAGACTAGTGTGAATTTCAGCAAGATGCTTATATTTTAACAGTGATTGTGTGAGATAAGATGTTAGGTAATTATTTAATATTCGACAGCTGTTTTATGGCAGAAATGTAAGTAAAAGGTAATCCAGTAGGTTTTTGGTCAAATTTTGAGGTTGCAAACTGAAAATTATGGAAGCTTGTTTCCACCACAGGATAAAAAAATAAATAAAAAGGTAACTGCAATTCTGAGACATTTTTGAGATTCTAATAATTGCGATATACAAGTATAAACTCAAAGTTGCGAGAAAATGTCTAAATTGTGAGATATAAACTTACATTTGCAAGAACAAAAGTTAGAATTGTGAGAAAAAAGAAAAAAGTCGCAATTACTCAAAATTACGAGTTTATATCTTGCAATTCTGACATTTATTATCAGAACTGCAAGAAGAAAAGTTAGGATTGTGAGATAAAAACTTGCAATTACCTTTTTTACTTGGTGTCACGGAATAAAAATTAAATATAAAAAAAATTAAATAGACAAATAAAGATAATTGTGACTTTTTATCTTATAATTCTGAATGTTTTTCTTGCAATTTTAAGTTTATATCTCACAATTCTGACATGATTATGAGAATAAAAG
Organism: Aspiorhynchus laticeps; assembly: GCA_023376895.1. Lineage (NCBI taxonomy): Eukaryota > Metazoa > Chordata > Actinopteri > Cypriniformes > Cyprinidae > Aspiorhynchus > Aspiorhynchus laticeps. The sequence continues at coordinate 6,460,063 of CM041799.1, read as the reverse complement.
TTGGAAATGGAATAAGATATAAATTCAAATTCACAATTGCGAGGACAAAAAAGTATAAATTATAAAAATTCGCAATTACCTTTATTTTTTTTATTCCGTGGCTGAAACGGGCATCCATAGAAATTGTCTTTCATAGAAAATAGCCTATATTTCCACTTAAATATGTGAGACAAGAAACTTTAACAGAGCCATTTAGGCATATGATTAATTTCTTAATTCCCTTTAAATTCTCTTTAGTTTCTTTAAATAAAAGGACCATTACAATTGTGACAGCATCTCCCCTCAACTCAAAAAATCTATCACATTTTTTTTCTCTCAATGTTCAAGACTTGGTTACAGCCTTGCTGTATACAGTAAAAAGCAACTAAACACTCTTACCTGTCTATGCTCAGAGCGCACAGGCTCAGTACTGTTATCCCAACAGAGGTTTTCTGAATAAACGGCACCAGTTTACAGAGCAGGACACCAAACGGCCAGTCCACTGCCAGCAGCTGCAAAACACAACAAATTAATTATACTGTATCATCCTATTTCCAAAGTTTTTAATGCACAAAACAATTCAGCAAAGTTACCTTATAAACATTGATGGGTATACCAATCAAGATGTGCAAAATGTCGCCTAAAGCCAGACTGCTGATGAGAATATTGGGTCCGTTTCTCATGCATTTGTGTTCTTTGATTATTCTCAGGAGAGTCACGTTTCCTACCATCCCAAACAGGAATACGAAACATGAGACAATGCTGTTGATGTACTTGAAAGCGTCTTTGATCCGTGCTGGTCCAGAACACATAGGGGTTTTGTTTGCTGTGGTGTTCAGTGGTTTCCATGAGATATTCTTTGTATCATCAGGAGGTTTGTCTGTTGTCTGAGCGCTAATGAACCTAACCGAACTATTTAAACACAGTAATAACAGGACAATGACGGGCCCCTCCATGTGAAAAGACCTGAGAAAAATCTGAAAAAGTGTCATTTAAAAAGTTTTGCATGAGATATTTGTCCGTTTATAGACAGATCCTCTCATAGTGTCTTACCTGCAGCTCTCTGTTAGGTTAGGTGTGTATATATATGGTAGTGTTCAGTCACGGCTCTTTTACAAGCAGGTACTGCACATAAATCACACGTCTTGGCAGCATCTCAGATTCAGTGCATCATTCAGACGCCTGCGGGTCACGACACTGAGTTTCCACTGTAATCTAGAGTCCATGACGGCGTATATCTGCAGCACATTCACACACTCATCATTGTTGCTCATTTCGTCTGACACATCGATGCCATTCCAGATGTTCACTGGAGCTCTGCCAGAATCCACTCACTGCCAAACACATCATGAATGAGATGAATGGAAGGACTGTTCACCATCTATCTATCTATCTATCTATCTATCTATCTATCTATCTAGTCAACTACCATCTCTATATCAGACTATCCAAATATTTAACCATCCATCCAACCATCCAGATATGTATCAATCTATCTATCTAACCAAGTATCCATCCATCTGCCCATCTATCTATCAGTCTGTCTCTCCATCCATCCATCCATCCATCCATCCATCCATCTAGTCAACTACCATCCATCTATCTCTATATCAGTCTATCCAAATATTTAACCATCCATCCAGATATGTATCAATCTATCTATCTATCTAACCAAGTATCCATCCATCTGCCCATCTATCTATCAGTCTGTTTCACCATCCATCCATCCATCCATCCATATCTGCATCAATCTATCTAACCAATTGTCTATACATCAATATATCCATCCATCTATCTATCGATACATCTAGTCAACTACCATCCATCTATCTCTATATCAGTCTATCTATCCATCCATACACCCACCCACCCATCCATTCACATCAGTCTGTCTGTCTGTCTGTCTGTCTATCTATCAGATTATGTCTGTATGTGAATGCCCGTGTGATTTCAGCGGTTGTTGTCGGTGGATGCGGCTCCATAGGTTGTCTTTTGTCTCTCGTTCCCCAGCAGAGCTGCTCCTGACTCACTAGTTTACCCAGGTGAAGGGACGTGATGACAGGGTCATCGCCATGGCAACCAGCCCAGCTCAGACGGAGCAGGAATGGATGAAGCGCAGCAGGCAGGCGGACAGCTGTGCGGGTGAAAACTGAGTACAGCATCAGTCATCATCCCAAACAAACACTCACACCGCTGCTGCTTTAATAGTCTTCTCAGTGACCTTGATTTAGAGCTTCTGCTAGTTTTCTAGTCTTGTTTTATTCCTCGGCCCAAACCCAGTCACTTCTGGCATGCTTGCTAATTAAGACTGAACTGGGAAAATTACAGTAATAAATACTTCTTACCTTGCATTAAAAAAAAATTTATTTTGCAATATTTAATCATGCCGCCATCTTTGCTTATGGATACACAGTTCCAGACACATTATTTGAGCCAATCACCTGAGCCGTATATGTCATGTGACTGATCACACATATGAGAACTCCTTGCTGAATTTTTATTAATTTTTTTTCACACAAAAAAAACTGACTGATAGACTGATGTAGATATAGATGGATGGATGGATGGATATATAGACACTGACACTGTTGTTGTTGCGATTTACACCAGTGTTGTTATTAACAAACTATTACAAATATTTTTTGTTAATTGAAATAAAGCTGAAATAAATTAAAATATAAATATTGGATTTAAATTTATATTAGACAAAAATGTTGCAAATTAAATAAAATAAGTTTAAGTTATAAAATTACTAAAATAAATAGAATTTTTACTTAAATAAATATTAAAAAACTAATAAAAATGACAAAAGCACAAATTAATAAAACAAACTAAAATTTAAATGAACTGACAATCTCAAATTAAAACATGAAACTATTTTTAAAAAATCAGCTGGTTTCTATCAACATTTCTCATTTTCATTTAAAGTGCCCCTATTATGGATTATGAAAGGTTCATATTTTGGTTTTAGTGAGTCCCCAACAAGACTTTGACATGCATGCAAGGTCAAAAAACACTTTCATTGTCTTATAATATGCATTTATTTTTACCTTACTTGCTCAACGACTCCCAAACGATTCGTTCAACGATTCATTTTTCCAAACCCCTCCTTTGTGTGACGCTAATCTGGGATTGGTTTTAAAAACGACTCGCTTCAATGATTCAGAGTCGACTCTTTCTTTTGAGAGATAACTTTATACACGCTGCACTTTCACATTTAAAACTGTGCAGTTTTCATTCACTTAGAGCTGTGTTACACACGGCATGAAAGGTAGTTTTCAAAAATCCATAATAGGGGCACTTTAATGTACTTAAACATCAATTTTTAAAATCATTTTTTATTCTTTGCTTTTATTGCTATTTTTATTATTTATTATATTTTTATTTTTATTTATTATATTTTTATCTATTATGAATACTTATTTTAAATATTTATGTAAAGCAGTTTGAATTAACCGTGTAAGAAATGTGCTTTACTTTATAAATAAATTTGCATAGCCTTAAATAAAATTAATAAAAACTATAAAGTAAATTTTGTAAACAAAAAATAATAGTAAACTAATAAAAATAACAAAAATACAACAAAATAGCTAAAACTTTAACTAAAATCAAATTTAAAATGGAAAATATAATAATCAAAAATATAATTAAAAACTATCAAATATAAATAAAATAATATGGACTACTGTTATGATACTTCCTTTTTTGTGTTACAGTATATGCAAGAAAGAATTGTGTTTCTCACATAAGAAAGAAAATAAAGCAGGTTTGGAAGGACGTGGGCGAGGAATTGATTTTCATTTTAATTTTTGAGTGAACTGTTTCTTTCATTCAAGGGCAGAGCGAAGCGTAAGGAGCAGGTCGAACCCGGAGATACTGTAAATCAAGTACAGGACTGTCAACACTCTCAAACAGCACCAATACAAACTCATCTCCGGCGGTTCCCTTGAGCGAGTCTGAAGAGATACTGGAGAATGAGATGTGAAAACAAGCAGTGTTTCATTTAGAAAAGCCAAACTCTGCTGCTCACTTCCAGCCGGCCAATAAATGAGTCCTAATCCGTTCATTTGTGAGGATTTACCTTCCTTCATGAGCCCTTTGTGCAGAGCTTCTGAGAGACTATTGACCAGAACCCTACAGACCTTTATTTGTAAAGAACAAGATCCACAATTCAACCTGAAATACCTTTCACAAGCCGTTCTACTGGTGTAACGTGACTCATTTCTGAGTGAAACACACTAATCAATGACAGCAATGTAGAGACAATTAACTACTTTACTACTTTAGACAACTAACGGATCATGAAAAGTGGGCGTTACCTAATGGAATGGAGTCACATGATTGGAGGAGGAACTGATGACATCAGCTGAAAGGGAAAGTTGTTTCAGAGGTGAAGCAAGTTATTACATTTTAATTAAAGATCATGAAAATACTTCATTCATTCATTTATCAAAATAGCAATATTGGGATGCAATTTATTTATACTTTTATTTATTTTATTAATGTAATTAATTCATTATAAATAATAACAAAATATTGGGTTGTCATTTATTTATTTATTATTATTATTTAGTTCATTATTATTCATAATAAATAACAATATTTATAAAAATAATTAATTTACTTTTTTTTAAGAAAAATTGCATTTTGATAAAGTTGATTTAACATGATTTATAAAGACATTCTGTGTTTATTCCAATTATTTTTATTATATGTAGATTATTATGTGTATTATTATTATTATTATATTAAACATTTGTAACTTTTATCATAATGCTGTTGTCACTGCATTGGTATGTGTATTATTTTACAATAAAATAGACACAAATGGGGAATAATGACTAAACTGAACTAAAATAAACAATTAAACTAAAACAATTAAACTAAATTAAAATAAAATAAAACAATCAAACAAAAAAGTTATAAAACTAAAATTTAAATGAAATAAATCATTAAATTAAACTAAATTATAAATTAAAATAAAATAACAAAAAATAAATAAAATAAAACAAAACAAAATAAATTACATTAAAATTAATTTAAAATAACACAAAATAAATAAATAAGAAAAAAATGCATAGAAGACCACACAGATTGATTTGGATATTGCATATTTTGACAGACAGAACATTAAATCATTCTTACACTTAATGAGCAGCTAGTGAACATGGGCTGACACACTGAAGATGCAGCAATTAGAAGTTGAAAAGTTCTGTGATAAATCTGTATCATTTTTTATTTTGGTTACAAAGCTGCCTTTTATCTTCAAGCAGTAATACAGACGGTGGAAATGTAAGCACTTCTACAAACTCTCACATTTTCCCATCATCTCTGCTGTTAAGACGCCATGCAGCTGCACAAACTCTCCACGATTCTCACTCTCTCTCTCAGAGAAAAGACCTGCTAATGAGATTTCATCCAAATCACTCACCTTTTGTCACAACTTCACCAGCTCAGGAACATTTCGTATCTTTTCATAATACACTCAATCACAGACTGAGCAAATTCACTTCAAGTCGAGGTTTGCGAGCGGAATATTGATCCGTTTCCTCGCAGAGCCACCGATTCATGAAACAGCTCATTTTCATCCTCCCTACTGTAATAATGAGGCCTTTGACACCGGACCGAGCAGAAAACCCACGCAGCGTCACCTTCAGAGGATGAATATCATAATTATGCAATTATAATCAAAGGCTGAATATTCAAATCACAGAGTTATAATCAAAGGTTGCATATTACGATGTGAGGTGCACAGAAATGCACAGCTTTAATGGTTTATGCATTGGATTTGTGGAAGGATTCGGTGAAGTGTTAAGATAGACGAGTTCGAGTCCGTCCGTTAACATAATTAGCTTTCCTTCTGGAAATGCCGCTGTCGTAATCTGCTTAGTGGGAGCTGGTGAATTCATCTCCATTGTAATGAAGGACAAGCACAGACAGACAAATATGCCAGCCATCTTTACCTCCAGGGGCCAATCAACATGCTATCATCCTAATGGATTTATCCCGTCCGTCCCGTACATCAGCGCCGCTGCACTCACGGGTCACGACACCGAAACACAGCGCCGGTCTGTGAGGAAAAACAACCACAAACCCAAATAATACAATGCAACTAACCATATAATTATATGCAGAGCTGGAAGAGCAGAATAACTAGAGCTTTTGACTTTTAAAAGGAAGAAACACTTCAAGGATGATTTTTTTGTTGTTGTTGATGACAAAGGTCATGCATTCAATACAACTTTTCAGGATTTTGGTGAAAATTCATCTGTTACTGTCAAGGAGTTTAGTATGGATGCAATGACATGCCCCTACCAATATCCAGCCACTATTAAATTGTCCCAAGCAATAATTGATCAAACAAATTAAATATATGTGTATGTAACCACTGTTGTTGTAATTTTGGCTGCATCTGAAATACATTATATTGCCAAAAGTGTAGGGTCGCCCCCTTCTAATGAACAGGTTTGACTACTTTAGTCATTTCTATGAGTACAAACCTTAATGTTAAAGCATATAATGATATTCTAGGAAATTGTGTGCTTCTAATATTATAGCAACAGTTTGGACTCTTTTCTATTCTAACATGACAATGTCTCTGTGTATAAGACAAGGTTCAAAAAGAAAATGATTGATTCAGTCAGTGTGGAAGAACTTGACTGGTCTGCATAAAACCAAGTCCTAATCCCAGTTTAACACCTCTGGTGTGACTGTAAATGCAGACCTTGAGACAAAAACTCATCACCAAACACCAATGACTTGTACATATGGGTTCAGTCATTTTAGACACTTACAAAACGGTTGCAACAGAGATGGAAATACAATTTTTAAATACACGAATTATGTTCCCATCGTTGTTGCCACAGATTTGGAAGTGCATTTTTCTGTTCTAAAGAAGAGGGTGTCCCAATACTTTTGTCTATATAGTGTATGTACAAGTCATTGGTGTTTGCACAGAGTAAAACAGAGTAAAATTGAGTCCTGAAGCAAACACAGATGAGACTGTCCCTGCAGCGACTCAGTGTGATTCAAACACAAATCCTCTGCAAATAATATTCCATCTTCTTCTATTCCAATCAGACTTTGAAGAGACTAACCTTGTGTCCTTCAGCCGTCTGCTGCGCTGGAGTTACAGCGGCGGCTGCTGATTTATATCGTCTGAAAGAGGATCTCAGTGCTTTGAAGGTTCATGCAAAGCGTCAGACCTTCAGCCACACACACGTTCACGTCCATCCAACCTGTTCCTCCGGCCTTGAGAAGCTCCATCAGTTCACATTCAGCATCACAGACTGATGAAATCACTCCAGACTCGATCCACTGAAGGACAGCAAACTCCTCTTACATCAGAGAATACTGCTACTTAAGACATTTAACTTCAGTTAATGTAACAATACAAATATGATGCATGATATATAACCTGTTTAAATACTACAGTAAAAACCTGTTGGGTAACAGTAAGTTTCTTTAAAATATATAGTGAAAAGCTGTAATAGATCTAATGGGACATTTCACATTCTATGCAATTTTACAGCAAAATACTGTGAAATGTAGTTTGTTATATTGTTAACAAAATGTATTTAAATTGAAAGAATAAAATACAATCCAATTTTTTATTTTTTACAATTTATACAAGTGCTGTTATTGTTAACTAAAACTAAAACTATTAAAAATATTTTTGTTAATTGAAATAAAGTTGAAATAAAATAAAATATATATTAGACTTAAACTTGAAATAAATTAGACGTTAATTAAATATTTAAATTAAACTTATTTTATTTTAGCTAGTTGCCAAGGCAACATTTCTAATTTTCATTCAGTTTAACTTGATGTACTAAAATAACTTAAAATGTAATAATTTTAATCAATATATTGTTTTCTGTGAGCGAGGAAACAAGATGATTTTCACATCATTTTGAAGCAAATAACTCTAAGACTACAAGATCCAGTTCTCAAAAGTATTGTGAACAAATGTTCTGTATGTGTTTTATGGCTTTATTTCAGTGACTTTACAATTTTAGTTTTTCACCAAGCATGTGTAAACGGTGTTTTCTCAGAAACACAATCATGTCCATACATGCTGCTCTCATATTATTGTAGCCCAGTTTGTGCTGATTACAGTGTTATTACACTTTAATTTAAAGCCATTAATATGTTTATAAGCAACTGAAAAAAGCACAAATGTCAGAGCGTGTCAAAACTTCTCCAGGGCCCAAAAACACCCTCAGACCCCAGAGGGTTAAAATATAAAGTAATAATAAAATAAAATATAAATATTAGATTTAAAATTATAATAGACTTGCACTTAGACATGTTAATAAAATATAAAAAAAACTTAAAACTTTATTTCATTTATTTGCTAAAGCAACATTTCAAATTTTCATTCAGTTTAACTTATGTACTAAAATAACACACTATATTAGAATTCATAAAAATGTAGCTTGAATTTTTTTTTTTACTGAAATGTATTAAAATAAAATTTTTAAATTAATGTGTTTTATTTTCAAGACCATTAAAGTTTTTAGCGCAAGATTATCAGTGAATAAAAGCTTAAATATGATCTGTTCCTCACACAAAGCAATCAGAGGCATGGTGCTAGAGCCTACTGTCAAGTTACAAAAATCAGAACTATTCTTTGTGAATTATTCCTTTAAAATGGCCTAAAATAGGCTGATTGAATATTAAACAAAAACAACTAATTAACAGCAGTCACAAACTAAACCAGAGTGAGCCAGAGCACCGCAATTCTGTCAATAAAAACAGCACTTTCTGTAATGCCACGAGAGCTTATCTGGATCTCTTCAGTCAGCAGATGATCTCCATGCATGTAAACACAGGCTGATTTCCAGTGAGGATGTGGTCAGAGACGTCAGCAGCAGGAGCGGACAGCTGTTACTCAGAGCTCAGGTGATGCATCAACATCTGGTCACATCACAGACCTGTCAAAACAAACACCACACAGCTGCTTCCATTCACCAATCAACGCTGAACTGTGCAAGAAGAGGACACATTTCTGCGTTTCTTCTCATCCCGTGATCTTCTGGTCTACAGATGTGGCTCAGGTTTCAATGCATGTCAGTGGGATTTTTAGTTTTTACCTCTTTTGTGGTCCAGCAGGTGAAAATGGTGCATCTGATCACTTTCTCCAGTGTTCTTACAGTTAAGCTAAAACCATAAAAAACTTGTTGCTTGAAATAAAATTAATGTTAAATGAAATAACTGAAATATTAAACAAAATACTAAATGAAAATTAGAAATGTTGCCTCTGCAACGAGCCGAAATAAAACTTGACGTACTAAAATAACTAAAACTGAAATAAAAATGAATAAAAACTACATAAACGTAAAAAAAAAACAAAAATGTGTACATGTCAAAAACACAAAATTACTACAACATTAAAATTGAAAAAGGAACATATAAAAATGTCCAGCAGGTTAAAATTGTGCATCGGATCACTTTCTTCATTATAGTCAACTGAAACTGAAACTAGAACATTAAAAATCCACAACTGAAATAAAATTAAATATTATAAATATTAAATAAATTATAAAAAAATAAAAACTATAATATAAAAATATGTATTTAACAAAGAAATTAAACTGATTTTATATCAGCTATAGTTGTCAATAATTTTCATTTAGTTTACCATGAAGTACTAAAATAAACTGAAATAAAAACTAATTAAATAAACCTATATAGACATACTTTAAAAATGTACTTTACTTTAACTTAAAATGAAAAAGGAAAATGAAATAAATTGCATTTATTACTAAAATAATGCTAATCATGACTCACTTTTTGCTGTTTATTTTCTTTATTATTTATATTTCGTCATTAATTTATTATTTTGCTAAAATGAGCTCAAGTAACACAATTCTTGAACATTGTGAACTTAATTTTATGTTCAATCCATTTAAATTTGTAAAATTGACTGTAATCATTGTGTTGGGACTACATCCTCCCTATATGATCATAAACATAACGGTCTTTAACATGCCATTTTTACTTATTATCTGACAGAAAAACTCAATCTATTGACATTGATAAGTTGGTTAAACAAAACATTCAAGACAGTTGTATTGTAACTGCATAGAAATGATTTACTTCATTTAACCAAACTGTTTTTTGAGCATACGATTTGATGAATCATTCATGTTTTTAATACTTAGTCTCTAATATTGTTATTATGAGTAATAATAGTAAACACTACTACTAATAAAATGCCAAAGTGTCTATATAATGCTGCCTTCTGCTGTAAATATATATTATCTGGTGCATTCACATCAGCATGAAGATGATTACTCAAACTCAATGCATTTTTAACATAACATTTTAGTTTTCTATCCTGTTTGCTCTTCAAGCATGTTTAATGCAGTCTGCTTTACAGAATTATTAGTTTCATAAATCAGCTACTGTAGCACATTATTGCAGTTAAAGGTTAGGAATGAAAGGCATTCAGAAAGTGTTGAAGTTCTTCTCTTCAGCTGCGAGGTTGAAGGGCAGAGAGCTGAATCAAGGGAAATGCCATTCCCAGAATGCACCAGAAAATGAAGATTTATACTGGCGCTAAAGCAGCACCGTTAAAAAACAAAAGAAAAAAAAGAAAAAAGCTTTTTTTAAGGTTTTAATCAATGTTTAATTAGCTAAATCTCATGTCCACGTTGTAAAGCTTCATGTCTTTCAGTTCCTGGAGAATTTGTGATACATGTGTGCATTTATTTAAAAAACTACAGGAATAAATCGCCACACGTCATACAAAAACTTGTAATAAACCTTCAGCTTTAGTTATGAATTCATCACAATCACTCCAACAGAACGAAACAGAAAAGGGTCATTCGTGTCAAACAGGAAGCCAATCTTATATCAAACTTATAGATTTATGTATAAAAAGCACAAGAAGTGAGGATGTTTTTGACAGAAGATGAACTAAACTCCCAAAATGCAACTGAAGCTCTCAGAACGAAGGAAGAAAACGAGGAAATGCATTATTAGCTTGATGATACAGGGGAGCTTCAAGAAATAATTCAGCTTAATATGAAAATTATGTTATTAGTAACTCACCCTCATATCATTCCACACCTGCATGGATGTTTAAAAAGATATTACAGCTTGGAATATAATGCACAAGTCATATGGATGCTTTATGGGTTTTTTATGGTGTTTTTTTTAATATAAACATTCATATAAAAAAGCTGCATGAACATTCTTCAAACAATCCTCTTTTGTGTTCATCAGAAAAAAAAGGGTAGCATGCAGATTTTAAAAGAATAATCTATCCAAAGATGAAATTTGTCATCATTTATTCACCTCTGGTGTTTCCAAACCTGTATGACTTTCTTTCTTCTGAGGAAGACAAAAGAAGGTAAAAGAGTTTTGGTTCCCATTGACTTCCATTGTGTGGCCAAAGATATAATGGAAGTCAACGGGAGCCGAAAGTATTTGGTGATCACAGCATCTTCTTTTGTGTTCAGGGATTGGAAGCAGGTTGGGAACGACATGATTTTTGGGTGAACTGTTCCTTTAAATGACACGAGAGTGACTAAATAATAACAGAATTCACATTTCTCAGTGAAATATTCCTTTAAAAATAATAATAAATATGTTATGATCATAATTTCCTTCACCTGTACAGTTTTTGCTCTCATATCAATGTAGTTCTGCTCTTTTATCCTCAAACACACAGCGCTCCCTAGAGGATCATACCATCATCACACCAACATCTGTGTGACAGCTCACTCCTTCAGCTTCATTTCAATCTGTACAAACTGATTTCATATCAATGCTAAACAGAAGAAGCAGATCAAGCACCTGCAGCGGAGCGTCTTTAGTGTTCCAGGATCTTCTGGAAGCTTTGGGATCATTTCCCAGCACTGACGTGGTCCGAGGGTGGAAGAAGTTCACCGTTCACTGAGTCCAGGGCTATTTCACAGACAGCAGCAGATTTATCTAGATGGAGGGAGACAAAGAAAGATTCAATTTACATCGTACAAATGTGCTTATTTCACCTTTGATTATAAAATGAATATTTACAGCCCTCCCGGCTAACAGGAAACATTCTCAGAAACGATTCTCTCAAAATTATGAACAAATGTTCTTCAGTAACGCTAACAGAGCATTTATCTTGTCTTTCATAACATTCTCTAAACAATAACATTATTTATGCATCATTTTCTCTCAAACTTATGAACATTTTTCCAGTGACATTAGTAGAATGTTCTTTAATAATGTTCTCAAAACGTTACCACAAAACCATTATTTATACATCATGTTCTCTCAAAGTTACAAACAACATCCTTCCAGTAACATTTGTAGAACATTCATTTTTGCCACTTAATACTATTTCAGTATGCAAGATGTTAAAGGCACACAGACTTCAACAAAACCTAATCTGTTTATATTGTAAACGTGCATCAGTTGAGTCAAATTGTGTCCGTATGAAATATCAGTTTACATTTCCAAACATTCATTCTGCCATTAATTGTAATAATCCAGCAAGATTTTTGTTTGCTCCACACAGAGATCTGATCTGATCATCATCAGTCTGTCTGGAATGACATGAAGAAACAGAACAAACTGAGACAGACTAAATCCAGAAGAACTGTGACGTCTCCAAGACGCTTCAAGAAACCTACCTGCAGAGCTCCCTGAGAAACTCTGCTCAAGTGCACCGCAAAGGATGCTCACACCAAATCTTGATTTAATTTAGTTAATAGAAGTTAATTGATAAAGAAAATCTATTTATGACATTATTTTTGACAGCATCCTCATTTTACAGCATTTTTACACAAGTGCCTAAAACTTTTAACAGTGCTGGAGCTCTGCAAGGAGGTTTCTTGAAGCGTCTTGGAGATGTTCCCACAGTTCTTCTGGATTTAGTCTGTCTCAGTTTCTTCTGTTTCTTCATGTCATTCCAGACAGACTAACTAGTTACTACTACTTAGACAGCTATTAGAAAATTCAAAAATAACATTCCTACAATGTTTGCGCAATGATAAAATGGAACATTTCCTTACTGTTTTCTCTAATATTCACATAACCCCCAAAAAATGGAATGTTTTGAATGTTATTGAGAATGAACATTTTCATAACTTGATGGGAATGTTGGAATGTTTGTGTTAGCCGGTGTGATAAGCACCTGTTCCATGGAGGGACATGCGATGATCTGCAGGTCTTCACCGCTGTACTCCTCCTGCAGTAACACATGCAGTCTCTGGAACACCTGCTGGACGTTGTTCTGAAACAGCATGTGATTGACTGATTCAGTGCACTTCTTATCATTATCCTGCTGGGTGAGCATTGCATCATGGGCAATTGACCCTTTGCTTAGTTCCGCCTTAAAATTAATGACCAATTCTACCCCAGCAACCGTTGCCATTTGCCATGCTATAAGACAAACGTTTTGAGCTTTCTCCATATATCCTATCAGTGTGTTTGGATGGTTTTAAACTGGATTTTCAGGCTGTTGTTATTGTTAACTAATACTGAAACTAAAAATACCCCCAAAAAATATATATATTTTTTTTGAAATACATTAAATGTTAACAGAAATCAAATATAATAGAGGGGGAAAAAAACTAAAAAAACTAAACGAAAACGAGAAATTTTACTGTTACAACTAACTAAAATAAAATAAGTTGAAGTACTAAAATTACTAAAAATGAAAACTGAAGAAAAAAAAAATCTTAATAGGCATTAAAAAAACAACTAAAACACCCAACAAAATTACTAAAATTAACTAAAGTTAATTAATTTACTTAAATTTAAAAAATAAATCAAATATTAAAATACTAATATCATTATTACATTTAAATATTAATAAATAAATTAATAGGTACTACTTTTCATTTTAATAAATCCTAAGATACAGTAATGATAGTGAAAATCTGCAGTGTATTTCTGTGGGATGCTCTGTACAGCTCGACTGAGTCAGTAACCAAAGGGAGCAAAGTTTAGCAAAAGGTCAGTATAAACCCAGACCTGATTACATAATTAGTATTTTATGATTCGGTTTAAGAAAGACAGACTTGAAAACAACACAGGCGGATGTTGGGTGTGATACTCACCCTGACGGGCTTGAACAGGATGAACTCTGTGTCTTTATTGGCCAGATATAAAGACATGCTCTGTAAGGTGCCAGGCAGCTTGTTTTTCAGTATGCGATAGGTGGCCATCACAATGTCATTGATTTTGGCTAAGTACAGAAAACACATTCTCATTAACAAGTGCAAAACAACACATCTCTGTTTGTGAAAATCATTTCTGCCACATTATCATTATTCTGCCTCAAATCTGTCAAAAATATGTACGGGTTATATTTCACCCCAAAATTGAAAGAAAGAAAAAAAATTACAAAATGAAAATTAAGCATACTGTATTTTCAGGACTAACAAGATTTTTTTTAGCACATTTTCTCACTAAATTATCAATAGTGTAATGCAGAAAATGTAAATAAAGAATTTTTATATTAAATTCATGCTAATTTAAAAAAAAAACAATTAACAATTTTAACAAAACCAAATATATACACCATTTGTATTGCTGTATTTCAAAGAAAAAAAAAAAAAAAAAAAAAAAAAAAAAATATATATATATATATATATATATATTCTCTATTTTATGTTTATGAAATATTTTTGTAATGTAAATATATACATAATACTACTAATAATACCACTACTAATAATAAATATTATATTATAATACATATTAATCATGCTTTCATGAGTTTCAAACAATCATCTTTCTTTGTACTCATTAATATCAAGTAATATGTGAATTAACAGCCCATTAACCTTTTACACATCGATCAGTGAGATTCACACTTCAACAATATAAAAGTGTTTCTAGCTGCGCAGCAGATCATTCAGTGTAATCAAACAGCTAATTAGAGGTAATTATCAGATAATTAGAAGTTGCTGAAACACTGAATTGGCGACTCACCCGGCTGAGCCCAGGGTTGCTGTGAGAGGTTGTACGTCGGTCCTCCTTGAATAGCCATCGTTTTTAAAGCTGCTACCTGTGATTAGAAAGAGTGATGGGGAAGCTTTGTTTTACCCCAAAACATCAAACTCAGCTCATAATTATACAATGTTAAGATGAAAACAAAGACTAAATAAATAAAACTACATTTTAACTTGAAATATTTCAATAATCTTTCAAATAGAGCCATTAAGCTGGACATACGCCTTCACTATGCATGCTCATATTTGCATAAATGTGGACTAGTGCTGGATAGATTACTAACTAACTGTAGTCTTCAAACTTCTAAAGAACACACTTGGCTATACATCTCAATTTGTGCAATTGTTTGCAAATTAATTTTTGCCTCATTATGGTGTAATTGTATGAATCTCACAAATTCTGTCAAGAATATATGTGGGTTATATTTCACCCCAAAATCAAAAGTGAGAGAAAAATACATAAATATATGTTATCTAATGAAAATAAAGCATTGCACAAAAATAAAGCACTGTTTTTTCAGGAAAAGTAAAGTTTGAGCACATTTGTACACTAAATTCTCATTAACGTAAAAAAATGCAAAAAAAACAACAACAACAAATATATATTTCATATCATGGTAGTAGGTAGTGTATTATGCTAATTTAAATTAAACAATTTTAACATCAAAAATACAGTTTGTAATACTAAGTTTGTATTTTGCATAAAAAAAATAATAAAAAGAAAATATATATATACACTCCCCTCCAAAATTATTGGAACAGTGCGGCCAATTCCTTTATTTTTGCTGTAGACTGAAAACAGTTGAAAACAAGGTTACTCCCTTCAGTCTCCTCTTTAGCAGGTAAAAGGCATGCTCTACAGGGTTTAAGTGTGGAGATTGACTTGGCCAGTCTAAAACCTTCCACTTCTTGCCCTGATGAACTCCTTTGTTGTTTTGGCACTATGTTTTGGGTCATTCTCTTGCTGCACGATGAAGGATCGCCCAATCAGTTTGGTTGCATCTTTCTGTAAATTGTCAGACAAAATATTTCTGTAGACTTCTGAGTTAATTTTGCTGCTGCCGTCATGTGTTACATCATTAATGAAGATTAATGAGCCTGTCCCAGAAGAAGCGACAAAAGCCCAAGCCATTACATTACCTCCACTGTGTTTCAGATGAGCTTGTATGTTTGGGATCATGAGCAGATCCTTTTTTCTCCAAACTTTAGCCTTTCCATCACTTTGGTCCATAAAATCAGTCCATAAAACCTTGTCCCAGAATTTTTGAGGCTCGTCTCCTATTCGTCTTGCTAATGAGTGGTTTGCATCTTCTGGTGTAGCCTCTGTACTTTTGTTCATGAAGTCTTCTGCGAACAGTAGATTGTGATACCTTCACTCCTGCCCTCTGGAGGTTGTTGCTGATGTCACTAACAGTTGTTTTAGGGTCTTTCTTTACAGCTGTCACAATGTTTCTGTCATCAACTGCTGATGTTTTCCTTGATCTACCCGTTCGAGGTGTGTTCTTAGTACTCCAGTGGTTTCTTTCTTCCTCAGGAGATTCCAAATGGTTGTACTTGCTATTGCCAGTGTTTGTGCAATGGTTCGATTGATTTTTCATCTTCTCTCAGCTTCACAATTGCTTGTTTTTCAGCCATGGACACCTCTCTGGTTTTCATGTTGGTTACACGTCTAACTATCTATAAATGCAGTCTGCACGGATCTGGAACTGAGCGCAGACATTCAGTGCTATTTATTGTTTGAATAATCAATTAATAGGACACACCAGGACAACAAAACACACCTGTCAGTCACATGTTCCAATACTTTTGCTCACATGAAAAATGGGTGGGTTCAAACAAAAGGTGCTATCTTCTAAGTTGTGTGTCAGATCCAGATATGAATACCTGGAAATAAAAGCTGAAATGCTGATCTCTTGTCTCATATTCATCTTTTGATGTCAAACCCAAATGTTTTCAGTCTACAGCAAAAATAAAGGAATTGGCCTCACTGTTCCAATACTTTTGGAGGGGAGTGTGTGTATATATATATATATATATATATATATATATATATATAACCTTTACTGATTCCAAATTATATATAAAAAAATTGTAGTTAGTAACATTATCCTTTACACTACACACTTCAGGTCATACCTGTATAATCAGACTACTTTTTGATTACTTTTGATGTAATGTGTTTATCACATTGATTTAAATAGGATAATCTTGTACCATATTGATATAAAAATACAAGGAGACAGAAAATATATTCCAACAACATGAAGTACAAAAAACATTACATTGCGTCAAGGTTTCTCAAACCGGGGTTTGCCAATGAACTGCAGTGGGTTTCTGAGTTTAATGGAAAGCTAATTTAATAAATTAAATCATAAAAATGTTAAATGACATCTTTCAATCAAAATAAAAGACTTTAAGTATGAAATATTATACCTGTTAGTCATGTGACCATGTGAATAATATGTAAACATGTAATCCATAAAAAGTAAATGTAATCTGATTACTAGTATTTTAAAATATTACAAGTAATTCATTTTTGGAATCTGATAACGTAATTCAGATGACAGCCTAGTTGCTTTAATCTAATGAGGAAAATATCTCAACACATTCTGTATGCGTTGTAATACAGTCAGAGACTGCGGGAGTGAGAATTTAGGAGTGAATCTTGACCTTGGTGAGAAACTCCTCCAGGTTTCCCACAAACATGTGCGTCTGCTGCTGAATGAACTGCTCACAGCTGGATTTAAGGTGCTGATCCACGTCTTTCTTTGAGTCGATGTAGTGCTCTTTTATCTCCGGCGTACCCTGGTGTGAAAGCATTAGCTTATGATGAGTGATTCATTCACTATGGATCAGGAATCAGACTCTGAAGAGCAGAAAAGATCAACCAAATAAAGCTGACGTTACCTCCAGCAGAAACTCAAGGATGGCGTTATGGCTGTTCAGACGGAAGTAGTTGGGCACAGCCTTGGGGTTGAAGAATTTGAAAGCAGCGTCTGAGGACGGAGAAAAAAAAAAATGTTGTTGTGCCATCTGGAGGCGCTTTACTGCTGTTACACGCACATTTCATCAGTTCACAGTTAAAGCATACAGCTGCTCATTCACCGACTTCCACTACTGACTCATTATGCAATTCAAGTTTCTTTTCTGTGAATTTCATTCAAGTTTTTTTTAAAAATGACACCCTGGACTTTTCAAATATAACTTCCTCTGCTTGGTTTTTAAAAACCTGACATTATATTTCAGCAATTCGGGTCAAAAAGACCATTTTCATCTGAGATTTGGAGCCAAATTACAGGGGGGTAAAAATAACTTCAGAAAGATGGCAGCATCATTATCTTATTTTTGCAGAGAGATTGGTAGGTCTGTTAACTAAATCTGTTAACTTTAGTAATCTTTGTTACATTATATGCCAAAGGTGACCGTTCAAAAATGGAAAAAAAGCACTTTTCTTGTTTTTCCCCCAAGGTTTGCATGCCTGTAACTCCAGAAGTATTAAAGATATCTTAATATCCTTTTAGATGTTGGTTCTTAAGAAACATTTCTTTTGGTATCTTTATTTTTAAGCCCCAATAATGTTCAATTCCAGAGATATGTGGACTGTAATGTGGCCCTGACTATTTTGTAGAAGAGGGTCAAAATGACTTGAAATTTGGAGCCAATTTACAGGCTTTATAAATGACTTTAGAAAAATGACAGCATCATTATATTATTTTCACACAGAGATTGTTAGGTCTATTAGTAAAATCTATTGACTTTGTCAATCATTGTTGCTTTATATACCAATAGTGACAGTTCACAAATTGGGAAAAAGCACTTGTGTATTTTTTCCAAAGTTTGCAGGCCTGTAACTCAAGAAGCATTAAAGATATCACAACAGCCGTCAAGATTCTGGGTTGTAACAAACTTTTCTTTGGGTATCTTCAATCTTATGGCCTTTTATGGTTCAGTTCCAGATATATTGGGATCTTGATATGGCTCCATGAGTAAGCTGAAACCTTTTCAGTGGTCAGAAACTAAATGTGGTTCTAAATGGGTTTTATTTTTTTAAGTCACCACTTAATCACAATTACCACTATTTGTCTTTCTTCAGTAAAACATATAAACAAAATAAAACATGTTGAGTGTCTGAAATTTGGTTGATTTGACATTAAACATGATTTTTTGCCAACGTTTACTCATATTGAGAAACAAACCAGCAAATACTACATAAAACAAAACATTCTGTATTACCTTTCAAAACATCAACAACAACAAGAGTCTTGAAACTACACACACATTCATGCATGTTTAGAGGGAACATCTTTTTTTTAGATATCTATGTGTTAAAATGCTGAAAAACACTCATTTATATGCATATGTATTAAAAATCTAAAATGCACCGGTCAAATCTGTCACACTCATTCTGTCAGTACTGTGAACATCTATAGAAAAGAGCAACAACCATTCAAATCCACCCAAACCTCACAAAAGCATGGCTGTTACCTCTGGTCTTCTTCAGATCCAGAGAGATCTCTTTAATGGCGAAGTCGGCGTGGAACGGGGCGATCTGCTCACGCATGATGAGGAGATGTTTGATAAGGAAGAGCTGCCCATCTATTTGAGTCTGTGAAGAAAGTACAGCAGTCTGATGAGATCCACACACACTGTTACTCTCGGGAATTAAACCTGACGGACCAATCCTGCCTCAGCCAGCGTTTCTGATTCTGAGAAAACTTTTTTACCAAATGTTACACAAATATATACACAACATAATATTAAAAAAATCACAACTGTTTGAATGTTTATATAGTGATGATCTATATTATCACCCAGCAATATATTTAAAGTTGAATAAATAGTACATCAAACTTTATTTGCATATATACACAGTACTTACATAAAACAATATATGCTGCATAACAAATATCAGCTGTGTGATTGCATAAATCATTGCAAAATGTAATATCGTCCAGCTCAATATATATAGTTGTATATATATTATATTTAAGTTTAAACACATATAGTGCACTCATGTAAAGCAGCATAAAGTATATGGTAGATCTAAACTGTTTGATGGTTTATATCTCATTGCAAAATGTAACAATTATCATCTAGCCCTATTCTGCTAAATGTGACAATAAGGCATGGAGATATTGAAGATATGAAGATATAAACAATAACTTCATGATTTTATGTAAAGCTGCTTTGAAACAATGTGTATTGTGCAAAAGGCAATAAAAAAAAAACCTGACTTGAAATTTAATATGGTAAAATGTTGTTTCTGTTATTAACAATAGTGGAATAAATTTCTCAGGACACAAATAAATACAAAAAATATATATAAAATTCATACATTAATAAAAAAAAATATTAAGGAAAAAAAAAAGTGTTTCTGGGTCATTTACAATAGTGGAGTGAATGTGTGATTTGTGACTGATTGTCATGTATACAGGTGCATAAACACTCACCTTGTTCTTCTGAATGATATCTGAGGCTTTGAGGAGAGACTGGATACAGGCAGACAGAGCTTCCTGTGACAGACCCTGAAACACCGCCCTCTACAGGACACACCACACAAAACAATCACTCACTCGCTCGCTCTCATGACATCTCAAACCACATTATCTTCTGTCTTTCACAAGGTGCATTTCTGAAAATATCATAAACAACAACAACAATACTTCTAATACTACTAATGGTTATTTAAAAAGAAGATTTAATTTGTTTTTGTCAAGTTTTAATGACTTTGTTGTGTGTTTTTGTCATTTCATTAGTTTTAGATTTTTTTTAAATATGTCTGTATAGTTTTTATACATTTTTATTAATTAGTTTTAATTTATTTAGCTGCAATTATTTCAGTACTTCAGGTCAAAGAAATGTTGGAATCTAAAATAAAATACATGTAATTATATTATATAAAAAAAACCTGCAAATTTGTGAAATATTATTGCAATTTAAAATAACAGTTTCAGATTTTAATATACGTTAAAATATAATTTATTCCTGTGAAGTAAAGCTGAATTTTCAGCATCACTCCAGTTTTTATTTTGTCATCTTTTATTCACCCAAGGGTTATTGTAGTTAACTGAAACTAATACCATTTTCATTACATGAAATAAAATACACGTTAACTGACAAAAATAAAAAAAAAAAATATGAAAAAAAAATGTATATATAATATTTATTTATTTCAGCTAATGTGCATTTTATTTCATGTAATGAAAATGGTATTAGTTTCAGTTAATTACAATAACCCTTGGGTGAATAAAAGATGACAAAACATTCATGTTTGGTGCTCTGTCAGCATTAAGATTTAATTTAGATTTTGATTCAATATACTAATTTAATTAACCACAAGATC
Organism: Aspiorhynchus laticeps; assembly: GCA_023376895.1. NCBI lineage: Eukaryota > Metazoa > Chordata > Actinopteri > Cypriniformes > Cyprinidae > Aspiorhynchus > Aspiorhynchus laticeps. Next base: position 6,438,784 of record CM041799.1, on the reverse strand, counting down.
AGATAAAGAAGAAAAATCTGATCCTAAACTATTGAATATTCTTAATACATATTAATTATTAAAACAGTGCCATTGGGAAACTATAGATTGGTATTTTTGCACTCATAAATGGTTAATTATTAAATGAACAATTGTTCATTTTGTAAGGATGAATTAGGCAGCGGTGGTGGTGTGTAATACTGACGTCTATGCAGCGGTAGAGTTTGGAGAGACACACGAGCGTCCGTCTGACGGTGGGATACCACATGCCGTGAAGATCTGCAGGAGAAACTGTGCTGTGTGAGCGCGCATCTGCAGGAGAAACACAGCGTACGGTCAGCGCCGTCCACCACGAGATACTGATTACAGACACTGTGTCACCACCAACACACACCAGAGCTGATGAGCTTCTTATTATCAGACTCCTCCAGCTGCACGTCAGAGAAAGAGCTGTTCGAGCTCAACTTCATCTGCTCCTCCTTCAGACTCTGAGCGATTGTCTGCAACAGATCGAGCAGATTCACTCTTCAAAACACTGATGAGATTTGCATTTGCATAAATAAAAGAAAAGAAAAAGTGAATAGGAATTAAAAAAAAAACTAATTCAAAAAGAAATGTTACAAATTTAAAATAAAAAGTATATTAAAAATTATAAAAATAAATACATTTAAAAAAAAAAATAAATACAAACTGAAATACATTACAAAATACAAATAAATACACTTAAAAATAAAATAAATAAATAACATACTATTAAAAAAATAAAAATTAAACAATTATAAAATAAATAAACTAAAAATAAAAAACATTATGTAAAAAATAAAATAAACTACCAAAATGTGAAAAAATAATAACAATTGAAAAATGAATTAAAATATACACAATTAAATAAATTAAAATATTAAAAATTACAACTTAAAAAAAAAACTAATAATTTTTTATAAATAAAATAAAATTTGTATAGAAATAAATTAATTACAAAAATAAAATAAATAATAAATGCAATAATAATAATTAAAAGCTGGATGGATTTCCTAAAGGAAACAGCCGGCTTTCCAGGCAATATTATTTTAGTATAACTGAGACACTATTACAGTTTCCACATACATATATATATATTAGTTTTTGTTACTTTAGGACACCAAATTAAACTAAAAGAAAATGAGAAATGTTGTATTGGCAACTAGCTGAAATAAATATCAAAAAGCATAAACGTATTTATCCCCAGCATTCCTGGACTAACAGCATCTCAGAAGTGTTCAGATGTTCAGTGCTCTGTTAGCTGACCTCCATCATCTGGAGTTTGTCGGGGTAGGCCAGGTCTCCCGGCGCAGGCTTGTATCCGATGATGTCCGTCTGGATGTAGATGTGTGTCCTGTAGACCAAACGCTCCTGAACGTCCTCCAGCATCTGCTTCACCATGGTGTCAAACGCTGCCAGCTGGACCACTGAGACAAACCCACCAATCACACGTCACACACTAACTGACCAGTTCATTAGTTATTGATTCACTATTTAACGCTATGCTAGCATCAAAGCTATGTTCATGGAGATCTCAGAATAAATTACACAAGGTATACAATTTAATAACTTTTTGTTAAGACGTTTCAATTCTATACTAGACAAAAATTCTAAAATACATTCAGGTGACACATTTTTAATTAAATCAGTTAAATACACCTCTGAATAAAACCGTTGTCTATTTACATTAAAAACAGTACAATGTAATAAAATATGCTTCATTTTTGTTTGTCAAGTAAGGCATGATGGTGGTTCTTCGCCTTTTAATAAATATCCCCACGTAAGTCTTGTGTGACCTAAAGACACCTTGTAAAAACAACTTGGTCATGCCTAGATTTAAAATTAGTAAACCAATATTTTTCTTACACTAGGATTTGTTTCATGACATTTATCATATTCCATCTGCCACATGTCATTAATATAAGAGTTTATCACAGAAAGGAATCTGACATATTCAGGTTGAGTGCTTCTTTTGCACTAACTAATTCACTTGACTTGTATATGTACAGTGTTATTAACTGTATAAATAGACGCCGGTGGTAGGAAAGGTTTTACCGTTGTTTTGGACGTGATCCTCCAGCATCTCGTTCTTCAGGATGCTGCAGAGCTCAGACAGCGTCTCCAGATGAACCACGTGGATGATCAGAGGCCTCAAGACGTCATACAGGGACAAGCAGAGATTCTCCAGAAGCTCACTGTCACAGAACATATGCTCAAATAATAATAGAAACATATTTAAAAGCAAAAAGACCCAGCTTGACTCCTTCACAATCTGAGGTTAATAGTTCAGACAAAAATGAAAAATAAATAATAAAATACACAGAATGCCAAAGCCTCTGTTTTCCATGCAACAAAAGTAGATGGTGGTTTAACCTGCCAGGCTCCAAAAAACCAAAAACTAAATAAATAAATATAATACATAAATAATAAAAAATTAAAATAAAACAAAATGCAAATAATAAATAATGAATAAATAAAAGCTAATAAATAAAAAAACTAATAAAATAAATATAAAACAATATAAATATTAAAAAGAACAATAAAATAAATCAATAATTTTTGATAATTAAAATAAATTAATTGATTAAATAAAAATAAAGATTATAAAGATAAATATAAAGACAAACAAACAAATACAATTTTTTTTTTAAAATAAATAACGAAATAAACAAAATAAAAAATAAAAATGCAACTAATTAATAAAATCAAATAAAGAAATAAAAAAATACAGAAACGAACAAATGAATAAATATGATTCTGTCTAACATGTTGTGCTTCATGTATTAAAGAAAATAACTGCGGGTCAGAACAATATGAAAGTCAATGATGAGAGAGTTTATGTTTGTGTGAAGCATTGCTTTAATCTGAAATGAGTTTCTTTACTCACTCTAGTTTGGTCGTGGGTTTGGAGAAGAACTCGTTGTAAAGCTGGTGTTCGTCTTGACACACATGGACCATAAACGCACAGCCGCTGCGCACCTGAAACAATAACTTCAATCATCAGCTGAACCTTACAAACGAACACATGAGCGTTTATTACATGTGGAGCAGACTTTCAGTCAAAACTGAAAAAACAATGAAAAAAATAAAATAAAAGCATAAACAAAAGCAAAAATGGTTATTCAGAACATTCACATGAACATGAAGCTAGGGACAACAACAACAACAAAAGAAATGAATAACTAATTGTATCTATGTAGGTTATTTTCTTCTAAACGTCCAGGTTGTATATTGTTTAAACAAACAAACACACTTTTCCCCTTTTTGAAAATCACTGGACAGATTAAAAGAAACAAGACATTTTTGTGTTCATTTAAAAACTATCATCCATTGTAAATAACAGGAAAAACTACACACACAAAAGTCACATGATCAGCACACGATGTGTGGAAGTAAACACGTATGATATGATTAGTATGGCAGAACGTGGCTCCCTCACCAGAGCGCAGTGATCCTTGTTGTTCTGGCTGGTGAGATCTGTGATGGTGGAGTTTATACAGGGACTGAGCAGAACTTCCCTCTGGTCCAGATAACACTGATGAACCTCATCCAGCAGCTGCTGATACCTGACAGACACACAGTCATGTTTCACAGTGCACTTCATCTCATTACATGACAGTTTGTTTCAAAACAGCATGATTCATGACATATAAAAATAAATACACAAAAATAAAAATAAATAAACACAAATAAAACAAAAAATAAAAGAAACTATAAATAAATCAATAAAAATAAATACACAAAAATAAAAATAAATAAACAAATAAAACAAAAAATAAAAGAAACTATAAATAAATCAATAAAAATAAATACACTTAAAAATAAATACATTAAAAAATAAAATAAAAAGTAGAATATCTAAATAAAAGAAAATAAATTACATAAAATAAATAAATAAATAAAAAGTAAAATATATAAATAAAAGAAATTAGATGATAGAAAGATAGATAGATAGATTAGATAAACGAAAAATAACAAAACACAACAAAATTACTACAACTTTAACTAAATTAAGAAAATTAAAACCGATTCAAAGCATTAATGAAAACTATTATACGGTCTCATTTATATTACAATAACCCGGATCCAACAGTCCCTTTGTTTTATATAATTAAAATGGGGGGGGGGGATAAATAAATAACAAAATCAGAATTTTAAATATGGTCTCAGACATTTGGACTCCACTGTATATGCATACAAATGACAATTATCAGAAAATAATAAATCTAAACATTCTCCATCACTCACTCTGGGATTTTGTCAGACCGCTGTTCAACTTGTTCAATGAGCCTCTGAAACAAAAACAATCATATAATAAAAACATTTATTTGAAATATTTTAATAATATAAAAATAGGTTTTATAATGTATATTATATTATATTTTTGAATTCTGGAAGAGCCAAATAAAACAATCCAGTCTGGTGTCAAACGAGTGTTTGCACACAAGTCTTACCCGAACTTTGGGTGCCGATGCTCTGAACTTCACATAGTAGAGCGTGAAGGCATTGTCTGCATTCGGAGCGCCCAGCGGGTCCTGCTCGGGTCACATTCAATAAACAAACCGGAAATCATACAATCATCTGTGATGTAATCATCAGCCATGCTTGAGTTTATATTACACGCACCCTTTTGGTGAGCTGAGCCGTGAGGTTCTGCAGGGTGCTGACCGCGTGGCTCCTGATGAGGAGCATGGCTCTGGACAGACACTGCTTGAATTTGGTCAGATAGACTGGGTAGTCTTTAAAATGTGGCTGAAAGAAAGAAATATGAGATATGCATGTGTGAAAGATTGTATTGGAACACAAGAGGAGAATACTGCAACACTGTAGCAAGCGTTTGGCTTACATGTGATGAGACGTATTCTATGCATTCGTCTAGTTTAGAAAGCATCGGGATGAATCCCTCGCTGTTCACTGACAATGTCAGGGAGTTCAGTTTCTACAGGTGGGATAAATCAGATTAATAAAAAGACAACAAATGCATGATCAACACATTCTGGAAACAGCAGCAGAGCATTACCGTATTTATGTTTTCCAGTTCATTAAAATATGAGAGCTTCTCTTGGATGCTCTCAGCCAGATCCACCAGCTCTGACTGTCGACAGAAGAGAGAGAAGACAAATATACAGCATTTATCAATGTACATGTGAACACTCCTTTAATTACATACACTACCAATTTCATTATATTATAATGACAATTAAGTTTCTATTCTATCAAGATTTTTTTTATGTTTTTGAAAGAAGTCTCTTCTGCTCACTACGGATGTATTTATTTGATCAACTATACAGTAGAAATTGTGAAATATTATTAGAATTTAAAGTAACTGTTTTCTGTGTGAACATCTGTTAAACTGTAGTTTATTTCTGTGTTCAAAGCTGAATTTTCAGCATCATTACTCCAGTCTTCAGTGTCACATGATGTGGAAACTGTGATACATTTTATTTTCCAGGATTCACAGATGAATAGAAAGATTAAAAGAACAGCATTTATTTGAAATAGAAATCTACTGTAACATTATAAATGTCTTTACTGTCACTTTTGACCAAACTGAATACTTTGCCCAAACCTTTGAATGTTAGTGAATCACCGTTTCCATAAAATTATTGGGCACACAACTGTTTTCAACATTGATAACAATGAAAATGTTTCTTGAGCAGCAAATCAGCATATTAGAATGATTTCTGAAGGATCATGTGACACTGAAGACTGGAGTAATGATGCTGAAAATTCAGCTTTGATCACAGAAATAAATTTCAGTTTAACAGATATTCACAGAGAAAACAGTTATTTTACATTGCAATAATATTTCACAATTTTACAGTATTTTCAATCACATAAATGTGACCTTGAGTGAGCAGAAGAGACTTCTTTCAGAGACATTAAACTTTTCTCCAGTCTAGAGTATATAACGTGCACGGCTGCGGTTGAGAGGGAACATCAGACCTGCTCCTTTAGCAGTTGTTCACAGGCCTCGTGAAGCGTTCCTGTTTTAGTGGACACAAAGAGGTACTGCTTCTGCAGTGAGTCCAGGTGCTCCAGCGCAGCGTTCACGTCCTTCAGTATAGCGTCACACTGATCCTGATAGCCGTTCAGAACAACCCGGGTCGTCCTGCGGAGGAAAGCACAATTCATCTGAGCAAACAGCAGCTTTTACATCAATAATGCCTTTGTTATAAACACCCAGAAAAACGCTCGCAATCATTTTTGCTGGAACAAGGACACTTGACAGAATACAATTTTAATTCTTAAGAAACTCACAATAATGTATGCAAATTCTCATATATTATATTCTCATGCAAGTATTTCTTAATCATATGTGAGCCTGGAGCACAAAATCAGTCATAAGCAGCACAGGTATATTTGTAGCAATAGACAACAATGAATTGCATGGGTCAAAATGATAGATTTTTCTTTTATGCCAAAAATCATTAGGATATTAAGTAAAAATCATGTTCCATGAAGATATTTTGTAAATTTCCTACCAAAATATATCAAATATCAAAATATAATATCAAATATATCAAATATCAAAATATAATATATCAAAACTTAATTTTTGATTAGTAATATGCATTGCTAAGAACTTCATTTGGACAACTTTAAAGGCGATTTTCTCAATATTTTGATTTTTTTGCACCCTCAGATTCCAGATTTTCAAATAGTTGTATCTCGTCCAAATATTGTCCTATCATAACAAACAAACCAAACCACTTATGACTGGTTTTGCGGTCCAGGGTCACATATGGACATGAACACACACCTGTACTTAGAAGCTTCATCCTGATCCATCTGAACCTGCAGCTTCGAGAACCAGGAGAAAAACTGACAGACAGATGATGTCATTAGTCATGTGATGATGATGATGATGATGTCATTCATCTTGTGCACAATAGATACAAAAAACAAACAAACTACAGAGTCTGTGAAGACTTTCATTCATTAAGAGTGTGTAATACTAAATCACTTTACTTCCCTACAATGTTTTTTTTAAATACTAGATAAACTCAGCATTATTCCTTGATTGATTACAGCTACACTGATATTAAACAATCTCATCATATACGAGGCTATAATCCCAGAAATAAAAACTTTTTTTTTTCCATTTTTAGTAAAATGTCAAAACTTTTGGTAGTTTGATAAAGGAATGAGTCGCAAAAATACATGAAATTCACATACTGTGCATGCATAGTATACATGATACAGAAATATGAAAAAACAGTATGTTAGTAATCTATTAGTATATAGTATGCTATGCCAATTTGTAGTGTTAGTATGCATGATGAAAAGTTTGTCGTAACAGATTATTTTTCTATATTGTGACGTACATCTGAGTATAACAGGTTATCAAACGTAGGGTGGGGACTTGGTTCTGTTGAGATGAGGGCGTGTAGGGCTGCACAATGAATCCAATGTCTAACTGTGATTACAATTACAGATGCCACAAGACGCAATTACAAAACAAACTAACAGTCCACTTACATTAATCTGTGCTAAAGGTTATCCTAAGGGTTTTCCCCCCATTGTTTTACTTTTAGTATAACATTAATAATACAATGCATATTTATTTTTTTTCTTTAAAGAAACCAAACCAATGTATAGTTGACCTTTAAGGCTTAATGCTACAGAAAAGCAATGAAAGTTTTTCAGAAAGAGTGCTTTCAGCTTTTTCATTTTTATATAAAAATATGTCATGCAGTTGCTTCAAACATGGTATAAAGCCATTGAAAACATCATTCAATGTATATTGTGATAATTGTAATTAATAATCGCAATTAGAATTTCAAGGGAATAATCGCCAATTATGATTTTTGTCATAATCGTGCAGCCCTGTGGGCATGGTATTTAAAAAAGGAGGCAGATGAATGTGAGCATCTGAAGATCTCGAATAAAGACAGTTTGATTAAAAATGACATGGTTACAAAATAAAAAAAAATTAACCATATGCAATGATGAATTATTTACAACACGTTTAATAACATGCATTTAAAATAAAAAATGTTATGCAGACTTTAGGAGTTACATTTAACCTGGCTATGTTTTCGTGTAAAGCGTATAAGCAGCAATGCAATTTATTTCCCCATTTTTAATTCAATTTTGAGTAAAATATCTTTTGGCAGTTAATGAAGTAATGAGTCATAAAAATACATAACATTCACATACTGTGTATACAGAATATATACTGCAGAAATAGTAAGAACAGTATGATAGTAAGCTATTATTAGAGCATTATTATTATGAAGTTATTCTCCTGTTTATGACTAGAGTGAATCTGCATTGGATCTGTACTGTACAATGCACAATAGAAATAAATGTGACTTGAACATTAATTTGTTAGTACAGACTAGAGTATGCGATGCCATTCACTTAAAACAGAATGTCTGCATTTATGGACTTTATTTCTCATGAAAGGATAATAAAAGCAGCGTCCAGCTGTGAATGTGTCTGTGTCTGACCTGCTGAGCCGTCTCGATCCGCTGGTTCTCCAGCTCCAGCATCTGAAAGCCCTGCAGAAGCACCTCCTCCGTGGACTCGGGCAGAGTCGCTGTGAACGTGGAGCGCAGAGAGCGAGACGTCAGGCTGCAGATGTCCTCGATGGGCAGCTGAGGAAACATTCAGAGCAGCATTACCATCTCATTCTCTCTCAAAACACCAAACACCAATGATTAAGAGTGAGGAACGCCTGTCGCAGTGGATCAAATGATCCCTAAACTGAGTTTGTGAGAAAGAGAGAAAAATGCAAATGTCTCAACGCCACTGAATGATGATTAAACAACAATGTATGGCATCAGGAGGGTCATTCTGTGTCAAGTCAACCAGAGCTCCCCAGCTCAAATGTTTGATTTTGAAATCAAATGTATTTATTTATTTAGTTTAATATTATTTGGAAAATATCTAATATTGGTTTATTATTTTAAATCAAATGTATTTATTTAGTTTAATATTATTTGGAAAATATCTAGTATTTGTTTATTATTTTAAATCAAATGTATTTATTTATTTAGTTTAATATCATTTGGAAAATATCTAGTATTTGTTTAATATTTTAAATCAAATGTATTTATTTATTTAGTTTAATATTATTTGGAAAATATCTAGTATTTGTTTAATATTTTAAATCAAATGTATTTATTTAGTTAGTTTAATATTATTTGGAAAATATCTAGTATTTGTTTATTATTTTAAATCAAATGTATTTATTTATTTAGTTTAATATTATTTGGAAAATATCTAGTATTTGTTTATTATTTTAAATCAAATGTATTTATTTATTTAGTTTAATATAATTTGGAAAATATCTAGTATTTGTTTAATATTTTAAATCAAATGTATTTATTTAGTTAGTTTAATATTATTGGGAAAATATCTAGTATTTGTTTAATATTTTAAATCAAATGTATTTATTTATTTAGTTTAATATTATTTGGAAAATATCTAGTATTTGTTTATTATTTTAAATCCAATGTATTTATTTATTTAGTTTAATATTATTTGGAAAATATATAGTATTTGTTTAATATTTTAAATCAAATGTATTTATTTAGTTAGTTTAATATTATTTGGAAAATATCTAGTATTTGTTTATTATTTTAAATCAAATGTATTTATTTATTTAGTTTAATATAATTTGGAAAATATCTAGTATTTGTTTAATATTTTAAATCAAATGTATTTACTTATTTAGTTTAATATTATTTGGAAAATATCTAGTATTTGTTTAGTTTAGTATTTAGTTAGTTTAATATTATTTGGAAAATATCAAGTATTTGTTTATTATTTTAAATCAAATGTATTTATTTATTTAGAGTCATTCAACTGCAGTGCATCATGTGTGACCTAAATTCATTCATATATATATATATATATATATATATATATATATATATATATATATATATATACATATGATGAGTATATTATATATCTCATGTCTTTTGTAAGTCACTTTGGACAAAAGCATCTGCTAAATGCCTAAATGTAAATGCAAGTTTAATCATGTCTTTTTAAATTATTTATTAATCGAACATTTGTTTATATTTTTTAGTTTTTCTGTAAACGCCCCCCCCCACCCCACCCCACCCCACCCCACCCCACCCCACCCCACCCCACCCCAGAAGTAACATTACTTAATATCTCAGTTAAAGTGTTTTTAAACCTTACATGTAAAAGGAAGTGATATATTTTCATGTGTAAAGAGACAATTTGAAAAAATATTTGGAAAATATTATCTACTTTTTTTAACTTAATATTGTACCGTACACTGTTAGAGTTATTATTTAATTTTGTATTATATATTTATTAGAATCGAATTTGTTTAATCTTATTATTTAAATGTTTACTGTTTCTCTCCTAACTTTTCCAGGAACCCAGTTTGAAAGCCACAGGGGTTCTGCTGGAAGTTAGCAAACCCCTGGTTAAACTAGCATTATTAATTCGTCTGTCTTGTTTAGCTAAACTGACTCATTTGCATACTGAATGGATTACATACGTGGCACCCGTCCACACACTGACTTCACCTCACCTCACCAGCCAGACGAGGGTCTGAACACACCGAGTGCTCATCCTAGTGTGCACTACAGAGCAGAAGTGTCCCTACAGCGAGTGTGTTTGTGCTGTTAGCTGACACTAGCTAAGTTACCCTGCACTCACCTCCGCGGGGAGAAGCGTGACTTCTGCGGCTGCGCGGATCTCGAGGATCGCGTCCGTCTGTTTCTCCGTTAACGGAGCCATCGGCTCCCCGCGACGGTCCCAGTGTGACAGCTTCTCCCGAGTTTCCTTATCAGTGAGCTCCAGGAGACTCTGCTCTGTGGACGCCATCATGGCCAACAACATTCGACGTCATCTAAACGGAAGCTTCTTCCGGGTGGGGCGGAGTCAGGAAGCAGGCAACCAATCAATGAAGCGCTTTCACCTCCACGACACAGATAATAATAATAATAAAACAAAACTCAACCAGACTGCATTCAGTTTTATACATACATTAAAATGTAAACACAACTAAAATAAATAGAGACATTTTGTAAAGAAACTCAAACGTATGAGTTTTATGAGTATTAGTTTTAACTGTGCTATTTATTTTAGGTATGAATAATTAATAATAACGAATTTATTTGTTTGTGTGTGTGTATAAATATATATATATATATATATATATATATATATTCATACGTAAAATAAATAGCACATAGTTAGGCAAATATATATATTTTTATAAAATATTTTCTTATATATATATACACACACACAATTCATTAATTTTATTCGTTATTATTTCTTATTCATGCTTAATATAAAGAGCACAGTTACTCTCTCTCTCTCTCTCTCTCTCTCTATATATATATGTGTGTGTGTGTATATATATATATATATATAATTTAGATTAATATTTTTTTAATATATTTTGTCATTTTTGTCTAACTATTTTAAGAATGAATAATATACACACACAATTTTGATTTAACTCTGTAATGGCTACTCATTTTTTAGCTTTGATCTTCTTTAATATTTTAATCTTCCACTGTACACTACAAATATCTGAATATTGTGGAGAATTATTGTATTTATCATATTTAGAGGCAAGCATTCACAACGAAAATGGGACAAGCAATTTTATTATTCCAGGGCAGGACATTATTCACAATTTTTTTTTTTTTAATTCAGAAAAAAAAAAAATTCTGAATACAAAATATAACTGTAACACTGTACACTGAAACAGGTTTTAGAAGCATTTTCCAGAAAAGTTTAAGTTTTAATCTAAACAGTGAATCAAATCAAACTCATGCATAAAGTGCAGTAGGTGCTACTCAATCTGCAACACAAGATATTTCTAACAAAAGCCATTCATTTAACTGATTGTGACAGAAATCATTTTTTAACTAACATCCCTTTGTGCTTTTGGTCAGTCGAACCAAACCAAACCTCAGTGTGACGATGAAAACATCCTGAGAATCAGATCGATTTCATCAAAGTTAAATAAATTCATTTCAGGATATATCCATACTTTGGCATTTCTCCTTCCATGCCACGTGATGAGCAGGCCAGCGCAGGGAGACCAAAAACATCCTGAAAATTAAATTCATCAAATTAAATGTCACAGTTTTCTTGCAAAATGACAGGGTAAAAGGTCAGATTCTTAGAAAAAAAGTGCACATACAATATATGGCTCTGTTCGGAATGGCATACTACCATACTACTCATACTATTTCTGCAGTATACTGCAAGTTTACTGTGCACACGATGCTAATTTTCTGTTAGCAAAATAGACTGAAATATCTGCATGACCTGCCGAAATACAATTAGAGAGCATAGAAAAACTGTTAAAATCTACAAGTATACACTACAGGTCAAAAGATTGGAATAATTAAGATAATTAAGTCTCTTCTGCTCACCAAGGCTGCATTTATTTGATCAAAAATACAGTAAAATTGTGAAATATTTTTACAATTTAAAATAACTGTCTTCTATGTGAATATATGTTAAAATGTGATGTATTTCTGTGATGCGCAGCTGTATTTTCAGCATCATTACTACAGTCTTCAGTGTCACATGATCTTCAGAAATCATTCTAATATGCTGATTATTCACCAGCTACTCAAAGTAAGTATACTGCGCAGTATTCAGTATGTAGTAAGCTAGTATTCCATTCCGAACACAGTAAATGTTTCAGGACGTGAAGAAGAGCACCGGTCTAATAGCGGAGCACAGGAGCGTTTGATAGTAATATTGAGGAAGAAAGACAGTAAAACATGTGACCGTTGATTTCATGTAACTATAGGTGTTTGTACAAGATCTTATACAGACTTGAAGTCATACTAAAAACCCTAAAGATGAGTAAATAAAGTGACTCGAGGTGCATGAGACAGAAGAGTCATAAATAATCATCAACTATTAGGATTCAAGGTGCTTAATTATGGAATGTAGGTGAAGCGATGTACACTATACGATCTGCTAGTGAAACCGGGAACATTATAATGGACGTTTCCTACAATTTTGGTCCAGTTCTGCAGGTTTTTAGAGCCTGGTTTACAGCTGATGTTAACAAGCGGTCAGGAGAGACACATCACTGTTGTTTTTTTAAAAATATGCTGGAATAGTTCAGCCAAAAATTAAAATTTGCTGCATGTGTCCTCTCCCTCAGGCCTTCTGAGATGTAGAGGAGTTTGTTTCTTCATCAGGTTTGTAGAAATGTGTCTCTGCATCAGTGTCTCAGCAATGGATGCTCTGCAGTGAATGGGTGCCGTCAGAATGAGAGTCCAAACAGCTGATAAAAACATCACAATAATCCAGTGATCCACTTCTCAGTTAACATCTGGAGAAGACAAAAGCTGAAACAAATCCAGCATTAAGATATTTTTAACTTCAAACTTGCTTCCAGCTAAAATATGACTCCATAATCCATAATATAAAATTCTTTATGAATAATGTTAATGGGATTTTAATTTCAGGAAATGATTGTTGTGCTCTAATTAGCGATGTTATTGTTACCTAAAACCATTTTTGTTAATTAAAATGAAGCTGAAATAAAATGTAAGTATTATGTGAAGAAATTAAACTAATAATAAAAAAAAAATTGGAAATGCTGACTGATATGTTTAATTTACAGTACTTAAATGACTAAAACTGAAACAAAAACACATTAAATATGATGAAATAAAATTAAATATTGATATTAATAAAATTTGAAAAAAAAAAGTTGTAAAATTTAAAGAAAATTAGAAATGCTGCCTTGGTAACTAACTGAAATAAGTTTAATTTGAAGTATTAAAATTACTAAAACTAAAATGGAAATACATTTTATTATTATTTTTTTTAATAAAAAAGCTAAACAAAAATATAAAAAACAACAATAAAAAATTACAAAAGCACATAAGAAAATTACTAAAATTAGGGAGAAGAAAATGAAAATGAAAATATAAAAATTAAAACTGAAAAAATAAAAATAGACGCTAGTTCAAAATAGTAATAATCCATAACGCTTCCTCCAGTGAAAAAGTGTTCTGGTCTGAATCAGGAGAGAAATCTACACAGATTCACCGTTTACAAGACAAAACAGTCCAGAACAGCTCTAAACAAATATGTGACTGGATTTTGATGTGAGAGACAACAGGAGATGGACTTTTTCACTGGAGGAAGCGTTATTATGGACTCATATTTTAGTTAAAAACATCTTAGTGCTGGATTTGTTTCAGCTTTTGTCTTCTCCAGATGTTAACTGATGGACTGGAGTGGTGTGGATTACTTGTGGATTATTGTGATGTTTTTATCAGCTGTTTGGACTCTCATTCTGACGGCACCCATTCACTGCAGAGCATCCATTGCTGAGACACTGATGCAGAGACACATTTCTACAAATCTGATGAAGAAACAAACTCATCTACATCTTGGATGATCTGAGGGTGAGCACATGTTCATCATATTTAGATTTTTGTCAGAACTCTTCCTCTGAACAGCAGGTGTACTGGAGGAGCGTTCAGTCGCGTGGGTCACTGATCTCTAAGTGGTCTGGGATGGGGAGCCCCGTGAGGACGGTCAAGCACTTGTTCCACACACTGAAGACGGGACAGATGGGCTGAGAGAAGGCGATGTCGAAGGTGTACAGGTGCTGCGTTCCAGCGGCATCGTAAAACGCCAGAGAGCCGGAGTCGTAGTCGAGCAGGACGCCCAGACGCCGCATGTGAGGAGACGGCTCGATTGGAAACTCTTTACTGTTGTGACGCACGGCCCACGAGGTGTTGCAGCGGCTTAGTACCCATGATGCCGAGTCCTTACCGACCCAGCCGTGCTTGGGAGCCGATTTGTAGGCAATACCGATAGCAAACCTACAAAGAATTAGAGAGAATACATTATACATTCTACCAGTCAATTGTTTGGAATAATTCAGATTTGTAAAATGATTTTGAGTCTCTTCTGCTCACCAAAACGTTTTTTATTTGATCAAAAATACAGTAAAATTTTTAAATATTAATATGATTTAAAATAACTGTTTTCTATGTGAATATATTTTAAAACGTAATTTATTCCTGAGATCAAATCTGTATTTTCAGCATCATTACTCCAGTCTTCAGTGTCACATGATCTTCAGAAATCATTCTAATATGCTGATTTGCTGCTCAAGAAACATTTATTATTATTATTAATGTTGAAAACAGTTGTGCTGATCAATGTTTTTGTGGAAACTGTGATACATTTTATTTTTTAGAATTCACAGATGAACAGAAAATTTAAAAAAACAGCATTTATTTAATCATATGCATACATTTATGTACTTATAGTTAAGTTTAAAAATAAATTTTAAATTTACTGCAAATTCTTCAGATTTATACAACCATATATTATTGTTAAAAGTGAAGACAATATTATTATTTATATATTATGATTAGTGCTGTCAAACGATTAATCGCACCCGAAATAAAAGTTTTTGTCTACATAGTATATGTGTGTGTGCTGTGTATATTTATTATGTATATATAAATACACACACATGCATGTATATATTTCAGAACAATATGTTGTTTATATATTAAATATATTTATATATACTATAAATTTATACATGTAAATATTTTCTAAATATATACTGTATGTGTGTGTATTTATATATACATAATATACACAGCACACACACATACAGTGGGTACGGAAAGTATTCAGACCCCCTTACATTTTTCACTCTGTTATATTGCAGCCATTTGCTAAAATCATTTAAGTTCATTTTTTTCCCTCAATGTACACACAGCACCCCATATTGACAGAAAAACACAGAATTGTTGACATTTTTGCAGATTTATTAAAAAAGAAAAACTGAAATATCACATGGTCCTAAGTATTCAGACCCTTTGCTCAGTATTTAGTAGAAGCACCCTTTTGATTTAATACAGCCATGAGTCTTTTTGGGAAAGATGCAACAAGTTTATTTGGGGATCCTCTGCCATTCCTCCTTGCAGATCCTCTCCAGTTCTGTCAGGTTGGATGGTAAACGTTGGTGGACAGCCATTTTTAGGTCTCTCCAGAGATGCTCAATTGGGTTTAAGTCAGGGCTCTGGCTGGGCCTTTCAAGAACAGTCACGGAGTTGTTGTGAAGCCACTCCTTCGTTATTTTAGCTGTGTGCTTAGGGTCATTGTCTTGTTGGAAGGTAAACCTTCGGCCCAGTCTGAGGTCCTGAGCACTCTGGAGAAGGTTTTCGTCCAGGATATCCCTGTACTTGGCCACATTCATCTTTCCCTCGATTGCAACTAGTCGTCCTGTCCCTGCAGCTGAAAAACACCCCCACAGCATGATGCTGCCACCACCATGCTTCACTGTTGGGACTGTATTGGACAGGTGATGAGCAGTGCCTGGTTTTTCCACACATACCGCTTAGAATTAAGGCCAAAAGTTCTATCTTGGTCTCATCAGACCAGAGAATCCTTCAGGTGTTTTTTAGCAAACTCCATGCGGGCTTTCATGTGTCTTGCACTGAGGAGAAGCTTCCGTCGGGCCACTCTGCCATAAAGCCCCGACTGGTGGAGGGCTGCAGTGATGGTTGACGTATTTCCCGCTCTAAACCGAAGCCGATCTCGGAGCCCAGCCCAGTGGAGTCTTTGGGAATCTTTACTGTTGTGACGCACGGCCCACGAGGTGTTGCAGCGGCTCAGTACCCATGATGCCGAGTCCTTACCGACCCAGCCGTGCTTGGGAGCCGATTTGTAGGCAATACCGATAGCAAACCTACAAAGAATTAGAGCGAATACATTATACATTCTACCAGTCAATTGTTTGGAATAATTCAGATTTGTAAAATGATTTTGAGTCTCTTCTGCTCACCAAAACGTTTTTATTTGATCAAAAATACAGTAAAATTTTTAAATATTAATATGATTTAAAATAACTGTTTTCTATGTGAATATATTTTAAAACGTAATTTATTCTGAGATCAAATCTGTATTTTCAGCATCATTACTCCAGTCTTCAGTGTCACATGATCTTCAGAAATCATTCTAATATGCTGATTTGCTGCTCAAGAAACATTTATTATTATTATTAATGTTGAAAACAGTTGTGCTGATCAATGTTTTTGTGGAAACTGTGATATATTAAATTCACAGATGAACAAAAATTAGAACCATTTATTTAGATCATATGCATACATTTATGTACTTATAGTTAAGTTTAAAAATAAATTTTAAATTTACTGCAAATTCTTCAGATTTATACTAACCATATATTATTGTTAAAAGTGAAGACAATATTATTATTTATATATTATGATTAGTGCTGTCAAACGATTAATCGCACCCGAAATAAAAGTTTTTGTCTACATAGTATATGTGTGTGTGCTGTGTATATTTATTATGTATATATAAATACACACAATGCATGTATATATTTCAGAAAAATATGTTAGTTTATATATTAAATATATTTATATATACTATAAATTTATACGATGTAAATATTTTAAAATATATACTGTATGTGTGTGTATTTATATATACATAATATACACAGCACACACACATATGTAAACAAAAACTTTTATTTCGGATGCGATTAATCATGATTAATCGTTTGACAGCACTAATTATGATTATCAACTTACTTATACTGAATGGATTTTAACTTCAGGAACTGAATGTTATTGTTAATTGAAACTATTTTTATTATTTTAAATAAAAGTAAAAATATAAATATTAGATGAAGAACTTAAACTTTAAAAACAGGTTTTTTTTCAAATGCTGCCTTGCCAACTAACTGAAATAAGTTTTAATTTGAAGTACTAAAATAAAATAAAATAAAATAAAATATTACATGAACCTACAATGTAATTTATTTATTTTTTTATTTAAAATGCTCTTTTGGCAACTATCTGAAATAAATATTTAAATTGAAGTACAAAAATGACTATAAGTAAAATGAAATAAAATAAAATGTAAATATGAATTAAATTGAAATATAAATATTAGATGAAAAGGGTAAAAAAATACATGCAAATTAGAAATGTTAATATAAATAAAAAAAATCTAATACTAATAAATATGATGAAAGCACATAAAATTTTCTAAAAAAAATAAAACAATCAAATGAACACCTGAAATTGTAAAAATAAAAGCCAATTCAAAACAGTAATACATAATATAATAATATATAAATAATACTAAAATATCCCTGGCTCTATTCCAATATATTGTTATGTGTCAAAACATCATCATCATATCACTAAATTTGAATAAGACAAGGAAGCTATGCAAATATGTGACCCTGGAGCACAAAACCAGTCATAAGTCGCTGGGGTATATTTGTAGCAATAACCAAAAATACATTTTGTATTTTTTTAAAACATTTTGTAAAAATATGGGTCAAAAAGATCTATTTTTCTTTTATGCCAAAAATCATTAGGATATTAAGTAAAGATCATGTTCCATGAAGATATTTTGTAAATTTCCTACCGTAAATATATCCAAACTTAATTTTTGATTAGTAATATGCATTGCTAAGAACTTCATTTGAACAACTTTAAAGGTGATTTTCTCAATATTTTGATTTTTTTGCACCCTCAGATTCCAGATTTTCAAATAGTTGTATCTCGTCCAAATATTGTCCTTTCATAACAAACCATACATCAATGGAAAGCTTATTTATTCAGCTTTCAGAGTTCATAAGTCTTCTGAAATGGCACTGTGTGTGTTTACCATGTGCTTCCTCCGATCAGAATCTCCCAGTAATGGCGGCCGCTGTCGATGAACACGTTCCCCGTCAAGCCGTAGTTCCCCGTGCTGCCGAAGCGGTCCTGAGCGTGGCTCTTCATCGACGAGGCTTCGTCCCGCTCCACTGTCAGATTGTCATGTGACACCTTCAGCTTCCTGTGGGCCGACTTTGGGTCGAGCTTAAACGGCTGACCTGCCATTCACAAACAATCACACAGAGATTCACAGCTGATGACTTCAGGAATGATCAGGAAATCCTACAGCTCACTAAACTAACACACAACTAATTCATTCATTCATTCATTGAAATAAAGCTGAAATATTAGATGAATAATATTATTAAATTATTAATTATTAGATGAACTTGCATGAAAATTTGAAATGTTGCCATGACAACTGACTGAACTGAAATATGTTTAAGTTGGAAGTTCTAAACTTGACAAAGCTAAAACTGAAATAAAAATAAATAAAAGCTGAATATTCAAAAAAATCTGAAATAAATTTCAAATTCATGAAACATAAAAGACAAAAACTAAAACTATTAAAAATTGAATTAAATTAATAAATTGAAATAAAGCTGAAATAAAATAAAGCTGAAACAAATTAAATGAATATTAGATGACAAATCTAAACTTAAAAAAAAAAAATTAGACATGTTGCCATGGCAACTAACTTAAGAAGCTGAAATAAAATAAAATAAAATAAATATTAGATGAAAAACCTAAACTTAAAAAAAAAAAATGAAAATGAGAAATGTTTCCATGGCAACTAATTGAATTGAAATACTAAAAACTGAGAAAGGTGAAGTACTAAAATTAATAAAACTAAAACTGAAATAAAAAATAAATTAAAGGTCAAAGTCACTAAGCATAATGAAAAAGTACTAAAACTATAAAAAAATTATTGAATTAATTGAAATGAAGCTGAAATAATCAAATCAAATCAAATTAAATAAATATTAGACGAAAAACCTAAACTTAAAAAAATGAAAATGAGAAATGTTTCCATGAAAAATAATTGAATTGAAATGTTTAATTTGAAGAACTAAAATTAATAAAATTAAAAAATAAGTTAAACCTAAATTCTAAAGAAAATAATAATACATGTCTATAACAATATTAATAAAACTGAAAACATTAATGAAAACTGAACATATAAAATTCAAAGTGAATTCCTATAAAGGATATAAATCCTTCTAAAATAACTCAGTCTGTATTGCAGTGTCTTGTCATTGATCTGATGACAGAAAGGCTCACTGTTAGTCTTGAGTTTGGCCGGAGGGCTGCTGCGGCTTCCAGCCTGATTCATGGCCTTCACGATGAAGATGTACTTGGTGCCGCTCTGCAGGCCGTGAACCGTGTAGTGATTCTGCTTAATGTTGGGCACGATCATCCAGCTGTCCATCGAGTTACACAGACCTGAAACGTCACGCACATGTAACACAATCTCTGAAACATCCTGCACATTTCTATTGGAGATGGGCAATATATTATCTATACAAGAAAAACTCACCGTGACCATGTGTACAACAGGGGTATTTATCCAGCTATTAAAAATGATGGCATGTGCCATTTTTTGAAAAGAAATATTAAAGAATTAATTTTAGTAAAAAAAAAATCATTAAAAGAAATTGTACTAAAATGAAGTTTGAAAAGTAAAATCCTTTCAAACCTAAAAGCCTTGCGAAATCCTGGTGTAAAATAAAATAAAATAAAATGATTAAAACTGCTGAAAAACTTAAAACTTAAAAAAACATGAACTGAAATAGGTTTTAAAATAATACAATTAAATCAAACTAAATCAAATAAAATAAAACAAAGCTAATTCTTCATTTATGCATCCAGGCCACAGTGTTTGGATGGATGAATAAAGCCATCCAAATGAATTAATAATTAACTGAAATAAAGCTGAAAAATAAAATAAAACAAGAAAATAAAATATAAAATAAAATAAAAACATTTGATGAAAAACCTAAGCTTAAAAATAATGAACTGAAATGTATTTTAAGTCGAAACACTAAAATTAAGAAGAAACAAGCTCCACTTGCTTCTTCATGAAACTTGTTTCTGATTTTTGCAAACCAAGATGACTGAATATGCTGCAGACACCAGTATAGAAATACTTATAATTCTTGTTTCCTGAAAATACAGAATTGTGTTTGATGCAGGCGCTAGAATTTTGACAATTTTTTACATTATTGTCCATTGTTTTTTTTTTGTTTTGTTGGTTTTTTAAATATAATTTAAAAGATTTAATTTAAATCTGCTGGTGAAATCAGGCATTATGATGAGTAGCAAATATTATATATAATATATATTATATTCAGTATGGTGTTAATTGCACATTTGGATTAGCTAATGTTGCTATTCCCCCTCAGTTAAACTTTTTTTTTTTTCAGAAAAATTGTGAAAATAACAAAAAAACAAGTTGCACATTGCAAATAATGCAACTAAAGTTGCAAATAAAATTTCAAATAATGCGGCAAGTGGTTGATTTGGCATTCATTCTAATTTAATTGCATTGAAATGCATGACTTGTTAGCGGTGTTTTCTGCTGCTTTAGCCCGCGTTCGTCCTCAGATCTGCCTGACACCAGCGCTGAATTGTGCTTTAAATCCACTGATTGACCTTGATCTAGACTCAGTGCTGCAGTATAATCTGCTCTAATCCACACATCTACGCTCATACTGAGCTCAAACACACACTTTCAGGGATTTCTGGCTGGATTGTGTTTGCTTTTGTGTCGCTATACCATCCCGGCCCCTGCAGCGCTTTATAAAGTGCTGGATTCTTAATAAAATCACAGCGAGGGTTGATTTGATTTCTCGTTTTGCACATAATGACATTACACACGGATACGGTCGGCCTGTGTTTGACAGACGGTCATCTGGACTGAGTTTCGGCTCGGTTTGTTTACTGACGACGTTAGCCTGGCTGGTGAAGATGGTATAAAACTGAAATAAAGATTACAAAATATTATAATAAAACAATGAAGTAAAATAAATAATAATAATAATATTCAATGAAAAACATAAAATGATATATGCTTTAAGTTGAAGTACTAAAGTTAATCAAACTAAATCTGAAATAAAAAAATGAATAAAAATTAAATCCAGGAAATCCTAAATAATTTTACTATGAGGTCAAAGTCATTAAACGTAAAAAGAAACTACTAAAAATGTATTTAATTAATTGATTGAAATAAAGTTGATATAATGTTGAAATAAAATAAAATAAAAATTTGATGAAAAACCTAAACATGAACTTAAATATGTTTTAAGTTTAAGTACTAAAATTAATTAAAAAAATAAATAAAAATAAAAATAAATAAATGTTAAATATTAATTTATCCATCCAGGAAATCCTAAATAATTTTAGGTCAGGGTCACTAAACATAAAGAAAAAACCTACTAATATTATTAAAAATCAATTTAATTAATTAACTGAAATAAAAATAAAATACAAATATTTGATGAAAAACCTAAACTTTAAAAACATGTTGCCATCAGGGATGCACGATATTATCGGAATCGGCCAATAATGGCTTTAAATATAAATATCGGCCCTATATGAAAAATTATGCCGATATGTCTCACCGATAAGAGGAATACATTAACTCACATGTGCTCAGGGTGTGCTAGT
This sequence comes from Aspiorhynchus laticeps, assembly GCA_023376895.1. Taxonomy (NCBI): domain Eukaryota; kingdom Metazoa; phylum Chordata; class Actinopteri; order Cypriniformes; family Cyprinidae; genus Aspiorhynchus; species Aspiorhynchus laticeps. Next base: position 6,416,459 of record CM041799.1, on the reverse strand, counting down.
GATTGGATCACGTCAGCAGTGTGGCTCATTCTTGAAGCACAGTTTTGTCTGAATGATGATTAGATTCACTGATTTAGATCGCTGCATTTAATCTGAGAATGCATGTAAAGAACAGAGTAAACAGTAATAGCACGTGCAGCGGCAGCCTCCCCCGGGTCCTAACGCCCGCTCTGTAAGGAGTTTTAATTCCAAAGGGGGCGCTGTTGGCCTACTTCTAATAAAATGAAAGTAAAATACACAAATAATACTTAGACTGTGTTTCTGCCATAAAATCATGAGTATGTTTTGATTTAAAGGTCAGAAGCTATAGCTTACATGAATAAAAAAAAAAATCATAAACATGACACTTTTAAATTAAATAATTTTATATATACCGATTTCTTCATTAATGTAATATGTTATATTTTTTAAACAAATTATGAGCTCTAAAAGATTTTCAGAATTTTTACAACTCTTTTGCTTTAGACCTTAAAATAAAATGTTAAGGTTACCACTGCATCTTTCTGAAAAAAAAATGCAGCGATTGATATATATAGTCAAAGCTTCAATGTACTGTCATTATAAAAGAACTTCATTACTGTTTACTTAATTCTAACAAATGAGTTCTTGTTAAAAACTAACCAAAATTTAAATAATTTGCTTATAATTTCCACACAAAAGGAAATACAGCGGTTTTGGTATCGGCCAAAATGAGTTAAAAATATCGGCATATTGGTTATCAGCAAAAATCCAATATCGTGCATCCCTAGTTGCCATGGCAACTAACCGAACTGAAATATGTTTTCAGTTATTTCAGTTCTAAAATTTATAGAACACTGAAATAAAAACAAATAACAGCTATATATGTATTCATCTATCCATAAAACCCTAAATGATGTTAATATGAGGTCAAAGTCACTAAACATGAAGAAAAAAAACATACTAAAACTATTAAAAAATGTATTGAATTAATTAATTGAAAAAGCTGAATTAAAATAAAATTAAAAATAAAAGAAAAAGAAATATAATAAGCTGAAATAAAATTAAGTAAATAATATTACGTGAAAATATTACACAAATATTACGTCAGTAGGCATGGATGTGGTCTGTTTGTATTTTACAGACGTCATCTGGAGCGAGTTTGGCTCGTTCACTTACTGACGACGTTAGTCTGGCCGGTGGAGATGGTGTACTGCAGCTCGTATGAAACCACGCTGAACTCATCTTCTGATGTCCAGTGAACGGTGATGGTGTCGTGAGACGCCGTGCAAAGCTCCTCGCGGATAGTGGGAGCATTCGGAGCTGCGACAGAAAACAAAACATTCAGGTCACACATATGCAGTATATACTCAAATACTGCATGCAAACGGCCAGAACACTCTTTCCACATGCAGACGCCAAAGCTAATGCATTGCAAATGTGCAAGTGTTGTGCATACTTACTGCAACATGTAATGTGGTGGAAATAAACATGTCTGTGCAATTAAACTGGATGTCATTACTAGCTACAGTAATTGTTTCTAAGATCTCACTTCATGAGCAAGAAATGATCTTCAAACTGTTGCACCATGACAGCGTCTGACCCGAAAATGGAAAATGTACTGTAGAAGATGATAGTTTATGTTAATGTTTCTCACACTTTTTCTCTCACAGCAACACTGAGAACCTGAAACATGTTTGTTTTGCATTATGATTTTTTTTTCTTTTACTGTATAAATGTAAAAATACAATAAAACAGCCTCTTCCATTAATAAATACATTATTCTGAGCAAAATATATGAACGATTGAATGAATAAATAAATAAATAAATTAATACATTTATGATTAATATAGATGAAATGAAATGTAAAACTAAAACTGAAATTAAAACCATAAAAAAAAACTTTCATTTCTTGATATAATAAATGTAAGCTGAAATCAAATCAAATTTTATATATATATATATATATATATATATATATATATATATATATATATATATATATATATATATATATATATATATATATATATATATATATATATATATATATATATATATATATATATATAAAAAAAAAACACTATTAAAAAGTGACAAAAATACAAAAACATTACTGAGTTTAACTAAAATTAAAACTGATAAAATATTAATAAAAATTAACTCTCTCTGTATGCATATATAATTAAGTATTATTTTTTTAAGATACATAATCCTGAGCAAAAAAGAGAATGGAATATATACAAGTTACTAATATATAATAATATAATATATTTTAATAAAAAAACTATGCAAAACAACTAAATTATAAACAACTATTAATAATATATATTATAATATGTATTATATTGCAAATACACAATGTAGGCTATTACTGTTTACACAACATAAAACAGAGCTTACATAGCTAGAATCCTTCTTGTTTTTACATAAAATGTTTCATGCCTTAAAGAGCAAACATATGGCAAAAATGTGGATGACGTTACTATTATTAGCATGAAGTGATTTTGTGCAGCAACAGAGCAGTTGGCACAGAAATAAAGCAGACTGTGTGTTTGATGACTCCCTCAAGCCAGCCGTCTGCCGCGACGCAGAATAAAGGACCTCACAGAGATAAAAACCAGAAAAACATATTTACTTCACCAGGAGCTCAGACTTCAGTCCCTTCTGCTCCTGAGAGAAGAACTGAAACACTGACATCTACTTCATCTGCTTCACACATGACTCTCTGACAAGAAGATCGACCTCAATACTTTCACAACATCGCTACTCCCTTTGACTGATTTTGGCACAGATGAACTCCATATAGAGTTATATAAATGTGACTTCATGAAGTTTTGATATTCGCAATCATTACAGAGTTACAGTCTATGAAGTCGCAGTGTTGGAGCAAGAAGTGGACGTCTGGCTGTATCTTAAAATGCTTTGTCCTGTTTAAAAGAAACTGTGATGCCTTATTTTAAGGGTATCTGAGATGTTTGATGACAGCGCCACCTGATGGCAAAAATGCATTGATTTGCATTGAAAAATTCATGCATTGGCAGCTCAGTTCAGTCAAAGTGTGAAAGAGTGACCAATTCAGTTTTTGAACAATTGAATAATGCTTGCAGCTATTGTTTTAATTACATTTTTATTACTTATTTTCATCCAACCAGGCAGTAGATAAATAAACAACTATTATACATTAGTGGGCAAAGGTTTGGAATAATTACGATTTTAAAATACTTTTAAAGAAGTCTCTTCTGCTCAGAAAGGCTGCATTTATTTGATCAAAATACAGTAAAAACAGTGAAACATTGTTACAATTTAAAATAGCTGTTTTCTATGTGAATCTGTTAAAATTTAACAGAATTATTATTATTTTTTTATTTTTTTTTGCGGAAACTGATACATTTTTATTTTTCAGGATTCACAGATGAATAGAAAGTTCAAGAGAACAGCATTTATTTGAAATATTTTGTAGCATTATAAATGTCTTTACTGCCATTTTTGATCAATTTAATGCATCTTTGATGAATAAAACTAATTTATTTGCTGACCCCAAACTTTTGAATGTTAGTGTATCACAGTTTCCACAAAAATATTGGGTTTAACTGTTTTCAACATTGATAATCAGAAACGCTTCTTGAGTATTTTAGAATGATTTCTGAAGGGTCACTGAAGACTTGAGTAATGATGCTGAAAATTCAGCTTCGATCACAGAAATAAATGACATTTTAAAATATATTCAAACAGAAAAACTTTATTTTAAATTCTAATAATATTTCACAATTTTTACTGTATTTTTGATCAAATAAAAGCAGCCCCGGTGAACAGAAGAGACTTCGTTCTAAAACATTAAAAAGCATTAATTAAGCAGTGAAATAGTTCTGTTTAAGCTTTAAAGCAACATCTAGCTGCATGCTGCAAATGATTGTTCTGCACGGATCTGAAGCGGTGAACTGACCTGTAAGGTAATCCAGACCCTCCAGCATCTTCTTCTCTCTGGAGAAGTCCAGTGCGAACGCGTCGAACGCATCGTTCAGGTTGATCTCTGGGATCAGGATCTGTGAGGACGCCGTCGCCATCGAGACTCTGTAATTATATTTCAAACATGAAATAGGTTAAGACCAGTGTTGGGAGTAATGCATTACAAGTAACGCAAGTTGCATAATCAGCATGACTTTAAGAACTAGCAACGCTAATGCATCTTTATTTAGAAGGATATCTGATTACACTCTTAGGGAAAACAAGGAGCTTCACGATGCAAATGTAAAACCTTGAATGTCTAAATGTTCCATAAAGAACGCTTTAAGATCTAAAAGCTTTCTGTTTCACAAAAGCTTATAAATGGTGAAATGTAAGGTTCTTCAGTGTTGGGAGTAACACAGGTAAGAACAGAGTTCTTTAACGCAACTTGACTGTAATCAGATTACTTTAAGTGAAACCAAAAGTAATGGCATTACTTTTATGGCATCGCTTAGAAGCACCTTATATTCTAAGAGTGTCCTTTTTCAAATAAGTAACGCCAGTGACTTTGTTTCCCATGTCTCACTCTTGACTGACAGATCTGGTGTTGCCATGCTGAGAGAAATCAGGAGTAAGTGCAGAGTGTGAACAAGATGTTACTGTAGCTCTAGTCTAAATATGAACATGTATTTACTCATCTCACTGCACAAAAACAGATTCAGTATTCCCCAAAATGAATAAAAACAGTCAAATGCAAACTCAGAATATTATACAAACCTGCAATAATTAAATGTTAAATAAGACAAATATCATTTGTATTGAATTCCATTTTATTAACCAGTGTCTTTGCTGCTGACCTTCGATGATCCAATTCAACCATACTAAGCAAAAATGACACATTTGAGTTTCATTTTTGTTATTGCTGAATAGCGTTGAACTTTCTTCTTTTGCGTCATATTCTTCATGAGATTAGTTTGAGTTGCGCCCTCTACTGTACAGACGTGAATTTACATTTCCTTCGGCCTGAGGCGTATTATTTCACTTTTGCTGTGAAAGGGCTTTTACATTTGTAAAAGAATAAGTTTTTTTATATTAAAAACAAACAAGCAAGCCCTGCCCAGATTTAAAAAGTAACTCAAAAGTAACATAACATTACTTTCAATAAAAACTAAGTAATGTAATTAGTTACTTTTTTTAGGGAGTAACACAATATTGTAATGCATTACTTTTAAAAGTAACTTTCCCCAACACTGGTTAAGACATGCTAAGATAGCAAAGATTTGATGTATAACTTTATGTTAAATGTGAATGAGAGCTTTTTAGTTACACAGGTACGTGTTAGATTTAAAAGTATGATTGCACTAGTTTTTTTCTGTAGTTTGGCTCCAGACTGACATTACGGCTTTTGCGTGTAAAGCCAGCTCACCGCTCTGAGACGCTCTTTGCGGTCTGCAGGAATCGAGCGTGATCCGTCTCTTTCAGAACCAGATCGGCTTGAGTGATGAGCGAGGACGATCTCTCCACAAACTGCTTACAGTTAGCGATCTGTTGCGCTAGCTTTCTCAAGCGAACCACCTAGAAACAGACAAACACACGTTATGGCCAGCTCTGACAAACCAGCATCAATAGTTTGTCTTGATGAACTTTCCTGTTCTTGTTCCCACCAAATTACTATGAAAAAATCAGAAGATTATCCATTTCGTCATCAGATATATTACAGGGTTTCTGCAGGTTTGATGAAGGTAAGTTCAAGACTTCTTTAAGACCTTTTTAAGACCACAAAGAAAATTTAAGGAATACATTTAAGGGAACACAATATGGTCTCTAAATGTAAATGTTTACGAAGAAAGACAGAAAAATTCAGAAGAAAATTTAAACCATGATTAAAATTAAAACTGATAATTAAAATAAACTCTAAAACTACATTAAAAAATCATTACTTGAAATAAGATGAACTGAATTAACTGAAATAAAATAAAATACTAAAAATAAACTTTACATTTTATTTCAGCTAGTTGAAGTACTAAAATACTACATAGACATCATTAAAAAACAATAATAAAAATGATGCAATATAAATTACTAAGACTTCAACTAAAATTAAACTGAATACTGAAAATATATAAATAAAACTATAAAAACACGTTTTCAAATAGCTCTGATCTCAACTGTTAGAAAATATGAAAATAACTTATTGTATTGTTTTGATCACACTGAAAAAAATGAATAGCTTCCTCAGTATCTCTGTCTTATTTTCCAGTGTAAATGTCTAAAAGTTTCTTAAATCAAGACACATTTACTTGAGAAACAAAATGACATTTGATATGAAGTTTTGTTTTCTGTGAAATGGATCAAAATGAACTGAGCTTCTGATTAAAACAAGACCAGTGGGCTCTGAAAAAAAATCAACTCAGTTCAAACTGAAATATCAGAAGGTCTGAGAAGTGAGTCCTCTGCCTTTGGTAATACATAAGCGGCCTTTGACATTCACCTGCGGTGAGGAAGGAAACAGAGTTTCCTCTGAGACAAATTCTCAGAGACTTTCGGGTTTTTCCCATTTAAGAACAACTCGGCATTAAAGTCAACCTGAAGTAAAGTTCAACCTTTGTTTTTGTGGAGTAACTGATGAATCCTGCACAATAAGACCAGGAAAGACCAGGATTTAAAACAGCTGTTTTCTATGTCAATATCTGTTCAAATGTAATTTATTTCTGTGATCAAAGCTTCATTACTCCAGTCTTCAAAGTGTCACATGATCCTTCAGAAATCATTCTAATATGTGACCCTGGACAGGGTAAACTTTTTGAAACTGAGATTTATGCATCATCTGAATAAGCTCTCCATTGATGTATGGTTTGTTAGGATAAGACAATATTTGGCAGAGATACAACTATTGAATATCTGGAATCTGAGGGTGCAAAAAAAATCTAAATATTGAGAAAATCGCCTTTAAATTTGTCCAAATGAAGTTCTTAGCAATGCATATTACTAATCAAAAATTAAGTTTGAATATATTTACAGTAGGAAATTTACAAAATATCTTCATGAAACATGATCTTTACTTGATATCCTAATGATTTTTGGCATAAAAGAAGAATGGATAATTTTGACCCATACAATGTATTGTTGTCTATTGCTACAAATATACCTGTGTTACTTATGACTGCTTTTGTGCTCCAGGGTTACATTTGCTGATTTGCTGCTTGAGAAACATTTCTGATTATTATCAATGTTGAGAACGTCTCGGTTACGTATGTAACCCTCGTTCCCTGAAGGAGGGAACGGAGACGTCACGTCGGATGACCGACGAATTGGGATCTCGCTTAGAGAGACCAATCCACTTCGAGTGTAACTAAACGAGCCAATGCACATTGGCATGCGATTATTGCATCCAGCTGCTGCTGATCACAGCGTGAGTATAAGTAGGCAGCAGGTGCAGCGCATATTCAGGTTTTCGCTGAGGAGCCGAGCCAGTGACCCGGCCGCTCAGCGGTGGTACAGCAGCCGTGGCGACGGGACGTGACGTCTCCGTTCCCTCCTTCAGGGAACGAGGGTTACATACGTAACCGAGACGTTCCCTATCAGTCGGTCACTCCGAGTCACGTCGGATGACCGACGAATTGGGATCCCTACCAAAAGGCCACGGATACTGCCCCTTCCAGTGTCCTGTGGAAGCCTCCTGCGCCCCTACTTTTTGGCGCAGGTCAGGGCTTCACAAGAAGACCAGTTACTGTTGCTATGGCACTACCCACTCAGTAAGACTGGATAACACTGGGAAAACGTACCCGTTCCACTTGGAACAGTAACGCTGCGGAAGCCCATCCTTCCCAAAGGAGGTTCAGAAGCACTTACGCATATGAACAACCGTTTAGGTGCATATGGAAGATTTAGAGGTGATTGTAGCCTCTTGGCAGAATGTCTGCCGGGGAAACACGGGCTCTGAGGCTATACCGTGGACTTTACACATATGAGATCCAATTAGGTCTCTACATATGGACCCTAGCCCTCTACCGGTTCTCACAGATTCATCGAGTGAGGGCCTGGCGCCAGACGCTCCGCCACGTCTGGCTGCCGAGGGGACGGAGGAGCTCGACAGGGTCTACAGTACGGACTCTCTGGAGCAGTTTTAGCAAGCCGACCCGAAACCGGAGCCTCTCAGTGCTTCTACCCGTTTGAGGTGAGAACACAGGAGGAGACCGGTTCCACACGAAGGCTAAGAATCTAGCGAACGTGTCAGGGGTCGCCCAACTCGCAGCTCTATAATTATCTGCCAGCGAGGCGCCACAAGCCAATGCCCAGGAAGATGCAACACTTCTAGTAGAGTGAGCTCTCAACCTGAACAGGCAGGGCACACCCTGTGCCTAATAAGCCAGGGTGATGGCATCCACTATCCAGTGGGCCATCCTCTGCTTGGAGACGGCATTCCCTTCTGCCGGCCTCCGTGACAGATAAAGAGCTGGTCTGAGGTCCTGAAGCTTTGCGTCCTGTCAACGTAGCATTTCAATGCTCGGACGGGACAAGCAACGCTAAGGCTGGGTCTGCCTCCTCCGAGGGCAGCGCTTGCAGGCTCACCACCTGGTCCCTGAAGGGAGTAGTGGGAACCTTGGGCACATAGCCAGGCCGGGGCCTCAGGATTACCTGGGACGGCCCAAACTCTAGGCACGAATCGCCGACCGAAAATGCGTGCAGGTCCCCTACCCTCTTGATGGAGGCCAATGCAAGCGGGAGCAGAGTCTGAAAGAAACTTCAGCTCGACTGTCTGCAATGGATCAAATGGGCCCTGCTGTAGTGCTCTGAGCACTAGAGACAGGTCCCAAGAGGGTATAGAGGGGGCCGTGGAGGATTTAACCTTCCTGCCCCCCTAAGGAACCTGATGACCAAGTCATGCTTCCCCACCAACTTCCCTTCCACAGGGTCGTGGTTGGCAGCAATCGCAGCCACATAGACTTTAAGGGTGAAAGGAGACAGCCTTCGCTCCATCCCTTGCTGCAAGAAGGACAGCACGACTCTGACCGGGCACTTCCGGGGGTCTTCTCGGTGAGAAGAGCACCACTCGACAAACAGGTTCCACTTCAAGGCGTAAGCATGTCTCGTAGACAGCGCTCTCGCGGAAGTGATGGTGTCAACTACCTCCTGGGGTAGGTCACCTAGAACCTCCGCGTCCCGTCCCGGGACCAGACATGTTTTAAGTTTCCAGAGGTCTGGACGCGGGTGCCATAAGGTGCTCCGTCTCTGAGTCAGTAGATCCTACCTCAGAGGAATCTGCCAAGGAGGGGCTGTCACGAGGAGCATCAGTTCTGGGAACCAAGTCCGAGTGGGCCAGTACGGCGCCACGAGCAAGACCTGCTCCTCGTCCTCCCTGATCTTGCACAGTGTCTGTGCGAGAATGCTCACTGGGGGGAACGCATACTTGCGGGGGCCCCGCGGCCAGCTGAGTGCCAGTGCATTCCGTGCCGAGTGTTTCCTCGGTCAGGGAGTAAACAACTGGCAATGAGAAGTCTCTCAATAAGCTGGGCCGTCTGGGGATGGAGTCTCCACTCTCCGGGGAGCGCAGCTCGTGACAGCTCGTCGGCTGCCCGGTTGAGCAAGCCCAGAATGTGAATGGCACGAAGCGACCTCAGATGCTTCTGACTCCATAGAAAGAGGTGGCGGGCGAGTTGCGACATGCGACGGAAGCGTAGACCACCTTGTCGGTTGATGTATGCAACGGTCACAGTGTGTCCGTACGGACCAGTACGTGCTTGCCCTGTAAGCGCCTCTTGAGACGGTTCAGGGCCAGGTGTACTGCCAGCAACTCTAGGCAACTTATGTGCCAGTGCAGTTGGGGGCCCCGTCCAAACCCCGACACTGCAAGCCCGTTGAACGTGGCGCCCCAGCCGGTGGTGGAGGCATCCGTGTAAACCACAGCATGCCTAGAGACCTGTTCCAGGGGCACTCCTGCCCAGAGAAACGAAAGGTCTGACCACGGGGTGAGGGTTTGGCGGCAGGCCGGTGTGACTTGGACCCGGTGAGTGCCGCGTTACCACGCCCACCTCGGGACTCGGCCATGGAGCCAGTGTTGAAGCAGTCTCATATGAAGCAGCCCCAGCGGCGTCACTGCCGCCGCAGCTGCCATATGCCCCAGGAGCCTCTGAAATTGTTTCAGTGGGACCGCGGACCTGCTCTTGAACGCATTCAAGCAGTTCAACACCGACTGAGCACGTTCCTGCGTGAGGCGTGCTGTCTGATTGACCGAATCCAATTCCATACCGAGAAAAGAGATCCTCTGCATCGGGGAGAGTTTGCTCTTTTCCCAGTTGACCTGAAGGCCCAACTGGCTGAGGTGCGAGAGCACCAAGTCCCTGTGTTCGCACAACTGGTCCTGAGACTGAGGCAGTATGAGCCAGTCGTCGAGGTAGTTGAGAATGCGAATGCCCTGTTCTCTCAGGGGAACCAGGGCTGCCTCCACAACTTTCGTGAAGACACGGGGTGACAGGGACAGCCCGAAGGGCAGGACCTTGTACTAATATGCCCGTCCTTCAAACGCAAACCGCAGGAATGGCCTGTGGTGCGGAAGGATTGAGACAAGGAAGTACACGTCCTTCAGGTCAATCGCTGCAAGCCAATCTCGGGGACGGATGCACCCGAAGATGCACTTCTGCGTGGGTCTCTTGAACGGAAGCTTGCCCAGTTCAGGACGCGCAGATCCAAGATTGGTCTCCACCCACCGCCTTTCTTGGGCACAATGAAGTAAGGGCTGTAAAACCCTGTCTTCATATCGGCTGGAGGGACCGGCTCCATCACGTCCCTCGCCAATAGGACAGTGATCTCCCCCACACAAGCCTTTACTGCTGTGAGGTGGAACCTGGGAGAACGCCGGGCGAACTGAATCGCATAGCCGAGTCAGATGGTCCACAGGAGCCAGCGAGACGAGCTGGGTAGCACTTTTTCCAGGCACCCAGACACTGTACAAGCGGGACCTGCGGGACCACCGACGTACCCGCGGTGGGGCAGCGAGGTGAAACGCAGGGACCCGGCCCGTATCGGACCAAAGAGGGGTCTAAGTGTGCAGTGCAACACTTACCTGGTTCCACAGTTTGGCAGAGGGTGCGTGAGTAGGGCCTTTGATGACGCTCTCGAACCGCCCACTGCTGCCTGCTGGCGAGAGAGGGAGAAGAGTGTGGTCCGGTGTTGGTCCGTCCATGACTCTCCATGCCCTCTTGGGACCCAGAGGCAGAGAGAACCGCTTCTTGTCGAGATTTTTTATTTTTATTTTTTTAAACCAAAGATTCTCCGCCCGGCCCTCCTCCGGGGGAGGGAGAGGTGCATCCACCATCTCCTGAAGCAGTCCTCTTTCACTCTGGGTCGCCCGTCCTGAGGCCTCTTGCTTTTCCGCTCTCCGCCAGGTTTGACGGGGGCCCGGACGGGCGGGGCGGCCTGCCTACGCCCAGCTCAACGGCACCGCTTCTGGAGGCTGCTGCGGATGCGGTGCGGGAGCAGGGACGGACGCAGGGGCCGCCCTCGGCGACGAGCAGGCTGGGGCGCTGCAACCAGCGGACGGGTGGAGGCAGCAGCTGCCCGCTGGGCAGGATGTGTTGGATCGCCTCAGTCTGCTCCTAAGCAGCCGAGAACTGCTGGGCCATGCTCTCGACTGCGTCGCCGAAGAGGCCAGTCTGGGACACAGGGCCCTTGAGGAACCGAACTTTGTCGGCATCCCCATGTCGACCAGACACAGCCAGGTGACGCTCCTGGACCACAAGTGTGGACATCGCACGACCCAAAGACCACGCAATGACCTTCGTCGCTCGTAGCGCGAGGCCAGAAGTGGTACAAAGCCCTTTCAGAACTTCTGGATCGTGACCACCCTCGTGCATGTCCCCCAGTGCTTTTAGCCTGAAGAACCTGCAGTAACGCCGTAGCGCAAGCGGTTGGCAGCTTCTCCACGGGTCACATAAGCATCGCCGGACAGACCAGACGAGTACCTACAGGCCCGGAAGAGGAAGCACGGTTACCCTGCCGGGTGGAGGCGGTATTAGGACACAATGGCATCGCAACCGACCGCTCCACCGGGGGGCCCCGTATACCCCCTAGCTGCACCACCACCGAGGATGGTGAGGGAGGAGGAGCTAACAGGTCAGTTTCTGGCAGTAAAATGTGCCATCCACAACCTGGTAAGCTCCCCATGCACCTCCGGGAAGAGAGGCACCGGGGCAGGGTGCTGAGAACCAGCACAAACTACCTCGAGAAACCAGTCATCCAACCTCGAGGGCTCGGGACACGGTGGAAGTCTCCACTCGAGCCCTACCCTCTCAGCGGCCCGGGAAAGCATAGCCGTGATTCTGGATCGGACTCAGGCATTGCTACTGCTGTAGCAGCAGCGCAGCCGAATCTTCTTCTCCAGAAATTCTAGCTCACCCTCCGATGCAGCGATCGACATCTGGTCATCGGGAGGAGCACCAGGGATACTGCTGGTACGCCCCTTGTAGAGAGTCCAGCACGTTCCACTGGCAGCTCAACTGGTTTTGGAGTGCAAGAGGAGTGATGGTCCCTCGAGGGTTGGTTCCCTGGAGGGTTTGCCACCACTGTAATCCTCAGACCACCCGTGCCACCACCTGAAGTAGTCCTCGTCTGTCTGCAGCCAGAACGAGAACCAGATCGAGGCAGAGGCATCAGAGCTCCGCCCCTTTCGTGGTAGCGGAGCCTGGCCGCAACTCCAAGATGATCATCTTCCCAGCATGAGAAGATGCCTCATCCACGAACGCCACCTCAGCATGCTCGCATCCAGAAACGCACGGGTGACACGTTGTCTGTAGCAAAACCCAACTCGTCTTTACAAAGACGTAACGTCAAGTTTGCCAGATGCAACGTCGTCTTTAAAAAGACGCACCTGTGAATGCTCTTTTAGGGAAAAAGCTCTTTTAATGTGCTGAAGCGCACAGGGGAGATGGTCACCTGCAACACAAACAGGGGGTAGTGCAACCTGATGTGTGCAATCCACTCGACACGGGAAGAACCACCGCCGCTGAAGCGCCGTACCGCCAGCACGAGAGTCTTCCGAAGAGCGTGCTCAACTCGTTGAATTCACTCGTCAGCAGAAGTCAGGAGCAGAACGATGTAACCGCTCGGCTCCGAAGCGAAAAGCTGAATATGCGCTGCACCTGCTGCCTACTTATACTCACGCTGTGATCAGCAGTAGCTGGATGCAATAATCGCATGCCAATGTGCATTGGCTCGTTTAGTTACACTCGAAGTGGATTGGTCTCTCTAAGCGAGATCCCAATTCGTCGGTCATCCGACGTGACTCGGAGTGACCGACTGATAGGGAACAGTTGTGCTGCCCAATATTTTTGGGGAAACACTGATATTTTTTTTTTTCAGGATTCACAGATGAATAGAAAGTTCAAAAGAACAGCATTTATTTGAAATAGAAATCTTTTGTAACATGTCTTTAATGTCTAATTTAATGCGTTATTGCTCAAGTACCTTTCCTTCTTTGATCTTAGTGCCGATGATTTGTCTCCTCTGCTGTACGATGTTTATCAGTGTGTCGCACTCTTCTGTCAGTTTGCTCTCCTGATGAGCCGCATTGTGCTGAAATTAATAAATCAAACAAAGCAATCAAAATGAATCATTTGGAGGCCGGTAGCGTGACATTGCATGCCTAAAATCATGTTACATCAGGTGACGTGGTTTTATAAAACAAAAACAACAGTGATTTAATTAAATACATCAATATTTTATAAAAATTCATATTTATTAACAATAATAATAATCAAAATAGCTGTATAATAAAAGCAGAATAACAGCGGTCTGGCTTTAAATAAACTTAAGTTAAAAAAAATGTAACTTACTTTAATGATTTTCTTTATTATAAACTGACTAATAATGTCAAAATAATGCAAAAAAAATCATAATGGTCCTAAAATAGGCTTAATTTCTTTAAAATACAACTTAACTTATTTTGTTTTAGCTATTTGCCAAGGAAAACAAACTATATAGACATCACATAAAAAAAAACACAAAATAAAACTAATAAAATTACAAAAACAACAATATTACTCAAACAGTAACCAAAATTAAAATGAAAACTGGAAATATAAAAATAAAATCTAAAACTATAAAAACAAATGTCATTACTTGAAATAAGATGAACATTAACTGAAATAAAATAAAATACTTTTATGTACTTTATTTTAGCTAGTTGCCAAGGCAACATTTTTCATTTCCATTTATTTGAAATAACAAAATAACTAAAACTATATAGATATCATTCGAAAAATTAATACAAAATAATAAAAATCACCAAAAAAGTAATTATTAAAACTTTAAAATTAAAATGAAAACTGAAAATATAAAAATAGCACCTAAAACAGCAACTATAAAAACCATTTTCATTACTTGAAATAAGATAAACATTAACTGAAATTAAATAAAAATTTTAAAAAGTACTTTATTTTAGTTAGCTGCCAAGGCAACATTTCTCATTTCCGTTTAGTTGAAATACTAAAACATCTAAAACTAAAAACTAAAAATTTAACTAATAAAATCATGAAAACACAACAAAATTAGTTTAACTTTAATAAAAGTTAACAAATTACTGTTACAAAAACATGTTTTCCAGTTTACAAGTAACAAATAAAAACAAAAATGTTTGTATTTTGTGATGAATAAGTAAAAGAAACACTAAAGTGAATATAATGAACTCACTGAAGTGGATATAATGTAAAGAGCTGTAATAATGAATGCAGCGCTTGCTTTACCTCCACATGTTGACACGTCTGGATCAGCTTGGCCATCAGGTTCTCCAGCTCGCTGTTCCTCTTGATCAGATTGCTGAGGTTGGAATCCAACATGTGCTGCAGAAAAAACAACAACAGCAGAAAAAAAATGCCAGTTCATATCATATCAGCACAGTTTAACTCACTGAGGGAAAACAGCAAAACTGAGTCATCTACCAAATATCCTACTTCCATAATTGAGTTTGGAGAAGCCGGTGTTTTCTGCTGCGGCATCTGAAGCGCGACTCATGCACTGATGCTCCGTCTGTCGTTAAGCATGTCAAACGTGGTGTGTCCGCGGGCCTGAGCGCTAACGCTCGTCATGGGGGAGGGAGGAAAGCGTCTGCCAAGGATTTGGTATTAAAAAAAGCCCGTTTGATGAGCTCCAACCTCATTTCAGCTCGTGTTTCTGCTTAACATCAGCAGTGGAGACCAAACGTCTGAGACCATGAGTGAAAATGCTTTTATTTTGCATTTTGCAAATTTAATACAAAATGTTACAGCTACAGTGATATTATCAGATGATATTATGAGTGAAAGTGAGCATGAAATGGCTTTAATGCAGGGTTATCATCATTATCTAAAACTAAATATTTTAATTACTTACAAAATAACAAATATTAACTGAAATAAAAAATGATAATAAAAAATTTAAAAATATTTTTAAAAAACAACTTAGAATAAGATAAAATATAAAAAAAACTTATTTTATTTCAGCTGGTTGTGAAGGCAAAATTTCTCTTTTTTAAGTACTAAAATAAAAACTAAAACTTAAAAGCTTAAGAAAACTAACTAATAAAGTTATGAAAACAACAAAATTACTAAAACTTTAACATTAAAATGAAAATAAAAATTAAAACAATAACAAAAACCTTTATATTACTTGAAATAAAATCATCAACTGAAATAAAATTTTAAAAAAAACTCAATTTTTTTTTCATATAGTTGCCAAGGTAACATTTCTCATTTTTGTTTTATGTAAAATACTAAAATAACTAAAACTTAAAAATGAAATATACATAATTAAAAAAATAAATAAATAAATTCTAAAACTTTAAAATTACAAAGAAAACTGAAAATAAATAAAATATAAAAATATAAAAAACATTAATCATTTGAAATAACTGAAAACATTAACTGAAACTAAAAAAAAATAAAACAAAAACTTGTTTTTACTTAAGCATTTGGCATTTTCATTCAGTAAAATAAGTAAAACTAAATCAACTAAAACTAAAAAAAAAAATACATGGACAATTGTTTTTAAAAAATTAGACAAGAACACAAAATTACTAAAACTAACTAAAATTAAAACGAAAAACGAAAATGTAAAAAATGCTATAATAGTATATAAATGCTGCTAAAACAACACTGATTTGACAGCAGCACTGGAGTAACGATTAAAATCTGATGATATTTTTAATTTAAGGTCAGGCTGGAAAAGACAATCTGACCGTCTGAAAGAGGAAGTTCACATGCTCACAACATGGCACTAATTTGCTTAATTGTTTAGTGACCTAGAAACAATGCAGAATATTAACCATTTTTCCTTAAAAATATATTTAATTCAAATATCAGCTGATTCATCGTTCTGGCCAGTAAATAAAACAGCAAATGCATGTAAAATATGACATTTGAGAGTTTCATTTGTAAGGTTAGGAAATGAGGTCAGTGAGTTCAAACGATGACAAGAGACCAAAGAGAGCATGTGTAATGTGCACAACGCTAAAAATAGACGATCAGAGAGATGGAAATCATATTCTCTGCCAGAGCTCTGATTTATATGACATTTAATCCCTGATACATTTTCTCAGATTATTAATCTCTGTTTATCTTTGGGATTTTAACCCGAATAGCAAATGAAAAACAATCCTACTTCATTTTGGGCAATTGGAAAAACCTAGCAGATTATGCACAAGGTTACTGTGGAACAATGATGAATATTGCAGCGATGCAGTCATTTCAAGTTGAGCAATAATGCAAAAATTAAACCAAGTATTAAATTATGGATTTGACATAATCAGGCCTTTTTGTCCTGCATGTTTGTGCATGTGGGTGTGCTTATTTAGAAGTATGCATGCAGAATTAATCATGAGCGGTGAATCATACGATGCAAGATTTTGCAAAACGACAAGATGATTCTAATTTAACCTAAATACTGAAAAGGAGCAGGTCGAAGTGTTTTCATCAACATTAAAGGAATAGTTCACTCAAAAATGAAAAACTGCTGAAAATGTGCTCATCCTCAGGCCACCCATGATGCAGATGAGTTTGTTTCTTCATCAGATTTGGAGAAATGTAGCATTGCATCACTGTCTCAGCAGTGGATGCTCTGCAGTGAATGGGTGCCGTCAGAATGAGAGTCCAAACAGCTGATAAAAACATCACAATAATCCAAGTAATCCACACCACTCCAGTCCATCAGTTAACATCTTGAGAAGACAAAAGCTGAAACAAATCCATCATTAAGACATTTTAACTTTAAACTAAAATATGCTAAAATACAAGTCCATAATCCATAATAACGCTTCCTCCAGTGAAAAATGTATCTCCTGTTGTCTCTCACATCAAAATCCAGCCACATATTTGTTTAGAGCTGTTTTGGCTTGTAAACGGTGCTTGATCTGTGCAGATTTCTCTCCTGATTCAGACCAGAACACTTTTTTTTTTACTGGAGGAAGCGTTATTATGGATTATTACATTTTAAAATAACCTTTATTTTTATATTTTCAGTTTTCATTTTGAAGTCATTTTAGTACTTCAAATTAAACATACATATTTAGTTAGCATCTCTAATTTTCATTTAAGTTTTTAAGTTCTTCATATAATATTTATATTTTATTTTATTTCGTTTCAGCTTTATTTTAATTAACAGAAATAATTTTGGGTAACAATAACATCACCAATTAGAGCACAACAGTCCTTTCCTTAAGCTAAAATCCCAATAACAGTCTCTATAAAATAATTTTATATTACGGATTATGGGCTCATATTTTAGCTGGAAGCAACTGTTTAAAGTTAAAAACGTCTTAATGCTGGATTTGTTTCAGCTTTTGTCTTCTCCAGATGTTAACTGATGGACTGGAGTGGTGTGGATTATTGTGATGTTTTTATCAGATGTTTGGACTCTCATTCTGACGGCACCCATTCACTGCAGAGCATCCATTGCTGAGACAGTGATGCAGTGACACATTTCTCCAAATCTGATGAAGAAACAAACTCATCTACATCTTGGATGACCTGAGGGTGAGCACATTTTCTGTAAATTTTCATTTTTGGGTCAACTATTAACATTACCAAGTCAAGGTTTCTACAATACATGATGATTAAACCTGTTTAACAACATTTATAGATGTGCAAAGCTCCGTAAACTATCCTGACTGTTCATAATAATACACATAGAAGAAATTCTAGCATCATTTACCCTCAGGAGATGTTGTTGACAATCACACAATTGTAAAGCTAACACTAGAGTTCCCATTTTTTCCTGTACGTCATCTTCAGAGCACTGAGCAAAGAAACACCATTATAATATGAAGCAGAAGATATCAAGTAGGAAAGTCCCACATGACTCTGAATGGACCGGCGAACATCACTTACAGCACCTTTTAAGTTTTTTAGGCCACAGAGTTTTCAGTTGAATTTCAAAAAAGCCTCGGTCTGCACAAAAATAGAGGCTTTTATCCGAACCACTAAAACATTTATGCAATACATGTTCAGGTGTGAAGAGCCATAGAAAGTTGGGGAAAATGTTGAGCAGAGCTCCTATTATTAGCAGGCATTAGAGACATTTCAAAACGGGATCTATTAAGAGTACAAAACAATGATATCTCAGAGACGAACTCATTCACAGTAAAATGAAAGGTGCTTAGTTATATAATTTGTCTCGGATGAGATCTTTTTTCCAATTTGAACAGTTTAACATTGAGATCTCTTTTGAAACTTTTATAACTATTTTGTCTTTGAGGAGAAAATCTAGCTGACTTCAGTTAAAAGGAGTTGTTCAGCCAAAAATGACCATTTGCTGAAGATTTACTCACTGTTAGGTCATCCAAGATGTGGATGAGTTTGTTTCTTCATCAGATTTGGAGAAATGTAGCATTGCATCACTGTCTCAGCAGTGGATGCTCTGCAGTGAATGGGTGCCGTCAGAATGAGAGTCCAAACAGCTGATAAAGACATCACAATAATCCACAAGTAATCCACACCACTCCAGTCCATCAGTTAACATCTTGAGAAGATAAAAGCTGAAACAAATCCATCATTAAGATGTTTTTACTATAAAACCATTGCTTCTGGCTAAAATATGAGTCCATAATCCATAGTATAAAATTCTTTATGGAGACTGTGAATGGGATTTTAGCTTCAGGAAATGACTGTTATCATTACATAAAACCATTTTCATCAATTAAAATATATCTTAAATAACATAAAATATAAATATTATATGAAGAACTTAAACTTAAAACACATAAAATGAAAATTAGAAATGCTGACTGAAATAAGTATGTTTAATCTGAAGTACTACACAGATTAAAACTAAACCTGGAATAAAAATAAATTAAATATGATGAAATAAAAACAAAAATAAAATATTAATATTAATAAAATAAAGAAACTTGAATTTTCAAAAGTTTTTCAAACTAATAAAAATAGAAATGCTGTCTTGCCAACTAACTGAAATAAATAAATTTAAGTTAAGTAAATTACTAAAACTAAAATGAAAATAAAAAATGTATTTAAGATAAATATAATTATTTAACTAATGAGAAAAGCACATTAGAAAATTACTAAAATGGAGGGGGGATTAAAAAATTTAAAATATAAAAATAAAGTCCAATTCAAAATAGTAATAATCCATAATAGATATCTGCACAGATCAAGCACCGTTTACAAGACAAAACAGATCTAAACAAATATGTGGCTGGATTTTCATGTGAGACACAACAGGAGATGGACTTTTTCACTGGAGGAAGCATTATTATGGATTATGGACTAGGGCTGGGCGATATATCTCATGCGATAGTCATGCACATCTCGTCAGTAAAGCCGGTTCCTTGATTAGCGGTTAATCTCCATCACCTGTTTTCAAATGGAGCGGCATTTAATACACAGATCCGTAAATCACTGACAAGCTACGCATATATCGACTGATATATCGCCTTCGATATGAACGCGATATTGCGTAGCTTGTCAGTGATTTACGGCTCTGTGTATTAAATGCCGCTCCATCTGAAAACAGGTGATGGAGATTAACTGCTAATCAAGGAACCGGCTTTACTGACGAGATGTGCATGCATATCGCATGAGATATATCGCCCAGCCCTATTATGGACTCATATTTTAGCCGGAAGCAACATTTTGAAGTTAAAAACATCTTAATAATGGATTTGTTTCTTACAAACGCGCAGCTTTTGATTACTTGTGGATTATTGTGATGTTTTTATCAGCTGTTTGGACTCTCATTCTGACGGCACCCATTCACTGCAGAGCATCCATTGCTGAGACACTGATGCAGAGAGACATTTCTCCAAATCTGATGAAGAAACAAACTCATCTACATCTCAGAAGGCCTAAGGGTGAGTACATTTTCAGAAAATTTTCATTTTTAGGTGAACTATTCCTTTAAGATCTCCATTTGCTGGAAAATAAGTGAGATTTTATCATTTCTGAACTTTCATTGGAAGAGAAATGTTTCCACAGGCCTCATTCGTAGGGAAATAAGTAGAAAAAATATGCAGGTTAAATATGCATGTTAAAAACGAACAAGTCTCAGCTGATATTTCTGCAGAACATGCTCATTTTCAAAGAAAAACGGCTTTCAAAGCACAGAGCGAGTGCAACCATCTGACAAAGCCCCGTGAAATATGATCGCTGGAAATGATTACTGTACTGTCTGTGGACTCTGAGCTTCACTCGCTCCAGTCATTTCCAGCGCTCTGATTTTTCTCAGGAAGGAACAGTGGTGCTTCTAGACAAAGGTGTAGAAACAAACAAGCTTTCCAACAAGAGGAAACCGCCTGACTTCCTTTTTTCATCCGTTTCGAATGACTTTCCACTTATCGTCTGCCGTTGAGAGCGTTACAGTACGTTTGCAAAGAAAAAGGTGTGTTTGGTCTGTTCAGTTAAATGAACATCTGTATTATGTTGACTAAAATACTTTTATTGCACCAACGTGGTTTAGGGTTTTTCCAGAACAATCCCTAAATATAATCATCCCACTGCAGCATCCCACACTCAGTTTAATTCATGCAATCAATCAGTCAAACAGATGTGTGTCTAACTACCCATGCATCAATGCAACCACCTAGAAACCATTCACTAAACATTTCACATTTTATGTTGAATTTAACATTACTTGCCGTTTCCTTGTAATTATTTGTGAAATTTACTAGCAATTTCTGAGTGAGAATTACTTCAAAGTAAATTCCACATAATTTTTTAGTATAGTTCATGTTAAAATAATATATTGTCTACTACACTATATTGTTTTCACCGATCAGCACAGACCATTAGATAATTTCACAGATATTAATGATAAATGTTTTAATAGTTATTTTTTTTATCTAATATAATTCTGCAAAACATTCAAAGAAAAAGCACCGATCTTTACAGAAGCACATTACTGGAGTGAAGTGATTCACAGCTTAATTTTCTGAAGGACATTTTTCTGGAGTCAGAAGTGTTTGTGTGTCAAAAGAAAAGGGCTCTTCTGAATGATTTAGAACCACTTCAGGCTCTCTAAAATGTTCTAGCAGTAAATATAACCTCTTGTCTATTATTTATTACAATAAACAACAGTTATACAGGGTTTTGTATCTAGTTTTTTTTTTTGTATCTTGTTTTCTATTTTAATACAGCTAGTGTAAAATATACATGTAATATATGCAAGATATACAGTATACATTACAAAATACATTTAACTTAATTTAACCTGAAAACATTTTAGGTGTTGAAAAATTCAAAACAAACAAACAAAAAATTATGACAAAAAAAGATAATCAGATGATTTTTGGTTCTACAGAAGCTCAACATGCTCTTAGTGTTATTTTAGTAACATTTATATAGTATTTTAGTTTTTGTTAATATTTAATTTATTTAAATTTAATTAAAGTTTTAGCAATATTGTTGTGGTTTTGATGTCTGTATCTTTTTAAATTCTTTTTATTCACTATTTTTCATTTAGTTTGAGTTTATTTAGTTTTAGTAATTTTAGTGCATCAACTTAAATTTAACAAAACATTAGTTTTATTGAAAACTAAATTATAATACTTGAAATAAACGTTAATTGAAATGAAATAATTAAACATAATATAAATATATATATTTTGGTTAATTTTTTATTATTATTTTGAAATAAAACTGAAATGAAAACACATTGAAATAATAGTATATAGAGAGATTTAATTTATTATTTCTGTTTAATAATTTCATTTCAATTGACATTAAATTTATTTTTAGTAACAAAAATATTTTTTAAACGTTTTAGTTAAAAATATTTTTGTTACCAAATAGGAGATTGTCATATTCATGATCATTTGCCATTCAAATTATTATGCTCATCATATTATTTGTAATGAAACAGACGACAAAGGCTTATCATAATACGTTACAGTATTAGATGTCATTTCTGGGTCACATGTGACACGGGAGCCGCTCTGTGTTTGTGTGTCACACACAGTATGTGCATCACATGACCAGCGCAAGCATGATCCGGCAGAGAATCATGTTTACAGCAGATTGACTGAAGCTTCAGATCCTCGTCGAGATGTAAAATAGGTCACATGATGCTGCAACACAACATACAGCTCAACGAGCCGCAGCACAATGTCTGAGCACATGACTCATTCATTCCCTCCAGCAAACACACACACACACACACACAAACACACACACACAACACACAACACACACACACAACACACAACACACACACACAACACACAACACACACACACACACACACACAACACACAACACACAACACACAACACACACACACAACACACACACCACACACACAGAGGATGCTGAGGTTGAGAGATGGGCCTGCAATCTGATGTATTTTCACTGTGTAAACAGTGTTCTATATAAATGCATCATTCATAAGAGGTCATAGGTCACATTTTAGCCCAACACCAAAAGAACCAGAAAAGCAAGAAATGTCATTTATTTTTAATTATTATTTTAATTATTAATTAGTTTTAACATTACTATCTGCATATTAAATTTTAATGTAAAAATTTAATTTATGTACAATTTTCCAAATTAAAGGACAATTTATTTTTTCAACTTTTTTTATCATTATTTAGTTTTAGATATTTTAGTCCTTCAAGTTAGACTAAACAAAAATGAGAAATGTTGCATTGAGGTGAAATAAGATAATAATTTGAAATAAAATAAATGTAATTCTATTTTAAAGAATTTATGCCAATTTTTAGGATCATTAGGATTTTTTTTGCATTATTTTGACATTATTATTGCTGCTTATGTATTATTTTTATTATCTGCATTATATCATTATTATTTTTTTTGCATTATATTGACATTATTATAAATGGCAATTAAGGAAACTTTCTGCTTAAATTCAATTTATGCACAATTTATAAAATTAGGGTGTAATTAACCTTTTTTAGTAATTCTCATAATTCTTCAAGGTGATTCTCAATTTATTTTTAGTTATTTTAGTACTTAAGTACTTAAGATATTAAATAATGCAAATATGATATTTATTGCTTATTAACTAATTTATTAAGTTAATTGCACTTTAATTTTGATATAATTATCATAACAGTTAAGAACATTTTCAGCTTAAATTCAATTCATGTACAATTTACAAAATTAAAGGACAATTAACTTTTTTATTTGTGTAATTCACATTCTTCAAGGTGATTCATATTGTTCATTGTTTTCACTTTATTATACTTATAACTGAAAAAAAATCTCTCTCTCTCTCTCTAATTTAAAGTGTGAATATATAACAATGAACAACAATAAGAAATAAAACTGATTATATTACAAACTCAAAGCCTTGTTGAACTTATATGATAAAATATATGATAAAAGGCAAATACCTAAAATTTGTTCTGCCAAGAAATATAGTTTGTTAGACTAAAAGTTGGCAAGCAACATTTAAACTTGGCATTAATAGAGCAGTTGATATTGTAGTCCAGAACCTGGAAGAGAATCAGCATTTCTGAGCCAATACATCAGGAGTGGTTTTACAATAATGGTTTTGAATCATAAAGATGTGAGTTTATGTGCTTGATGAATCGGACAACCACTGTAGTTCTTATAAAGCAACTGTTAACAACTTTAAAAACAACCTTTGAGGTCCGACTGTAATTTAGGTTAAGAACAAGTCTCTTGAAGGAATGTTAACCACAGACCTTATTTTACTCATAAATAGAAAAGCTCTATTATAAAAACCCACATGAAATTCCTGAGGGATCCCATGGTGAATTATCCTGCCAGGTCGGCCTACAAATTTCTGTCACGACCGAACAGCTCAAGACAGAAAAAGCATTTCTGAATGTAGCTCGTCCAATCAGAATTTAGAGGAACAATCCATTATAGATCATAGATTCTGTTTCCATTTTAATTTGTCTGGATTCGGTTTTAATGTTTTTTTTTTTTTTACTTTAATACTCAAAAGGCATGTCTAATCAAATTAATTCATAAAACTTTAACAAACAGAGAATTTTACTTTTTTTTAAAAAAAAAAAGGCTATATTATAAATTATGTGTTGTCGGTTTTAATTTAGCTAAATTGAATACAGATGTATTGTCAAAAAGTGTGGTGATTAAATAAATGTATTTTTAAAACAGTTTAAGTAAACTCTTTAAATGTAAATCAAATGAAAAATTAACAATTCCCTTTATTTTTGCCAAACACGTGCCAACCAATTGAGAAATGCTTATCAATAAAACACAAGCTTTAAGGGCTCCCTGTGATTTTCAGTTAAAATAAAAGCTTAAAAAGGTTTAACTTTTGAAAATGAAGAAATTAAAACCACCATAAATATTACAGATGTAATGTAAATTATTATTATTATTATTACTTGATTTTTATTTTGCAGTGAAATACTATAATAGTAATATTTATTTAATTTAGTCATTTTTATGTAGTTTTACTACTACTACTAATAATAATAATGATAATGATAAATTGCGCATCTCTACAAACAAGCACAGCAAACTTATTTTTAAAATGTATTTATATAAATCGCAATTGCAATTTTTAATAAGAAAATTTCTTAAATTGTGTAGCCCTAACAGTTCTTACATGCCTATGTTGGAAAACTGTTTCTTACCGTGATGTAAATGATTCTTATTATATTGCATTTTAAATCGAAATTGCAATTTTTTTTTCAGAAAATTCACCAGAATTCACCAGTTGCTCTCTTATGGTCCTTGCACACCCGAGTCAGAAATTTTTGTATGTGTTTTTTTTTCCGCATTCATCTTCATTTCCTATCAAAATGCTTGCTACAGATGCAAAAACGCAGAAAATCGAACCTGGTCCGAATTTTTTTTATGACAGACAAAATTTTCCAAATCAGTGTGTAAACGTGATTGACAAAACGTGAGGTCGTATTTATTTTTTAACGTGCGAAAATTTCGACTCAGTGTGCAAAGACCTGTACTGTTTCTTAACATGATGCAATTCTTATTATATTGCATTTTAAATCGCAATTTTTTTCAGAAAAAAAACAAATCCACAATTTGTGCAGGTCTACGAGCCCAATATTGTAAAGCGGCCTCTCACCTTCAGCTTGTCAAACCGCTCTCCCAGTGCTGCCACCTGGTGGTCACGATGATGCCCGACCAGTTTGCACAGCGAGCAAATCAGCTGATCGTCCGTCACACAGTACATGTTGACCTTTTCCTCTCCGTGCTCGGGACAGGCCAGTCCTCTGAGGCGGGAGTCCGGCACGGGTTCGGTGAGCCGGTGTCCCGTGAAGGGCTTCTTATTGGGGTGAGTGGCACGCAGGCATTCCTGGCAATACGAAACCTCGCAGGTGACGCAGGTCTTGACCGCCTCCTGCGGCGGATCCTGCTCGCAGAACTGGCACTGGACGGCTTCGCTCGGTGAACTCATGACCCTGCCGTCATCCACCGAGGGGAACGGATCGCGGCTGCAGCGGCGCGTCTCGCTTGGCGAGTTCGGCCCGCTCAGAGACGCCTTCTGGAAGCGTTCGATGATGTTCTGCAATGTGACGTTGCGCTTGAGGCCGTCTAGACCCTGCTGGTCGAGGGTGATGACATAGCGACAGGTGGGACACTGGAAGGCGGAGTAGGGTTTGCTGGACTCGTCGAGCGTGGGACAGTGGGACACCAGAATGCGATGGGCGCAGTTGAAGCACAGGCTGTGGGCGCAGGGCAGCAGTAGAGGATCCTCGAAAAGCTCCAGACAGATTGGGCAAGTTAACTCCGACTCCAGTGTGTCCATCTTCAGTGAAGCGATGTGGATGTCAGCGAAACCCAGGGAAGCCGTTTAGCCGTCTGCGAACAAGAAAAACACAACCTCTGCTGTTACATTACCTCTCAAATATTAACGAAATTAATACAAGGTACTAGATAAAAAAAAAAAAAATTGTTAACTTAACTTTCCCTTAACTGTCACCCCCCATTTCTGACCACGGACCACAAAACCAGTCATAAGGGTCAATTTTTTAAAATTGAGATTTATACCTCATCTGAAAGCGGAATAAATAATATTTTCATTGATGTATGGTTTGTTAGGATAGGACAATATTTGACCGAGATACAACTATTTGAAAATCTGGAATCTGAGGGTGTA
Organism: Aspiorhynchus laticeps; assembly: GCA_023376895.1. Lineage (NCBI taxonomy): Eukaryota > Metazoa > Chordata > Actinopteri > Cypriniformes > Cyprinidae > Aspiorhynchus > Aspiorhynchus laticeps. The sequence goes on along the minus strand of CM041799.1, from coordinate 6,389,995 downwards.
AAAGAAAAAATCTGCTGTCTAAATGAAGTTCTTTGCAATGCATATTACTAATCAAAAATTAAGTTTTGATATATTTACGGTAGGAAATTTACAAAATATCTTCATGGAACATGATCTTTACTTAATAGCCTAGTGATTTATGGCATAAAAGAAAAATAGTTCAAATAAATGCTGTTCTTTTGAACTTTCTAGTCATCTGTGAATCCTGAAAAATCAAATGTATCATAGTTTCCACAAAAATATTCGTCAGCACAACTGTTTTCAACATTGATAATAATCAGAAATGTTTCTTGAGCAGCAAATCAGCATATTATTATGATTTCTGAAGATCATGTGACACTGAAGACTGGAGTAATGATGCTGAAAATTCAGCTTTGATCACAGATATAAATTACATTTTAATAAATATTCACATAGAAAACAGCTGTTTTAAGTTGTAATAATATTTCACATTATTACTGCATTTTTGATCATAAATGCAGGTTTGGTGAGCAGAAGAGACTTTTTTCAAAAACACTACCGACCTCAAACTTTTGAACGGGGGTGTACATTGCCTCAGCAACCACGCAAAGCTTTCATGACTCATTTATATTTCATAATCATAAGCTGCAGGAAAGAAAAAACAAAAGTGAGACCTTTTTATCTTAGTCGATTCTCCTAAAAAAAAATTATCCTGCTATTCCAATGTTTCTTCTGAGTAAAAGACATCTAGGGTTTCAGAAGAGATCTCAACAATATCTCAAAGTGTGATTTATAGTGTCAAATTGAGTTGAGTGACATTCTGTGTCAAATCAACCAAATTTCAGAAAATTCCCTGGCTAAAATGTTTGATTTTGTAAACATAAATAATGATGAAAACCAAAATATTAGATGCCATGGATGTATATTTACCTAGTAACCTAGTAATTACCTAGGGGTCAAAATTATAGTATTCACCTGAGATTTTGAGGCAAATTACAGACTTTGTAAATGACTTCATCATGTTATTTCTATATAGAGATTGCTAGGTCTATTAATCTGTTGACTTCAGCAATCCTGGTTGCATTATATGCCAATGGTGACAGCTCACAAAAGGGGAAAAAGCAGTTTTTGTGTATTTTTTTCCAAAGTTTGCATGGCTGCAACCCCTGAAGTATTCGTTTTAAAACTGATTAGGGCTGGTAATTTAATGCATTAATTAGATTAAAGTCCTAAAAGCACCACCCAGGTTCTGCATTGGTCCTGTTTGCATTGTGCTTTTCATTGTTTAATATTATAATGCTATAAAAGTTTTAACACTAAAACATTACAGCCAGCTTCAGCAATATGATCTCCTCAGAGAAGGGCTTGACGGCTCAGTCGAGCGGAACGCTTGGGCCCGATCTGCTGCTAGTACACTAAGGCTTTGTTTCTGACAGCTCCATCAGCGCAGATGGAAGCAGGCAGACTACTGGCCGTCACGATAAATTGGGTGAGTTCTCATCATCCACTCATTATGTGTGAAAAGAAGCTAAAGCTCATTACTCCACAATAGCCAGTGAAGCAGTGTGAAGATGCAGTAATTACTGAATCAGGAAACAAAAGATCAATTGTTTGATGTTCATACAATATCTGTAAAAATTTGCACAGAAACAGTCAGCCGCTTTAAACAATGACCTTCCTTTTCTATATGAAGAGTCTTGAACACAATAAAGGCTCAAATGAAGTATTCATTCATTGTATTCCCATTAGTTTAGTGATACACATATGTTGGTTTATCATTATTCGCCCTCCTTGAACCCAAATTATGCTCCTATTACACAAACATATAACATTTTTCATGTTTTGAAATAATAATAATAAACTCAAGAAAACTCAATAATACCATATAATAAATGATTCAAATGAAAGAATGGCAATAACATAGAGACCAAACACTATATTTGAGCATCTTTGATGAATCTTAACCCCAATATGGAAGCTCAAATAAAATAAATTATATTCATATTAATAAACATATGTGGGTTTATCATTATCTGCCCTCATTTAACCTAAATTCCACTCACATTACACAAAAATATCACATTTTTTAACATTTAAAAATAATAATAAAACTTAAGAAAACTCAATACAATAATAATTGGAAAAATGAAAACAATAATGACACTGACCAAACACTTATATTTGAGCATCTTTGATTAATTTTTGAATCTTAACCACAATAAGGAAGCTCAAATAAAGTATTTATTAAATTAATATTAGTTTAGCTGTAAACATGTGGGTTTATCATTATCTGCTCTCATTTAACCTGAATTATGCTAACATTACACAAAAATATGATCGTGATTTCACACTTTTCACGTTCAAGAAAACTCAATAATACATTATAATACATTTTTAAAAAGGCAGCATTGGAATTATATAGAGACCAAACACTTATATCTGAGCCTCTTTGATTAATCTCTGAATCTTAAATCACAATAAGGAAGCTAAAATAAATATGGTTATATTAATATAGTAGTTTAGCAATACACACATGTTGGTCTATCATTATTTGCCCTCCTTTAGCCCATTTTATGCTCCCCTTACACCAAAATATGACCTTGATTTCACACAATTCACATGTTAAAATAATAATAAAGTCCATAAAAATCTTTAATATAATATAATAATGCAGATGGCAGAATGGGAGATACTGTATATATAGAGAGAAACACTTATATTTGAGGCTCTTTGTCTAGACTCCAGCTCTTTTGATAGGCATTACTTCATTTCTACTCTAAATGAATCCAATTAAAGATAATAAATCAAAAGTTGTGATAATGATGTGAGGATGAGTGACATGGAAACTGGATCTGAACGGGTTAAAGTATGAAATCCGAAGCATCAGGATGAATTAATGTTTAACTGTTAAAATCCCTTCAGAGCAAAAAATAACTCTAAACATTTACTGACTTTAAAATCGCAGTTTAACAGAACAAGCGTGTTTTCTACAGGAATTCACTTTAAACTCGCTTAAAGTGTCGGGTTTCCAAACCCTTTGAGAGCATTACAACACATTTGATTCTCAATCAACAGCGTTTAAGAGTAAAAACACATGTTACCCGGAGACAGGTTCATACACACACAGACTATCGTACAGTAAATGCTGTCACACACACATATTACAGTACGCAGTTGTGTTTGACCCACCGATGGATTCCGCGTCGCTTCACGCTTCACAGCCATCTCCAGAACTTCTGTGCAGATTTCAGAAAGCTGGTTTTACGCGGAAAAAAGCCCTTGTGCCAGGGCAGGAATCACAGATGGTGCAGTCACCCATAACACGATAATCTAAAGTCACGATAGTCCGGAGCGGAGCGCTGCCCTCTCACACACACACACACGAACACTACAGATGGGAAGTCCGACCCATTTCCGCGAATCGGTTCTTTCGAGCGACTCGTTTCACTGAACGAGAGAGTCAGTGATTCTTTTGCGTCATCGCGTAACCCTTGACATCACGACGCCGTATTTTACACGCTCAAACTTTCTTGTTCACTTAATGAAATGTCATCTATCGTTTGAAGTGATTGTAAAAAGGGAGCAGATTTTTTTGTTTGATGACAAGTGTATTTATGACCCAAAATGTAGTAATAAAATTCTAAGAAAAGAATTATAAGAAAAGGAAAAGAATTACTCCGAGGGGATTTTTTTGGGAATTCTTGAATAGATAAGATTAATTGGAAAAAAGCATGGCTCTTTCCTTATAAATTCTGTGTCCCCAACAAAGTAAAAGAAGTACATTTAAAGATATTGCTTAATATATACCCCACTAATGAAATTACATCCAAATTTGGTAATCCTCATTTGAATGGTAATTTCAGTAATTTCAGTATTGAGTCTATTGATCATCTTTTTTTCAAATGCCCCGTTGTTTATGAATTTTGGTCTGATGTCAAAATTATTTTCTTCAAAATCCAATGTAGACATTGATTTAACTATGTGTGATACATTTTGTTATTTTTCTCATTGTAAACATAAAATATATAGGAAATATTTATTTTATTAGGAAAATATTATATTCATATAAGTAAATGTTCTTCAACATTCCCAAAATTACATATTTTTTTGTGACTTTAACTACCTAATTATAACTTAAAAATATTAACACCAAAAAAAGTGTCAAATTTATGAAACTGTATAATGATCTGCTGAATGTTACGTCATTTTGATTTACTACCTAGGTTTTATTTATTTATTCTTATTTATTTTTTTATAATTTTTTTCTTTATTGTCTTCCTATATTATTTCTGTATTCATAATGTCATCCAATGTTGTAGTTAATTGTTTCTGTTAATTGTTTATATTTGCAATAAACAAATATTTTCCAATAAACATGGACTCTGTCCTACAAACAGAATTTCTCACCAAGGAGGTATACATTTGGAACAACAAAGACATACAGTATATACAAAAATAAATCTTTATTTTTTGATTACAGGTTTGAAAACAATATTATAGTCGTTAGCCAGCTCCTAAACAATGATGGAGTTTTATTAACATAATACATTTTTGAGTAAATGGAAAAACTAAGGAATGTGCAGTTATAATGGATGCAATCCCTCATAAAGTTTTGATCCTTCTCAGAAGAGCATCACAGGAGAAAGATTTGCATTTTGAAGAGATCAAGAGTAAAATATTTATTGGTAATAGAAAATTATACAAAATATATAGCCTAACTATATTAGGAATATACTTAATAACATTGTTTATCCTCCAGCTCACTGTTTCTGGTCTTCTGTATTTGGAGATTGGTGTGAAGCTTGGCGAACTGTAGACAAATTCTATATTGATAACAAAGTAAAAGAGGTTTCTTTTAAAATAATGCATAATATATCCAGTAAAACATGTGCTGGAATGCTTTAGATTAGAAATTGAAATTGATTACTCTTGTGATTTCTGTAAAAGTGAAAAGGAAACTATTTTTCATTTATTTTTCCATATACATACAAAAATATTTTGGATTGATGTGGAGTTTTTTTATTAAGAAAAAATGTGACATTTCTCTGCAGTTGAGTGGATTTGAAGTAATAATATACTTCAGTGATCACGGATTTGAAAAAGATAAAGCATACTTCATACAATTGTTAATTTTAATGGGGAAGTTTCATATTCATAAAATGAAGTGGTCAGGCTCCAAACCAAACTGTTCTCATTTTATAAACGATGTCAAGCTGTATTGTAAGGTCCTGTGTAACTGCACAAGTAAAAAGACTATTAGAACTAAGCAAGTATGCTATTGTATAAAGTGACGCACCATTTTTTTTTCTTTGTCTATTATATTTAGTCCTCTGGCACTGTTTCAGTTTATTAATGTTGTTCATCTTTTTCTATTTTTTTATTTACATCTGAATGTTTGGCATAATAATAAAAAATAAAACTTGCCAATAAACATGCAAGCATATTAGTGATATTTTACATTGATTTACTATTATAGATTTTGTTCATATTTTGAATTGATTTTGACACCGGTTAAGTGATTTTAAATACATATTTTATAAGTGATTTTGTTGTTTTTGTCATTTTTAAATGTCTGAATGGTTTTTATTAAGTTTTAGATTTTAATTTGTTTTAGTTATTTTAGTACTTTAACTTAAACTAAACGAAAATGAGCTGGAAAACAATTTAAATAAATTAAGAATTATTTAAGAATAACAATTTAAAAATATAATTTCAGTTTTGTATATTTTATTGTATTTCAGTTGTTTATCTTATTACAACAAGTAATTAATGTTTTATGTTTTTAGGTTTAGTTTATATTTTATGAATTATTATTATTATTATTATTATTATTATCATTGTTGTTTTGTTGTTGTTGTTATTGTTGTTGCAATTTCATGGATTTCAGTAATTCATAAAAAATACATTATATTTTATGTAACTATTGCAAAAATACAAGTATTAATTACCTTAATATTATAATTAGAAATTATACTTTAATATTAAGATAATTTTATATTATTAAATTACATAAGACATTATATTACATAAGTTAATATAATATTAATTTAATAATTAGTATGATTTCATACACGCACACACATACACATATAGCCTATATATAACGGTATTTGTGTCATTTTAAAACTTCAACTACTTTTTTTACAGATTAAAAACAGATAAAATATTAATTATATAATAAAATATTAATATATTCGTAGGCCTACTTATGATCCATATTTAACAAGAATAAAACATAAAAAATAACAAATAATTTTACTCAATTCATTTTACTCAAATTCTTAATATTTTTTTATTTTTCTGTCTTTTTATATAACACAAAAATATACACATTCAATTTAAGATTAACGGATCAATTACTTGATTAATTGAAGATTTCTAGGAATCACCACGAGTCCGAGAGGAATCGAACGAATCAATTAGAGCGGTCTTTCGAACTGGCTCGAGAAAGATCCGACTCAAAAGAACGATTCGTTTGGCGAATCGGACATGACTAATAAACACACAGAGAGAGAGAGACTCTGAGGGAGAGAGACTGTAAGTAAAGTTAGCACAACAGGAAAAGCTGCCCGATAATTCCAGGAAAAGCGACTCCACCCAGAGAAACGAGAGAAGCGCAGCGGGTCACTGTCTATCTGCCGCTCACAATGCGCCCTTCATCCGAGTGCCCTCACTAGGGAATAACACCCCAAACAGCTCGGGAGTGACTTTCGCGGCGGAATAAATATTTATACGATGACTTCATCTGTAATCGATACATGTGCGAAAGACTGAGAGAAGAGAGCAAACAAACGCGTTCATTTCCACTCCGACAATCAGCGCGATTGAAGCAGACTGTGTGTAATTATACCTCCACTGCTGTCTGCTCAATTGGTTTTGCTTCACGACCCACACTACACGGATAGCCTATAAACAGTCCTTAATGTCTTTGAAATTAATTAATGTTACCATGAACTGAAAGCCCGACAATATGAAAATCATTATCATGACAGGCTGAAGATGCAAACAACACAGTGTGTTTTAACAGCAGGACACACATGGAGCAAACTCTGGGCCAAATATTGTTTTATAGCCTTAATACCAAGTGACAGATGGATTTGTATCAAAATATCATAGTTTGTTTGGACACATGGCCTTTGATGACCTTAGCACTGGGTTTTTCCTCTCTGTGACTGCAGTCAAGATCCTAAAATGTATTCAAAGGATATTGCAAATATTGGTAGGCTACTGGTAAGTAAATAAATATTAATATCAAACTATAAATAGTATATTGATAATTAATATATATTGTACACATTTTTCTTTTTTGTTTTGTTTATTAATTATTTTTTCCTTTCTTTTGTATTATTGAAGACTAAATTATAATTAATATAAAAGATTAGTTTAAATAATAAGACAATATTTTTTTTATTTATAATATAATATATATATATATATATATATATATATATATATATATATATATATATATATATATATATATATATATATATATATATTAGATATAAAATATTATATATATATATATATATATATATATATATATATTAATTGTATTTATTTTATTAATTTAATAATATAGAATTATATATAAATAATTTTATTTTAATACATTCTATATATGTTTGTTTGTTTGTTTTTTAATATTAATTTTATTATCGTTTTATTATTATTATAATTTTATTCATTATTATACAATTTTAATTGTATACGTTTTTTTTTGTAAAAATATGATATATTATTTATAATTTGTATTTATTTTAATTTTTTTTATTTTTTACACAAATTCAAATTTTTCCATTCTGGTATTTTCACCAAATTTCTCAAATTTTCATTACTGTAATGCAGATATTTCCACATTTAAGTTTTTTTTTTTTTTTTTTTTTTGGGTGGTGTTTGTCTTTAAATTCTTATTAATGTCATGACTTTTAAGGCCTCATGCAAAAATGCTGCAATACAATACAAGAATCTGGGGTAAATGTCATGAAAATAATGTTGCAATGCAAAGCGCATCTTAACGGTTCTCAAAATATTAATTTTATTTACGCAAAGTATATTTACTTATTTCTTTCATTTGATTTTGGAATGAAAATCTGATCGGTGAATGAGATTGGTCCCACTCCCATCAGTGACAGTTATTAAATATGTATCATGAATAGAATGTATTTCCTGATTGGGCTGATCTGCGATCTCACTCGTCTCGGCGGTTTCACAGGCTTGCAGCATCTCTCTGCTCTCATGGAAAATGAATTTTGACCAAGCGGGTTCAGTTTTTCCTAGCAGCTGTCCAAGGCTTCAGAGCAGCTCATGTCAGACGTGGCCTCGGGACCGAATGACTATCACACACACAGACGACACTCTCACACAACGGCACACTGACCTCCAGTTAAACACTGCAGACCTGCATGCAGATGCCAGCTCTGAGCACCACTGAAAACACTCCATCTTACAACACTGCATTACACTGGATACATCGTTTGTTGACAGAGACTTATGAATAAACAATCTAGTTAACACTGCATTTATCTCGTCTTTATTTGCATGTGTGGCCTTGAGGCAATCCAAAACCTTTCATGAATGCAAAATAATATAAAGTCTGGGCACATAAAATAAAACTGAATTAAACTTAAAATGTCTCCAGGTTACGTAACCATGTTCCCCGAGGGAACGAGACGCTGCGTCGAAAACGCTATTGGAACGCCTTCAGCGTGACCACGCTCTGAACCACAGTGTATCAATCCAATGGATGGGTGAGACGTCACGGGCGGGTGACGTAGCGACCAGGAAGCTTAAAAGCATGTGGAACCGGCGTCAGCTTCTAGGAATGAAGCAAGCGCTCGCAGGGATGCCGGAAGTATGGCCCCGAGATGCAGCGTCTTGTTCCCTCGGGGAAACATGGTTACATACGTAACCTGGAGACGTTCCCCTTCAGGAACTCGAGCTGCGTCGAAAATGCTATGGGAACGAGATGCCCATGCCGCCAGACTTTCAAATCCCTGCCTAGTGTGGAAAGCACAACTAAGGCGAGAGAACAGAGGAGCCGGGAGTGGCTAAAGTGGGCGGGGCCCATGTCCCGAAGGCCAACTTCTGGAGGAGTGAGCCTTGACCCCCAAGGAGAGGAGAGATCAGAGGACTCGAGGCTATGGAATAGCATCCTGATCCACCACTTAGCATAAATTTCTCTGGCCGGAGGCCTCAGCCTCAGCGCAACGCAGAGGAAACGTGTAACTAGGGGGTGTCTGACCACTGACTGGCCACCAAGAGGGGCGTGGTAGGCCGCTATAGTGGAACATTTGCAGTGGGGAGAAGCACAATTAGCCCCCTTTTTTTTCTCGAGAGCTGACTGCGCGAGCTCCGCTCCCCAGAAATGCTGCTCATAATGAAATTCGTTCACAACATGCTTGTGCAAACAATATGCTTGTGCAACTGCTTTACGAAAGCTCATCAACGTCCACCTCCTCGGAGGAAGACAGGCGGCGAGCCCTCTCTTCCGGGGAAGAAACACGGGGCGGGCGCTGGTCTGGTGGTAAAACCCCCAAGTACAATAACTAGAACTGTCTAACACTTGATGGCTGCTCTGTAAATTCTTCGTCATCAGTCAGGAACCTAGGTGTGCTCGAATCTCCCTTTTCTGTCAAAGATATTAGAAAAGGTTGTATCCTCACAGTTATATTCCTTCTTAGAGAAAAATGATATCTGTGAGGATTTCCAGTCAGGATTTAGACCGTATCATAGCACTGAGACTGCTCTCATTAGAGTTACAAATGACCTGCTCTTATCATCTGATCGTGGTCGTATCTCTCTATTAGTTCTACTGGATCTTAGCGCTGCGTTCCACACTATCGATCACAACATTCTTTTGAATAGACTAGAAAACTTTGTTGGCATTAGTGGAAGTGCATTAGCATGGTTCAAATCGTACTTATCTGACCGCCATCAATTCGTAGCAGTGAATGAAGAGGTATCATATCAATCACAAGTGCAGTATGGAGTTCCTCAAGGCTCAGTACTAGGGCCGTTACTTTTCACGCTTTATATGTTACCCTTGGGAAATATCATTAGGAAACACGGGGTTAGCTTTCACTGTTATGCTGATGATACTCAGCTCTATATTTCTTCACGGCCTGGTGAAACACACCAAATTGAGAAACTTATGGAATGCATAGTCGATATAAAAAACTGGATGACGAGTAATTTCTTACTGCTAAATTCTGAAAAAACAGAGGTGTTAATTATAGGACCTAAAACCCCCACAAGTAATAACCTAGAACACTGTCTAACACTTGATGGCTGCTCTGTAAATTCTTCGTCATCAGTCAGGAACCTAGGTGTGCTATTTAATAGTAATCTCTCCTTTGACAGCCACGTTTCTAGCATTTGTAAAACTGCATTTTTTCATCTTAAAAATATATCTAAACTGAGACCTATGCTCTCAATGTCAAATGCAGAAATATTAATTCATGCGTTTATGACCTCAAGGTTAGATTATTGTAATGCTTTATTGGGTGGTTGTTCTGCACGCTTAATAAACAAAATTACAGATGGTTCAAAATGCAGCAGCTAGAGTTCTTACTAGAACCAGGAAGTATGAGCACATTAGCCCGGTTCTGTCAACACTGCACTGGCTCCCTACTAAACATCGTATAGATTTTAAAATCTTGTTAATTACTTATAAAGCCCTGAATGGTTTAGCTCCTCAGTACTTGAGCGAGCTCTTATCGCATTATAGTCCTTCACGTCCACTGCGTTCTCAAAACTCTGGCCATTTGATAATACCTAGAATATCAAAATCAACTGCGGGCGGCAGATCTTTTTCCTATTTAGCGCCCAAACTCTGGAACAATCTACCAAACACTGTTCGGGAGGCAGACACACTCTGTCAGTTTAAATCTAGATTAAAGACCCATCTCTTTAACCTGGCGTACACATAACACACTAATACACTTCTATTATTCAAATCCGTTAAAGGATTGTTAGGCTGCATTAATTAGATCAACCGGAACCGGGAACACTTCCCATAACACATGATGTACTTGTTACATTGTAAAAAGATTGACATCTACGCTAATATTAGTCTGTTTCTTTCTTATTCCGAGGTCACTGCAGTCACCAGATCAGATGGTGGATCAGCACCTAGAGACGACCTCTACTACAGCCCTGAACGTCAGCGGAGACCAGGATACCTAGATGAGCCCCAGAGACAGACCCCCAGTGAGGACCCCGTCACCTAGAGAGCCATCAGGAAAAGACCTCGGGAACCTGTTGAGCCATCCAATCTGACTTTGCAGCAGTTGGAATTGAACTGCTGTGTCGTCTGGCCAGAGGAGAAATGGCCCCCCGACTGAGCCTGGTTTCTCCCAAGGTTTTTTTCTCCGTTCTGTCACCGATGGAGTTTTGGTTCCTTGCCGCTGTCGCCTCTGGCTTGCTTAGTTGGGGACACTTCATTTCCAGCAATATCGTCGACTTGATTGAACAGAAACTTTTTGAACTGAACTGAGCTGGACGATGCCATCACTGAATTCAACAATGAAATGCCTTTAACTGAAAATTGAGTGTTTAATCTTGTCATTTTACATTATTGACACTATTTTCCCATTTTGATATTGTGCAGTTGCTTTGTCACAATTTGTATTGTTAAAAGCGCTATATAAATAAAGGTGACTTGACTCTGCTCTCATGGAAAATGAATTTTGACCAAGCGGGTCAGTTTTTCCTAGCAGCTGTCCAAGGCTTCAGAGCAGCTCATGTCAGACGTGGCCTCGGGACCGAACGACTATCACACACACAGACGACACTCTCACACAACGGCACACTGACCTCCAGTTAAACACTGCAGACCTGCATGCAGATGCCAGCTCTGAGCACCACTGAAAACACTCCATCTTACAACACTGCATTACACTGGATACATCGTTTGTTGACAGAGACTTATGAATAAACAATCTAGTTAACACTGCATTTATCTCGTCTTTATTTGCATGTGTGGCCTTGAGGCAATCCAAAACCTTTCATGAATGCAAAATAATATAAAGTCTGGGCACATAAAATAAAACTGAATTAAACTTAAAATGTCTCCAGGTTACGTAACCATGGTTCCCCGAGGGAACGAGACGCTGCGTCGAAAACGCTATTGGAACGCCTTCAGCGTGACCACGCTCTGAACCACATGTGTACTCAATCCAATGGATGGGTGAGACGTCACGGGCGGGGTGACGTAGCGACCAGGAAGCTTAAAAGCATGTGGAACCGGCGTCAGCTTCTAGGAATGAAGCAAGCGCTCGCAGGGATGCCGGAAGTATGGCCCCGAGACGCAGCGTCTTGTTCCCTCGGGGAAACATGGTTACATACGTAACCTGGAGACGTTCCCCTTCAGGAACTTGAGCTGCTTTGAAAACGCTATGGGAACGAGATGCCCATGCCGACAGACTTTCAAATCCCTGCCTAGTGTGGAAGAGCACAACTAAGGCGAGAGAACAGAGGAGCCGGGAGTGGCTAAAGTGGGCAGGGCCCGTGTCCCGAAGGCCAACTTCTGGAGGAGTGAGCCTTGACCCCCAAGGAGAGGAGAGATCAGAGGACTCGAGGCTATGGAATAGCATCCTGATCCACCACTTAGCATAAACTTCTATGGCCGGAGGCCTCAGCGCAACGCGGAGGAAACGTGTAACTAGGGGGTGTCTGACCACTGACTGGCCACCAAGAGGGGCGTGGTAGGCCGCTATAGCGGAACATTTGCAGTGGGGAGAAGCACAATCAGCGCCCTTTTTTTTCTCGAGAGCTGACTGCGCGAGCTCCGCTCCCCAGAAATGCTGCTCATAATGAAATTCGTTCACAACATGCTTGTGCAAACAATATGCTTGTGCAACTGCTTTACGAAAGCTCATCAACGTCCACCTCCTCGGAGGAAGACAGGCGGCGAGCCCTCTCTCCGGGGGGAAGAAACCGCGGGGCGGGCGCTGGATCTGGTGGTAAATAGGGGTGGGACAATAAATCGATATATCGTTATCCTTCTCCATGCAATACGAGAATCGATATCTGGTGCCAAATATCGATATTTTAATTAATACAATAAGGTGCTCTGAAGATGGGGAAGCACGAGGAACCGAAGGATAAACAGATTTCCAGCCACTGTATTAGCTTTACTGCTACATACATATATATATATATATATATATTTATGGAGATGAAAACGAAAAAACTGCCCCGGAACAGCTATCAGCATGGACCATAGGCACTGATCATGTAATTATTGCAGAGCGCATATTCAGTTCATGAGTAGCCTAACCTCTCCGCTCGGATCGCAGGTGGATTTTCCTCACTATATGAGAGTGAGAGAGAGCGCCGCCGGTGCGTCGAGTTTTATGTGAACAAAACTGGATGCTCTCCCTCTCTCTCAGATATTACAAAGGCGCGTTATGCAGTGTGAACAGTGGGCACCGACCGGCAGAAACATAAATCTGCACCTCCGTTTTTATGATGAGAGGAGTAGAAAGGTTGAGAAAGCACTCCAGGTAAATTTTGAAATGTACCAAGTTTATATTATATCTATCTATCTATCTATCTATCTATCTAGTTTTTTTTTCTGTTTGATAGTCTAAGCAGTTAACTGTGTAATAATATACATAATATTATAATACAAATATAATAATATAAAATAAATAAAAATATATGCTTCACACATTAAAAACTATTTGCTAATGAAATAAAAAAGTAACAATAAAAAACTATTTGCAAGATATAAAAAATAAAACAAAATAAAATAAAAAATGTATGCTTAAAACATTGAACTATTTGCTAATGAAATAAAAACAACAAAAAACAAAAATGCATGCTTAAAATAATTAAAAAAAACTATGATAATGATATAAAAATAAAAAATAAAATTAAATAAGAATGTTTGCTTAATACGTAAAAGAAATCGCTAATGCTATAAAAATAAAATAATGTATGCTAGACAGTTTATACAATACAAAATGTTAAAGATACAAAAAATATGCTTAATAAAATGTGCTAATGATATAACAAGAAAATAAAAATAATAATATAACATAATATATACTTAACATTTTCAAAACAATTTGCTAATTATATATAAATGAAATAAAAATTATGCTTAACACAATAAAAATTATTTGCAAATGCTATGAAATGAAAAATAAAAAACAAATGTATGCTTAATAAAAACTGTTAAAGATAAAAAAATAAAAATAAAATAAAACGTATGCTTAAGACAATAAAAACAATTTTCTCAAGCTATAAATAATAAAATACAAATGTATGCATAAAACAATGAAAAATTATTTGCTAATGATATTAATATAAAATGAAATAAATGTATGCTTGACACAATAGAAAACTGTGCTAATGATATAAAAATGTATATTAATTAATTAATATTACCTTGAACTGCACAATCTGACAATATGCAAAATTATTAACATGACATAATTAACAGTCTTTGAAAACAAGACTTTTTTTTACACAGTTTTGCTTCTTGAGTAAAAGTATCATGTAATATTTTTCAGTAGAAGCATCTACGTACTAAAACAAGGAACAATACTGATTTAAAGATGTTTTTGTCATATTTGGATGTTAAGCATTACATTTTTAGTAAGTAATTAGTCATGTCTCTCATGTGGCTTGATCTCATTGATCAGTCTTGTGCCGGCTGTTTTCCATCGTCCAACTACTTAAAAAGCCCCTTAAACTATATCACTGTGAACCAAACTGGCGATCAATGAAAGCACACATGGTGCCAGACGCTGTGCCATCTGCATCACAGATCAATGCTGGCTGGATAATGTTGTGAGAAAGAGCCGTCCTTGTTTTACCAAACATCCAGAGCTTTCAGTGCTTTGAGGATCCTGATATTCCCATTCAATCCCTCATCATCCCTGCAGTGATTATTGACAGATTCCTGCCCTGCCCTGAGAAAACCAGACCTTCTCTGCTGATAAATAATAACAGAAGGTTCAGCTCAGTTCAGCTCTTGATCTCACCACCAAGATATTTCAATAGTTTGCTCACTGTTGTTCTTCTTCCAGCAGCCCAACTGTGGTAGAGTTTGTAAGTTTTGTGCTCCAAAATGTATTAAAACAAGTGACTGTATACGTGCATTACAATTAATTTCCTCTTCACTGACATCATTTTTGCTCAAAGTCTTTTAATCAACTAATATTTTGGTGATTTTTAGTGGATGTATGAAGTTCACACATTATTATAACATGTTCACTAGTGTTTGACAACCAAAGATTATTGCTTATTTCCAACATAAACTGTTACTCCTTTAATCCCCCCCCCCCCATTTAATTACATGACATTTGGTCTAAATCAATTTTGGGATATATTTGTGAATTGCATTTTTTTTTCAACATAAACTACTCTTTTATTTATTTATTATTTAAGCATTTAATGCTTTGCATATTTTTTATGAATTGCGTGCATTACAGCATGCATTTGTATTGTTATTTAAATCAATGTTCAGCATCAAGGTGCCATGCATTTAAAAAAATGTTTTAAAAAAAAGTGCAAAATCCTGGATATGGTCCTCAAGGCAGAACACAAGATCCAGGGGGCGAGGTTGGATCTAGATCCAACTCCTTCCACCTTACATGTATCTAAACCTACCCGTCTCCACCCCTTGATCCCTAAACCCAACCATCTCCACCCCTAAACCTACCCATCTCCACCCCTAAACCCACCCATCTCCACCCCTAAACCTAACAATCTCCACCCCTAAACCTACCAATCTCCACCCCTAAACCCAACCATCTCCACCCCTAAACCTACCCATCTCCACCCCTAAACCTACCCATCTCCACCCCTAAACCCACCCATCTCCACCCCTAAACCTACCCATCTCCACCCCTAAACCCACCCATCTCCACCCCTAAACCTACCCATCTCCACCCCTAAACCTACCCATCTCCACCCCTAAACCCACCCATCTCCACCCCTAAACCCACCCATCTCCACCCCTAAACCTACCAATCTCCACCCCTAAACCCACCCATCTCCACCCCTAAACCTACCAATCTCCACCCCTAAACCTACCAATCTCCACCCCTAAACCCACCCATCTCCACCCCTAAACCTACCAATCTCCACCCCTAAACCCACCCATCTCCACCCCTAAACCTACCAATCTCCACCCCTAAACCTACCAATCTCCACCCCTAAACCCACCCATCTCCACCCCTAAACCTACCAATCTCCACCCCTAAACCTACCCATCTCCACCCCTAAACCTACCCATCCCCACCCCTAAACCTACCAATCTCCACCCCTAAACCCACCCATCTCCACCCCCTGTTCTTCTGTGAGGGGCTACTGAAATCTTTAGTTCAAACTTTATGCACATGTTTGCCAACCGTTGCATTTCTGTTTTATCACTTCCAGCATAACTGTTTTACTGTGAAATGTTTGATTTGAAAAGTCTGCTTGTTCCATTTTCCTTTCAAATAGCTTTTCACTTGATATTTTTGCATTTAATTCAATTGTATTTGGTTTAAAGTAATTTTGGGATATATTTGTGAATTGCATATTTTTAAAGCATGCATTTGTATATTGCATTATTAAACAAATCAATGTTCAGCATTAAGGTGCCATTCATGTATAAGTTGTCCAAACGTAATGCATAAGTGTAACAACCAATGCATTTCTATTGTTTTAGCATTTCCAACATAACACTGAAGGTTATGCATCTTTCATGCAAGGTTTTTTTTTCTGAAACGTTTAAATGTTATGAAACTTTCCTCCTTTTTGTTACTAGTTGTTTCAGAACATTAAAAAGTAACGTTCATATATTGTTTGTAAAAATATATAATGGAATGTTCCCTTAATGTTCGTATAACAAAGAAAAAACAGGGAACATTCAGAACGCTTGCAAAATATAATTTTATTAGCTGGGATGACGTTTGGTCCAAAATAATTTTGGGATATAATGTAGGCCTACTTGTTAATTGCATCTTTTTACAGCATGCATTTGTGCATTGCACGGTTAATTAAAGCAATGAATTGTAAAATGCATTTATAAAACGTGCAGAATCTGGAGTTCAAACGCAATGCACATGATGTGGACTGAAATATGACATCTTAACAGTGACATCTATCGGTAGTTATTAGAAAAATAGAAATGTCCCGAGATAATCTTTCAAACATCTGAGGCTCTGCAAGTTTTCTTTCCATCTTCTGGCAACAGTCATGGAAGTAAAGAGACTGACTAATGGAATCAATGGCTCCTACTGACTTATTACTTTCACAGACGTCAGAAACTGCTGAATCTGCAACAAAAAAGCTCCTCAAAGCTGTCTACGCCTGTGTCTGGACTCAGTACAGCGCTGAAAAGTGTAAATCACTTCTTTGAAAAGCACCTGAAGGAATGCAGTGTCTCTTCTTACCTGCAACATGATGAAAGCCTCGCTGTCAGATGAGAGTGGGTTAACAGAAGCCAACGGGCTAAATGAGTTCAGTCTCAGACTGTCAGAGAGCTGCTGTGCTTCACTGTTGTCTCTCGCCTCAGTTTCTGCTCTCTTTCCATCTCTCTCTATCCGCCGACATTCCCTCTTCCCTTTCTAACAGAACAGCAGATCCCGCTCATGACGGACCGCCCAACCAGCCAATCAGAGAGCGGGGGCGGGGCGTATGCAGTGTGGGCGGGGCTGAGTGAAGTTAATTCAAAGGCTGAGTAATTCACTAAAACGTTGTTTTATTTCTGTGGAATACTAAAGAAGAACCTTTTTAGTTCAACAACATCACTGTGAACTGATGTTGTATGGAAAGTACGGTGGAAAGATTGATAACACTTTACAATAAGGTAGGCTGCCTACCATAGTTAACATTAACTATACAATAGGATACATTTGTTAAAGGGATAGTTCACCACAAAAAAATAAATTCTGTCATTAATTACTCACCCTCATATCATTCCAAACCGTAAGACCTTCGTTCATCTTAACACAAATTAAGCATTCTGTGAGCTCTCTGACCCTCCCATAGACAAGGATCCTTACACGATTAACTTCCAGAAACATAAGGAGATCGTTAAACTAATCCATGTGATATAATATCAGTGGTTCAACTGTAATTTTATGAAGCTACGAGATTAATTTTTTTGTGCAAAGAAAACAAAAATAATGACTTTATTCAACAATTTGTCTCCTCGGCGTCACCATTTAAGATGGTGTATCACATAGGCCTACGTAAAAAACTTATGCTGTTCTGTGTCAGCTGCACCTTACGCAGATGTTTATGCTTTGATCTGAACATAAAAAACATATCCGGGTACATACATTGCATACGTTGTTTACGTATGTGATACTCTCCAAAATGGTGCTATAGGGTGACACGGAGGAGACGAATTGTTGAATAAAGTCGTTATTTTTGTTTTCTTTGAGCACAAAAAGTATTCTTGCAGCTTCATAAAATTAGGGTTGAACCACTGATGTCACATGGATTATTATAAAGATCTCCTTGCTACATTTCTGGGCCTTGAGCGTGTAAGGATCCTTGCTGTCTATGTAGGTTCAGAGAGCTCTCGAAATTCATCAAAAATATCTTAATTTGTGTTCCGAAAATGAATGAAGGTCTTATGGGTTTGGAACGACATGAAGGTGAGTAATTAATGACAGAATTTTCATTTTTGGGTGAACTACTTTAAAGTATTTGTAATTCTATTCTAATGTTAGTTAAAGCGTGGTTAAGCTCACAAGAGTCCGAAATTCTCATCCGAAATTTTTGCACTTTAAAAAATAAATACGACCTCACCTTGTGTCAATCATGTTTACACACTGCCTCCGAAAGTTTCTTCTGTCATAAAAAAATCCTATCAGGTTCAATTTTCTGCGTTTTAGCATCTTAGCATCATTTGATAGAAAAGGATGATGAGTATGAAAAAACACATACAAAAATTTCGGACTCAGTGTGCAAGGACCTTTACTGTTGTTCGGCGAAATTTCGCGAGCAGAATACAGACAGTCATTTCAATATGAACTCAAGCAATCGAATTTCTATTGAAATGAAATTAGTTCATGTAAGATCTGGTCCATTAAAGCTACGCCATGCTTTTTTAATTTTTTTTTATAAATATATATAAAAATGTCATTAATGAAAGCGTCAAATCGTGCCTTTACTTTACCCAGATGCTCTTTGATAAACCTGTAATAATGATTTATATCTTAGAGCAGTCGGGACGGATTTTGCAGGAAATTGCACACAGGAGCAGAGTGGAGGCGCAAACAAAACAACGTTCTTCTGCAAGAGGGGTGCAGTTTTATTTTTTAACCAAAAGTTACTTTAGCCTCTTTCACACAGCCATTCCGGAAAATACACGGAAAATGTGTCCCGTAATTTGTCCCGGGATGGTCTGATTTTGGTTCATTCACACTGCCAGTGATTCCGGAATCTGTGCGTGCGTTCACACACAACCCGTAAAGATCCTGTAAATCACGTGACATTTCATGTGATGTGTATAATGCGCCGTGCACCATTTCACTAAACTGGAGAATGATTTCAGCTTCAGTGCAGATAGTGAGGAGCTCCCTGATCACTGCTTCATTCCAGTTTACACATTTTTCGTCGTGTGAACGTTGATCTGCCTTCAAAACACCCGGTTAAACAGTCGAACGATAAAGTGCGTCATCACTACGACACACCCTTTACGGCATTGTCATTTGTTCACACAGCACTTGTTCCGGGACTGAACCCGGCAATGTTACTAGGTCCCAACCCGGGATCAATCCCGGAATTAATCCCGGGACGTGTTTGCGTTCACACAGAAGCCACTCCGGCAATTTTCTGGCAATTTTCCGGGACCAACGTGCAGTGTGAAAGGGGCTTTAGTGTAGCTAAAATAATACTAACAGATACAACTTTTGATTTTAATAATGTATTGCTTGCCTATATGATGAAATGAACATTGATTAATAAATGATTTAGAAGTATTTTTCATTGTTAGTTCATCTTACACAATGCAGCTACCAAATGTTAACAAATGGAAAAGTGTTACCGAAAGTAATTTTTTAGTGTTCCAGAGAAAAAATAACAGCATAAAGGTTGGAAAGGGTAACAAGACTAAATCTAATGATTAAAATCGGCCACAAAGGCACGTTTAGTTCATGCTATACCGCACAACTCATGATGACAGTGCTGAAAAATCCGGTTTAATTTGATCCCACGGCTGCCAATCAATGTCAGCAAGAGTTAATTATCTTATGGAGAGATAGTGACCGAATCACTGTGTGACGAGCGCTACATAAATGTCTTCTAATAGAGCTACATTATAGTCTTGAAGGTCTCTGGAAGCACCAGCTGATGCACAAAATGACACATTACATTATAACGATATTCAGTGGTTTAAAATGTATGGAATAAAAGGCGATTTCCTTCACATGTTGAACAGGCCAAACTCATGTTTCTACAACATGTGTGACGCTGATTTTTATTCAGACTAACATATTTTAACTCTTTCTATAAAGGTCTCATCAAAAGTTTTTGGAAACTTTTTATCATGCCTTCAACTTTTAGATTCGCTAGAATTTTTGATTTTATTGCAGACTCAGACTTTAAGTCTTAATGTATGAATGTCAACCATAAAAATACAAATTCAAACATTTTTAAAACTATGATAATCTAATAACCATACACTGAAGCAAAAGTTGGTCTAGATACAGTTTGCACTCAAAAATTGCTAGTGAATTGCTAGTGAGTTTCAAAAAATGGCAAGTAAGAAACAGTATTTTCTTTTAAAACGTTCTCCAATAAACTTCGAAAAAACATTTGAATAGCGCATAAAACTAGAAAACAAAAATAGAAAACTAGACTAAAATATACAAATTATTTGAATAATTATTGCATTAAATAATTTATCAATATTTACAAACAATATTTACTACATTTCAACTGTCATTTCCATCAAAACCAGCAATCTAATAAAGAAAAAAACTAATACAGTTTTTAAATGTTAGTTCACTTGTTTACTGAGAAGATGGCAATGAAGAGCTTGAGATGAAATATAAGATGCATGATGTAAAAAAAAAAAAAAAAAATTGTGCATTTTTTCCAATTTACCAAATTATGCACAAAGCGTGAAAATATTATTAAATACATGCACTCAGTGTAAAAAAATACTGATGCAATAGATACACAAACTTACAATTCAACACTATAATAACTTATGTTGTTTCATCTTAAAACTATAGTGTTCATGTTGCCTTAAAATTTAAGTTTAATCAACTTGGATTTTAAAAAAACAACAACAACATTTTTTTGCAGTGAAAGCTAAAAAGATTTAATGATTAAAATGTCAATTCTACTAAAATGTTTTCAAACAAAATGCACAATTTGAGATAGAAATGATTGTTTGTTGGTTGACCGAATGACAGAACTCCTTTGATGATGTGCATTTATGTTTTGAAAATGTTAGTTGTCAAATTGTTTTCTAAAAGCTCAAGAAGACAAGAAGTTCCCAGTGTTGAAGAAACAGCCGCTTATAGATTTAACACGCCGCATTTGAGGATTTGACACGCAATCTGATCGCCTGCTTGATGCACTCTAGGGAAACGCTCATTTCACCCAACCGCTTTCACTAAACAAACATTTATTCTGCTCTTTATGAAAGCGTCGGTGTTTCCAGTCAGTGCTGTTGTGTGCGAGTGTGGAAATACTTTGGTCGGCTGCTGTAATATCACTGCTGCTCTTTCCCAAGTCTGTGGTAAAACTGAAGAATGCTGGAATTTCTGCAGTCAGACGAGTTCAACAGAAAGCCTTCATCCGCACTGTTTTTGAGTTAGATGATGTTCATCAAAAGCATTGTTCACCAGCTCTTGTAAGCATGAATGCTATCGATACCTCCAGCCGTCTGATATGGATTGTGATAATGATTGTTCCACATGTGATCTGTGGATCTGTGCCTGGAGCGTGCATTTTTTCCAAGCCTCGCTCTGGCATTAATCTGCAGCTCTAATTCTGTCCGAAAACCTTCAGCCAAAGCAGAGCAACAAAACCAAAGCTTCAGTGAGTGTGGAATGGTGAACACAACTAACTAACTAGTGAGTAAACTAAGGAACCAGGGCTGAGAGTCCACAGGGAACTGATATTGATTCCAAGATGAGATCATGAAAATCTGTGATTTGTGAATTGAAGGGCGAGTTCAGATGGAAGTTAATGATGCTCGTTGTTTATCCCAAGCCACATTTCCCTGTAAAATGCAATGTTGCAATGGAGTTGCACAACTAAATGTTTCTTTCCTGAAGGATGTATTAGTGTTTGTGCAGCAGCAGTAAAGTGCCATTGAGTTTGTGATACATTCAGGTTTTAGTCTTTGATTCTGTATAAAAAAAAGAATCAGAATGTAATCTGAATGTAATCTGTAATCTGTCTTAATGGCACCTAAACAGTATATAGTTGAACTGATGCAAGAAAGAAAACCAATCAGAGTTCATTATGCAAATATTACAGCAGGCCATTACATTTTGAATGTTGAACAAATCAATACGAAAAGTTTGAACTTTTTAAATCATACAATTTCTCTCAAACTTCAGCTATCAATAACTAACCAGCTAGCTAACTAACTAAATAAATACAACATTAAAATTATCCACAAAATAAAGCTCGAATGAAAACTGCATGGTAATAAAAAAATAAAGCTAAATAAATACAAATAAGTAAATAAATAAATATTGGCACCCCTAAAACTAATATATTGGCACCCCTAAAACTAAAATTATCTGGAAAACAAAGAGACTGCATGGTAATAAAAAATTATTTGAGATAAATTAATAAAGCTAAAAAAAAATACAAAAAAATAATTAAATAACAAATGAATTAATAAATAAATAAATAAATGGTAGCACCTCCAAGAATATAATTAAGCGCAAAACAAAGTTTACATGAAGATTGCATGGAAATAAATAAATAAATACATACGTACATACATAAATGGTAGTATTACTAATACTAAAATTGTCTGCAAAACAAAGTTTGCATGAAAACTGCAGGGTAACCAGTTCAGGCTGAATAATTGCATTAGTTTAATACTTTAGATTTAGAGATTTAGAACACACCCTGAGCAGAATGACTGAGACAAACACCATAGAAAGAAAACAGCCATGAAACAGTTTGATGATTAGTCATCTTCATCGGACCGGATATCAAAAAACACAGCAAGCAGAAAGCAACAAACAATCCCTCCTCACCAGTCTGAGATCCAGCGTTTGGTCATTTCTGAGATGCACGAGAGCCGTGTCTGTTCCTTGAGCACCTTAAGAACCAGATGCTAAATATGATATTTTCCCTCCAGCGCTATTGGCAAATCATGCCGGTGAGTAAGAGAGATCCCAATCCAAACGCCTTCCTTCAAGCCCTGAGCTTTTGTCTCTGTATTTTTGTCTCTGGACACTTTAGAGGTAAATGTCCCCCCGTCGTCCGGCAAAACTGCCACTCAAAGTGGAGAGACGTCCGGAGGGAGGCGTTTGTGGTCACAGACACTTGCTAATTAGGACAAAAGCATTAAAACAAGGTTAGAAGGACCTGCCAGCATGAGGGCTGCGTCTAAATAACGCCTCTCATTCCCAGCGCTCATTTGCATGGAAATCATGCCAGGCTGCATTCACTTTAAAACAGGCCGTGAAAAGCTGACTCAAAGTGAGTAGTCGACTTCAAGAGTGAAGAGCAATGGGGCTTTTTTAACCAATTTGTACCCAGAATGCTCAACAGAGCCAGTGCATAGCCATAGGCCTAAATTAAAGATTTATGTATTTGAATTGCATATAAACAATAAACTCATTCTGTTTAAAAGTATAAACATGGTCCAAATATGGCTAGCTGTGGAATAAGCGATATTCAGTTAGATAAAATTAGAGATTTTTTTCCAAATATATAAATCAGCAAAGAACATACTTTACAATATTCCAAAGCACAAAGAAATTACTATATTACAATATAAAACTAAAAATAAACACTATTAAATCATTATAAATCTAGTTTTGAGCTCTTACATTTTGATTACTGTAAGATTAGAAATGTGTTTTTTAAGTGTTTTGTTTTTTTTTGCCCTTGAAACACATTTTGAAATATATTTTGACATGGTTATTGTGTATTTAAAACACATTCAGTTTATTAGTACTATTACAGAAATCTGACCTATTTTCATTTACAGTCTTTATGACTGACAAATATGAATGAATCACATAAAGTTCATTAGTTTGTTTATGTTAAACTATATAATCCAAATGAATGAACATTTTATATGCAATTCAAATACATAAATCTTAAATTTAGGCCTAAATATTTTGGGTGCAGATTCTGCTCCATTTTTATGATTTAAAGATAAAAGACAAATATTCCAGTTAAATATAAGATACAAAAATCAGTTCTGTAGTGTATGACACAAATTTTCAATTTATTAGGAATATTTCTATATTTAAAATCTGGAATAATTACATACTGGACTCCTGTAAAATATCCCATAGAAGTAATAACAGTAAGTTCGTTTTGAGTAAGGTCTTTTGGGGTGAACTGCTCCTTTAAAACTATTGCATGCTTGTCATGCCAGCTGTTGCCATGGCGTTCTGCAGGAATCTGCCACACATCTTGGCAGACGTGTAAAACCAGAGGCTCCTTCACTCTCTGAGACACTGAGGAGTTTGGGCCAAAGCGATTGGATTTAAAGAGTCGTAATGGCAGAGACTCGTCTACTGCAGGTTACATGTAAACTAGTCCCAGCCTGAGATGTTCCGCCCACAGACGGGTTTACCAGCACCAGATCTGCTGAGTTTCTGAGGTCAGCGGCATCAAACGCTATGCAGAGTTTATTTTCAGATGCAAGATATTCACCAGCTGCACTCAATATATTCTGCTCTGTTCTGCAACATTTATCATTTTCATTTAAAAATAAAAACTAATACAAACTACTGATAAAAACTATAATAGTATCTCAGTCATACTAAAATAACACTGAAGACTTATTATTATAAGAACAGAATTCTCATATTTACAGAATCTGCCTAGCAACCTCCATAGTAACCATTTATCAACACTCTAGGAACCATTTAGAACATGTTTGAAACTGCTAAGCCACTGTCTGACAACACCTTAGCAACCTCCCTAGCAACCTCTCAGAATACCTTAGCACTGGCCTAGCAACCATTTAGAACAATGTAGAACATTAAGCAACTTCTTAACAACTATCTAGAACACATTAGTAACTGTTTAGCAACATCTTAGCAACTGCCCCACCAACTGTATGCAAACGCCTTAGCAAACGCCCTAGCAACTGCTTAGCAACCACTAAGAATATCTAAGCACTGGCCTAGCAACCATTTAGAACAACTTAGTAAGTCCTTAGCAACTATCTAGAACACATTAATAACTGTTTAGCAACACCTTAGCAACTGCTTAGCAACCACTCAGAATAACTAAGCACTGGCCTAGCAACAATTTAGAACAACTTAGCAACTTCAAGTTCAAGTTCAAGTTCAAATACTTTGTTGTCATTCTAGCCTTACAACAAGTGTCCAGCAGAACGAAATTGCGTTTCTCCGAGCCCAATGCTCAATGTGCATAATAGTGCAAACATAAATAACAAAACCAACATTAAATAAACATAATGTACATCACGACAAACACATCAAATCATATACATTACTATACATCTTAAGGTAGTGCACAAATGGGTGTATTCCACACGATGAGTGTGTAATCAATACTGCTCATCTTAGCAGCTATCTAGAACAAATAAGTATCTGTTTAGCAACACCTTAGCAACTGCCTGTAAATATCTTAGCAACCTCCCTAGAACCATTAGGAATACCTTAGCACTGGCCTAGCAACTATTTGGAACACCTTTTAAACTTCTTTAGCAACTATCCAGAACACATTTGTAACTGTTTAGCAAAACCTTAGCAACCACCAACCATCCTTGCTACTGCCTGGAGACACCTTAACAAAAACCCTAGCAACTGCCTAGCAACCACATAAAATACCTTAGCAGTGGCCTAGAAAGACAAGTTTTCAAACTCCACAGGGCTTGTAGAACCATGCAGAACACATTAGTAACTGTTTAGCAACACCCTAGCAACCACCTTAAAAACACCTTAGCAACTACCTAGATAGACAAGTAAGGACATTTCAAACTCCACAGGGCTTATTTACACAATCTGCCTAGCAACAGTTTAGCAACCTCCCTGAACACCATAGTAACCAACCACTTATCAACACACTTTTCAAAAAACACAAATTCAAAAAAATTCAATGACTTTTGCAACTGCTTAGCAACACCTTAGCAACCGCCTGGCAACCACCATAGCAGCTGCCTAGCAACCAATTAGAATACCTTAGCAATATCCTAGAAACCATTTAGAACATCATAAATTCCACCTTACCAACCACTTATCAGCACTCTAGGATCCATTTAGAACACTTTTGCAACCGCTAAGCAACACCTTAGCAACCACCATAGCAACTGCCTGACAACACCTTAGCAACCACTTAGAATACTTTAGAAGTAGCCTAGCAACCATTTAAAACTTCTTAGCAACCTTGCAGAACACATTAGTAACTGTTTAGCAGCACCCTAGCAACCACCCAAAACACTTTAACAACTATTGTAAAAGTTGTCACTCCACAGGGCTTTTATAAACCCTTTCAGGCGAGTGTTTGTCAAACTTTCCTTGTCTAGTTAAAATATAAATTATCTCTTCTTCCTACGTGACACGTGAAAAACACGTTCAATCTGAGAGTAAAACTATCAATTTAATATGTGCAATATATGTGTCCCTCCTTTTATTTTCTGTCATGCTTATTATAAAAGTCGATGAAAAATCCATGCATGTTTGCAAATGAAAGTTATTTGCTGGCGGTGATGAAGCGACTCTGAGAGAGGATGGTATTGTATCGACATCAGTTGTATTCCGTGTTTGCCAGCAGCAGCAGCAGCAGTGAATGACTGTATGCTAAACTCATCTCTGTCATCTCTGCCAAACGCCGTTCTGCCCTCCTGCCAGCGATTCACAAGCTACAGCGATTCAGCTCCAATAACAAATGCTAAGCATTATTAATTTAACACGCTTAAATTATACATCAAAGAACGGACCCGACCGTTTCAAATCAACAGAAAATATTCCTTTAGGCAGTGAGCTTGTACAACTGTACATAAAAAAAGCCATTTAAAGCAATGCATACTGTATTTGGCAATGTTTACATCATCAGACAGAATTATAAGCATGTGCACATTTGTGTGACTCTACTAAATTAATGCAGTGTTTCCAAACCTTTTGAGCAATGAATTTCAGTAATAGCCTAATATTTGTTTTAACATTTAATAGGTTTTAAAAATGTATAACAAGAACTTTTAATTTAAGTGAACGTAAAACAATTTTTACATAAACTATAAATTGAATATAGATTCATCTTTATTCAAGCCACAAAAGTTAATCGGCGAAGAACAGCGAGTTTTTCTTTAGGTCTGTGATTTCCATCAATGACAGACTGCAGCAGGTTTGACTTTAAAAGCAGCGTGCGTCCCTCCTTTTGTTGCTTCCCTTTGAGCCAGGGGTCGTAACAATGCCTAGTACCAAATTAACTTCTCTTTTGCATCTTATCGTGCTTGATAACATGCTCATATTAGTTTAATGCATAACACCAGCCAAAAGATGCCAAGAAAAAAAGATGCTGCGTTAATTGCATAATTAACATGTTAATTTTGACAGCCCTAATATATATGTATAGTATATAGTGCTGGATAGATTACTTACAAATTGTAGTCCGTTACGGATTACAGATTACATGATGAAAACGGTAGTTACGTAATCTAGGTTACTCATTTTAGGTAATACATTCTGATTACTTTTTTGATTATTTTTAGATTACTTTTTATGTAACTTGTTTTAAGCTTACCATTAACATACCATTAACATACCATATTGATACAAAACAGCAAAGAGAAAGAAAGTATATTCAATTTTTGATATAAAATGCATTAAAAATTGATTAAATGAGGGTTTCTCAAACTGGGCTTAATGTAGGAACTGCAGTGGGTTTGTGAGTTATTAGAAAGCTAATAATTAATTACATAATAAATATGTAAAATAAATTATTTAAACACTTGAGCACATTTAATTTGTTTACCTGCATTCCAATGTGACCATTAAACAACATCATACTGTGAATGTTTACAGTTTATATATATATATTAGTGCTGTCAAACGATTAATCGTGATTAATCGCATCCAAAAAAAGTTTTGTTTTCTATATATATATTGTGTGTACTGTGTATATTTATTATGTATATATAAATACACACACATGCATATATATATATATTTAAGAAAATGTTATGCTTATATATATGTTATGCTTATATATGAAATATATTTATATATTATATAATTTATATAAATATGAATATATACATGTAAGTACATGTAAATATCTTCAAAATATATGCTGTATGTGTGTGTCTTTATATATACATAATAAATATACACAGTACACATGCATATATTATGTAAACAAAAACTTTTATGTTGGATGCGACAGCACTAATATATACACATAAACACACACACACACACACATACAAGCACATAAACACTATCTAAATAAATACATATATGTATATATACAGTATATATTCATATGTATTTAAATGTAAAGTTAAAATGTTTTATATGTATGTGTGTGTGTGTATATATATATATATATATATATATATATATATATATATATGTATATTTCTACAGTAAATGCCACTTAATTTCTTATGTTAAGTCATATTTTTAATATTATATTCTATATTTATTTTTATATTAATTTCTGTAACTTTTCCGTAACTATATAAGTCTTATTTTCAGAGAAGTGTATTTTTTTCTTTTCCTTTTACATTTCTTCTATTAAGTTTCATAAACCTCACAACATTGTTGCAGTGCAAAAATAAATGCACTCACAAAGAACATTTTCAAAGTTGAGCATCACTAGAAAAATAATTATATAAATAAAAAACTGTATATTGTTACAATAAATTATACTATTTTTTTTTTTTAGATTATATTTAATTAATTTCAAAAACTTTTCCAGGCCCTGGAAATCACAACTGAACCCTGTTAATAAATAATCACTTCTTCTTTTAAATGCAATGCAAACTTTAATAACTTAATGAACTACATAATCACATTTCCAGATAGAGTTCTCTATTCAGATCTCATGAGCGCTGGTAACCGACTATCATCTGCTGCTCAACCATAACTAACTAAATAAGTAGGTCATCAATTAAAAGGACAAAACAACACACTAGTAAAGACATTCAGAGTGACTTACGGTGAATCTCAGCTGAGTTTCCACGAGTAAACAGCTACTGAGCAGAGCTGATGTTCAGACAGACGCATGTGAAGGACAATGAAGCTGTGTGTGTGTGTGTGTGTGTGTGTGTGTTCATGTGAGCGTGAAGCGTGCAGTAGCATCATGTGTTACTGCATGCAGGGAACCCCTCGAACAGACATGCTGTCGGCCTCGACACGCCTCCATCTCTCACAACAAAGGACTGCTGATGGTCATGTGTGACGAGGCCCGAGCACTTCACTAGAGAACGCATTAACAGAGCAGCTAAAACAACACACACGAGAAACACTCACAAATGAGTTCAAGAGTTTGACATTTGTGTTGCATGTGTAAGATGATGCTCTCATAAACATACTTTAATACACAGTAGACTAATATGAATGAAAATACACTGTACGAAAATGAATTATTTTGTGCTGAACTTTATAAAGACATTACACTTTTGCAATTAATTGCAATACTTTCTGTACAAATTATAAATATATATCAAGTTATTTTTACATATATGAATATATATACATATATCTATTTTAAAATATTTTTATAATATATATTATGCTTTCTGTGCAATTATTTACTTATTTTAACATTACATTTACATACATATGAATATATATACATATATGTATTTATTTTTATATAATATTTAAAAAGTATAATATATTATGCTTTGTGTGCAATTGTTTATTTTACTGTTATTTTAAAGTTACATTTACATATGAAATACATTTATTACATTTTTATTAAGTTATATATGAATATGAATATATATATTATTTGCAAATTTTAATGCTACGTTTACACACACACACTTACACACACACTTTATACAATAATATACAGTATGTGCTTTGTGTGCAGTTGTTTACATATTTTGAAGTTACATTTGCATATGATTTACATTTATTGCATTTTATTATATTATATTTGAATTTATAAAAATATTACATTTACATATATGAATATACTGTATATTTATATGATTTGTGTGCAATTTACGTTATATATATATATATAATATATAATATATATATAATGTGTATGTATTTTGCCAATTATTTGGAATGCTTTCTGTGCAAGTGTTCTGAAAGAATCTGTGTTCATTAATGTGATTCCTGTGTTTATTATACACACACACACACACACACACACACACACACACACACACAATTATATATAATATAATTGACATATTATTTTTACACATATTTTTTATTTTTGAGTTACATGATGCTCAAAATATATATATATATATATATATATACCGTATATATATATTACAAATGAATTGTAATGTTTTCTGTTCATTGCCGGTGTTCTGAGTCTGAAATTGTAAATGAATGTGAATTCTTCATGCGTGTGGCTCTTGGCTGTTGTATAATTAGCAGGGGACATCATCTGAATTAACAGCCGCTCGTTAGTCTGTGAGGAGCTCTGAGAGCGCTGACCCGAACAAAACTCTTTCTTCTGCTCTTACAATAAAGAACCCCCCCGCCCATCTCCCACCATGACTGTATGTTTGTTATACCTCAGTCTGTTATTGTGGTGTGAGCTGTTTCAGATTGAACTGTGATTGGTCGCTTTACACGTCACTCAGAAGCAGCTCCTCCTGTGATTGGACAGGATGTGAATCCGCATGGCATCGACAGACGAGCACAGTTACACTGAGAGGGAGCTCACAAGCACCCTTCAAAAACATCACACTACATCACCATTAGAGACGAGCACAAGTGCACCTCAATCTGACCTCCATTAAAATATTCATGTTACAAATAGAACTAGACTTTCACATTTCTGAAGAACAAGTGAGCGGCTCTTTCTTGTGCGGATTTGGCCTGACAACTTTACCAGTTCTGAAAAGCACTGCCTCTGGTTATATGAAACTCAAAAAATATATATTTAATATTTTTTAATAAAGTATTTATTATTTTTTGTACAAAATTTTTTTTATGGGTATTATTTAATTTAAATTAATTAATTAATTTTTACATACAGTATATGTAAAGATAACTGTACAGATGTATAATGTAAATAGTTTATATAAAATTAATATTTAAACATTGCATTATTATATAAATAAATAAATGTTATTTTTATGTACATTTTATTTTTGAGTTTTCTGTAACTATAAGTAAACTCAAAAAATAAATATATTAATTATTTTACATACATAAAATATGATTTTACATTGCATTGTTATATAAATTATTATTATATAAATAACTGAATTATTGAATTATATATATATATATATATAGTTACAGTAAATAATATCCAAAATAAGATATATATATATATATATATATATATATATATATAATACAATTAGTTATGAACATTTAAAAAAATATTTACGTTTAGATAATGAATTATTGAATTATGTAAATTATATAGTTATACATTGCATTGCTATATACAATTAATTTTATTATATATATATTTGATGTATATTTTATTGTATTGTATTTTTGTGTTTGCTATAACTAAATATATACAAGTATACTTTACAGTACTGTAAATAATACTAAAATAAAACAGAATATATATATATATATATATATATATATGTGTGTGTGTGTATATACTGTAGCTTTATGATCTAAAAATAATTAATTTTATTTTCTAAGTCTATTTGGTGTACATTAACTAGTATATTCAAAGTATGTTCATAATTATGTGATATTTATCGAGGCCTTTCAGTCGATTGTTGAATAAACTGAAAACACATAATTACATTAGTATGCTGAGTTTAATGGATTTCTAGCCTGAAGTCTTTCAGTGTGATGTCTGTGGAGTTTCAGAGGCTGATCTCATCCAGATTTCAGACCTCCTCAATGACATTATTACAAACATCACTGCTAATGCTGAACATGCCATAATCATAGCAATATTTCTCCAAACAGAAACGCTATACCTCTCGTTTGGTGTGAATAAAGCGCAGAAATGTTTGAGGAAAACCACAGACCTCCACTGCAGAAAGATGGTCAGAAAAACATGCTCATGTTTTAGGTTGAATGCGTATTGATTCTGGAAAAAATCTGAAATGTTGATAGACAACAGATCTGTGTTCATGAGGATGTTGCACACTTTACACACCACTTCTGCATTGTTAAACGATCCCACACTATACGAGGCTGGAGTCTCACCTGCTTCCCCATGATGAAGATGAAGATGAAGGGAATGCAGCCGTCGCTCCTGATGATCATCTGAGAGAAGTGCAGTGAATCTGTGCTATTATTATGATCTGGGTGTGTTTGCAGACAGGTTCACACAGGAGCGCCGTCACGTAACCCTTACAGAACAACACTACCCACTTCAGTCAGTATTCATACTTCGTACGTAGTTAAATCTGCATGCCGTCGGTATTTTTTCTGCACAAAAGGAGAATTTTACTGCTGTGATCAAGTGATCATGACTCTAGTCTAAAAATAAATGTAAAATAAACTAAATAAATAAATGTACAAAGGTACTTCTTCTTATTCTTATTATTATTGTTATTATTATTTTAATATTATTTATTATCACCAATATTATAATAAATTTCATTATAATACATTTTTATTTATTTATTATTATTGAATTTATTTACATTTAGTTTAAATACATTTATTATTATTATTATTATTAATTATTAATTTAAATTAAATTTAAATTCATTATTATTAGAAATAATATTAATAAACAAATAAAATGCAATTTATGAGGTTATAAACAAACAAACAATCAATCAAACAAACAAACAAATGAATGAATGAATGAATGAGAATAAGGTTATTTAAAAGAAGTGTCCTCTGCTTACCAAGGATAAAAATACAGTAAAAAAAAAAAACATTAATGCTACAATTTAAAAATAATTATTAAAATGTAAATATTATTACAATTTAAAATGTAATATTGGAATGATTTCTGAAGATCATGTGACACTGAAGACTGGAGTAATTCAGCTGCACATCACAGAAATAAATTAGTTTAATATATATCACATAGAAAACAATTATTTTAAATTGCAATAATATTTCACAATATTACAGTTTTTTTACTGTATTAAACAAATAAAATCAGTTTTGGTGAGCAAAAGAGGCTTCTTTCTGAAACATCAACAAACCTTATTATTCCAACATTTTGACTAGTGTATAAAATTCAAGAAGCAAGAAGTCTTTTTTCCACTATCGTCTAATTTAGACTGGATATAATGTAGGTTAGGAATGAAGTCACACTGTTTGTGCCGTTGTTTGTCTGTGTTTTTAGTTGTTTGTTCAGGATCTTAATGAGCAGAGGGAATGGTTTGCACACACTCTGCTCTGAATTCTCCAGCACGTTGAGAAGAATCTCTATAAAGTCCTGCTGCAGAACATTTGGTGGTTTGGGTTCAATGCGAGTGGAAACGGAGCTATAAACAGCAGTCGCAGGAATTTCCCTGCTTCTCAAAGCCTGTACAGAAACTTTCCTGCTTTTATCGAGGCACCTTTCTGCTGCTCTGCATGATTACCATCCGTCTGTACGAGTCGCTCCCAGACACCCTGCAGACGGTCAAAATCATGACTTCTGAGGCTGTCCAAGACAGGCTTATTATAGTTAATGAAATTCATTTGAATTTAGTTTAGCACTAAAATAACTAAAACTGAAATAAAAATAAATAAATAAAACAATACAGAAAAAATAAAAAGCAAATTTCTAAAACTTAAAAAAATGAATTCTAAAACTTTAAAATTAAAATTAAATTTTAAAATATATATATATAAGAATATATATAATCAAAATATGTGTTGTTGCTGTTTAAGTCCGGGTTATTATTGTATAACTAAAATAAAATAAAAATTGTTACTTGAAACAAAATTAAATTAACTTAAATGTTAATTTAAAATTTTTATTAAATTAAAAAAAATAAAATAAAAACTTTTTAAATTTTTCTGAATTTCTCATTTTCATTTAGTTTAGCTAATTTGATATACTAAAATAACTAAAAATTGAAAAAAAGAATAAAAACTTTCAACAAATTAACTAAAACATTAATTAAAATGACAAATATAAAAATAAAATTCTAAATGTTAAACATTTGTGTGGCTGTTCAAGGCAGGATTATTATAGTAACTAAACCATAAAAAACACTTTTGTTATAAATGTTACCTGAATAAATATATATATATATATATATATATATATATATATATATATAAAAAAAAATTTTTTATTTCAGCTAGTTGCCAAGGAAACATTTTAATTTAGTCCAACTTGATGTAATAAAATAACTGAAATGGGGGAAATTTAATTTTAGACAAAATTACTAAAACTTTACCTAAAATAAAATAAAAACAGAAAATATGAAAATACAATTTAATTCAAAATATTACACATTTTTGTAGCCGTTTGCGTGATTATTATAAAAAAACTGTTACTTAAAATTCAGAACACAAAATTACTAAAAGTTTAATAAAAAAAAATATGAAAACGGAAACTATAGAAATAAATGAACAATGATACTAAAATTGCACTTGTTTAAAGTGTAATTTACAATAAAACATGCAAGAAATCATTTCATCATTCCTGAAATAAATCAAAGCAAAACATCCAGAAGCAGAGTTTGGGTGAAATCAAAGATCCTCTTGATGCTGTAATTATTTCCATTCAGCCTGCAGTCGCTGGGAAGGGCGTGAGTGTGTGTGAATATGAGTGTGTGTTTAAGCGTGTGTGTGTGTGTGTGTGTGTGTGTGTGACTATGAGTGTGTGTGTGTGTGTGTGTGTGTGTGTGAGAGAGACTATGAGTGTGTGTTTGTGTGTGTGTGTGTGTGTGTGTGTGAGTGTTTAAGTGTGTGTGTGTGTGTGTGTGTGTGTGTGAGATGTGTGTGTGTGTGTGTGTGTGTGTGTGTGTGTGTGTGTGTGTGTGTGTGTGTGTGTGTGTGTGTGTGTGTGTGTGTGTGTGTGTGTGTGTGTGTTTATGCTGCGGTGGGTTGCTATGATTCTCTGTAGAGTTTGGTTGCTCTGCGTTTGAATGATCCATATAAATGTGTTTTTCATAGCTGTAAAAC
Organism: Aspiorhynchus laticeps; assembly: GCA_023376895.1. Lineage (NCBI taxonomy): Eukaryota > Metazoa > Chordata > Actinopteri > Cypriniformes > Cyprinidae > Aspiorhynchus > Aspiorhynchus laticeps. The sequence continues at coordinate 6,354,680 of CM041799.1, read as the reverse complement.
AGACATGCATGAACTTGACGACGAGTTTACAGAACTGTTTTAATGCCAATAAAGGGAAAATATGTGAGTGCTTTAGATCAGTGACTCTAAACCGGACGCTCACAGATCACAGACAGCAGGAGAAATAATGTTACATGCAACTAAAAACAAGATAAAAAAGGAGACTAAAACATTAAAAGGAGACTAAAACTAACTTGTGTCCAAGAAACTAACTAAATAAACTAAATAAATAAATAGTTAATTAAAATATTTTAGAGACTTTTTTATTTAATTCAGTTAGTTGCCAACATTTCTCATTTTCATTTAATTTAACTTGATATATAAATATAACTAAAACTAAAATGATTTAAAACTGAGTAGACAAAATTGACAAAAACACAACAAAATGACTAAAACTTTAACTAAATTAAAATGACATATACATATATATATGTATATATATATATATAAAAAAAATGTTTGTGGCTGTTCAAGGCAGGGTTGTTATAGCACAACTAAAACTAAAACCATAAAAAAATGCTGTTACTTAAAATAAAATAAACTTTAACTAATATAAAATAAAATATGAAAAAAAACCATTTTATTACAGCTAGTTTCTAAGGCAATATTTTTCATTTTCATCTAGCAAATGAATAAAAACATAGTCAAAAACTAATGAAATTCACAAAAACACACAACATAAAAGAAAAAAGAAAAATACATTCAAATCAAATTTAAGGTAAATTTCAGCTGCCAAAGCAACATTGCTCATTTTCATTTATTTAAACTTGATGAACCAAAAAAAATAAAAAAAATCAAATAAAAATGATTAAAAACTACACAGATATATTTTTATTTTTTTTTAAACTTAGAAAAATGTAAAAACACAAAACAATTACTAAAACTTTAACATTAAAATAAAAATGAAGACAGCAATTATAAAAATACAATCTCATTTAAAATATTAAAAAATATATATAATAGTGTCTCAATGATATTAAAACTGAATCAAACTCATAAGGATGAACATCTTTTCTAAACCCAGAACCACAAGAGCCGAATGAAAACGCTTGAATCGAGCACATGGAAATAAGAGTTTTTAAACGAGCGTCTGCAGTCAAACATCTGGAGATGTGATTGTGATTCAGTCGAGGGAACACACACACACACACACACACACACACACACACACACACACACACACACACACACACACACACACACACTCTTCTCAGGCCTGGATAAAGCCTGTGATTGTTTCGGAGGTTCAGATGGATGAATTCTCTTGTGACGATGTTAGGAAATGAATGTTTGATCAACAGCTTCACTCTGTTCCTCTCTTCTGATTTAATGACCTGTTCAGAGCTGAATTCAGATCTCTGAGACTCCACAGCGAACGCTTTACTGCTAACATTACATATAAAGATAATCCTGTTCAACAGCATTTCAGTTCATTCTGAATGATCATTAAACTGCATCTCTATATTCATCCTGTGTGTCCTCTTAAGGTGTAAATTTATCACTTTTTTCTTTCTTAACCTGGCAACACATTCCTTATGATTTTAAAATATCATATTCTACAAAAAAAGGTTACAAAAAAAAAAACATGTTTACTATACTTAAACCATGTTGACCACAAATTAACATTAACCATAGTTTAACCATGGTATTTGAAGTAAAACTGTGGTTATACAAAAAAAAAAAAAAAAAAAAACTACACTTTTACTATAATAAAACCATTGCTAATTTTCTTATTTGGCAATTTGTATTTGTGTATTTCTTTTCTTCTTTTTTTAATAACTGTACTCCCTTTTTTTATAACTGTACTGTACTGGATTGATGTTTTGTAGTTTCATAAAAAAATTTAAAAAATAATCAGAAAAAATATTTTTTAAATCAAAATTAAATCAAATGATTCGCAATATGCAATTTGAAGTTCTGATCTGAATCAAATGATTCATGATCAGTGGCATAGCACAAAATCACAGCCCCCCCAGCAAACCACAAGTCCAAGGAGATGGGGGGTTACTTCACAGTATTGGAAATATTTCTGTTTTAAACCACGAAGGCTGACATCAAGCAATGTACAAACTTTGCGCAAGAGTTATGCTGGTGAACGTCTTAACCTCAGTCAATTATTCAGAAAGTGAAAGTAACTGACGGCGCGTTGGAATCTGACGCTGCATTAACGGCACATATTCTCTCAGAGACGACGAGATACGAATCTATTTCAATATATGCTGATAACAGTATATGGCTGATATATAACTGTCTTGAGTTATTCCCTTAAAGGTGAACTACTATGCTCTTTTTTACAAGATGTAAATAAGTATCTGATGCCCCCAGAGTGTATATGTGAGTTCTAGCTCAAAATACCCCATATAATTTAACTTGTTTAAGTTGCCACTTTTAGGGTATGAGCCAAAACGTGCCGTTTTTGTGTATGTCCCTTTAAATGCAAATGAGCTGGTGCTCCCAGCCCCCTTTTCAGAAGAGGGCGGAGCTTCAAAAGCTCATGCTCTGTCTTACCGGCAACACACAACAATCTCACTCACTGAGACTGTCAGAAACTCTCAAGTGATCGACTCATATTACTTTCATATGCAATTTTTAACTACCACATTCATATTTACGATTATTCTAGTAGCACGTGAGGGCAGCATCAGTGAAAACAGACAGAGACGATGGTAGCTTTAGCAACATTAGCCTTACAGAGTGCCAAGGAGCTCTTACAGAAGGGCAATTTGAAAACAAAATATGACGCGCTAACTTTGTCTGGAGCTGACATTTGTGCACGAAACCTTGGTATTGATTCCTCTTTCAGAATCAGACTTTGAGAAAATCCAGCATTGAACTGACCCTCGTTTGTGAGGCAGTCCGGCGTAAAATGATTGACACAATCATATGTGACCCTGGACCACAAAACCTACTTTTCAATTTTTCATAATGGAGATTTATGAACCATTTGAAAGCTGAATAAATGCGCTTTCCATTGATGTATGGTTTGTTAGGATAGGACAATATTTGGCCGAGATACAACTATTTGAAAATCTGGAATCTGAGGGTGCAAAAAAATCTAAATATTGAGAAAATCACCTTTAAAGTTGTTCAAATGAAGTTCTTAGCAATGGATAGTACTAATCAAAAAATACCTTTTGATATACATATGGTAGGAAATTTACAAAATATATTCATGGAACATGGTCTTTATTTAATATCCTAATGACTTTTGGCATAAAAGCAAAATGGTAACACTTTACAATAAGGGTACATGAATAATCATGTACTAATGCCTAAATTAATACTTAATTCAACACATACTAATGATTATTAAGGGAGTTAACTAATTATGAACTATCCTTAACTATGACTGGAGTCATATGGATTCATGCATGAATAACAGCAGCCTTAACTACATGTTAGTACATGTTTGATAGTTAATGCATTAATTAACATTTATGGGTAAACTAAATCAAACAGCCTCTTTAAGAAGGAATAAGAAATTCTCTGGAATACTCTGACTTTAAAATTAATTGAAATAATTTAATACTATCATAATTTGAGCATTTGACATCTTCAGCTTTGTCATAAACATTATTGTGTGGCAAAGGATTAGTTGATCCTCCTCGTCAAGTGTAGAAAATACTGAATACACTAATGACTGATCTTGTCTGTTTTATGTTCTTCTCTTTCCCTTTAAACTCACTCTATTGTGACTTATATACAGATTAATAAAAAATAAAAACCCACAAAGAACATTTGTAGAACAATTCCTAAAGAAATGCTCAAACTGGAAAGAGTTCACTGTCCATCCAGACACAGCCATGATGATCCTGTTCCTCCGCTCTCTGACTTCTTGAAAACACACACAGCATCTCTTAACCAGGCTGAATACTCACTGTGTTAGTACATGTGTGTTTGATAGAAAGTATAACATAAATCATGAGCTGAGTTCAGTAAGTAGTTAACAGTGAATTCATTATGATTGGGCCCTCTTAAGTAAAGTCATGTCAAAACTAATGTCAACTTTAACAAGCCATTAGTTGATGTTAGTTCATGGGTAGTTAATAATGAGTTAGTGATGTTGGGCCCTCTCAAGTAAAGTCATGTCAAAATCAACTTTAACAAGCCATTAGTTGATGTTAGTTCATGGGTAGTTAATAATGAGTTAGTGATGTTGGGCCCTCTCAAGTAAAGTCATGTCAAAATCAACTTTAACAAGCCATTAGTTGATGTTAGTTCATGGGTAGTTAATAATGAGTTAGTGATGTTGGGCCCTCTCAAGTAAAGTCATGTCAAAATCAACTTTAACAAGCCATTAGTTGATGTTAGTTCATGGGTAGTTAATAATGAGTTAGTGATGTTGGGCCCTCTTAAGTAAAGTCATGTCAAAATCAACTTTAACAAGCCATTAGTTGATGTTAGTTCATGGGTAGTTAATAATGAGTTAGTGATGTTGGGCCCTCTCAAGTAAAGTCATGTCAAAATCAACTTTAACAAGCCATTAGTTGATGTTAGTTCATGGGTAGTTAATAATGAGTTAGTGATGTTGGGCCCTCTTAAGTAAAGTCATGTCAAAATCAACTTTAACAAGCCATTAGTTGATGTTAGTTCATGGGTAGTTAATAATGAGTTAGTGATGTTGGGCCCTCTCAAGTAAAGTCATGTCAAAATCAACTTTAACAAGCCATTAGTTGATGTTAGTTCATGGGTAGTTAATAATGAGTTAGTGATGTTGGGCCCTCTCAAGTAAAGTCATGTCAAAATCAACTTTAACAAGCCATTAGTTGATGTTAGTTACTGGGTAGTTAGTAAATGCTAAATCCTCTCAATATTCCAAATATTTGATGCTTTTGTCAATATCTCTGGCTATAGTCAACACATGATACGACGCAACCCAGCACGGGGAGGTTATCGCGATAAATTCTACACCCTTGTATTGTATTACTGTATTAAAAGCAGTGTATTATGTGTAGTGGAGTATTATGAGAGAGAGATTGACTGAGCGAGTGTGATTACCTGCATCTGATACAGCATTCATACTTCAGCTCAATCTCATATTCACAATAAAACATTAGTTTGAATGAGGAAAGCGATATCTTTGTCATCCTATCCTTGCATCTGTTAAGGGTGATTTCTGATGAACGCGCTTGCTCATTGCATTTGTTGGCTGCATCTTATAAGGTGTTTATAAAAAGCAAGGGCGTAACCATGGTATAGATATTGGGGGGGTCCAAATGTGAGCCCTTCCCCAGAATTTTTTTTAAGTGCATTTCCCACAATTCACAATTTTCATATATTGATAAAGATTTGCTCATCTAGAACAGAGGTCTTCAACCCTGCTCTTGGGGACCCACTCTCCTGGATAGTTTATTTCCAACCGGCTTCAGCACACCTGCCTGCAATTTTCAAGCAGTCTTGAGGAGCTTGATTGGCCACTTCAGGTGTGTTTGATTAGGGTTGAAGCTAAACATTTCAGGATAGTGGGTCCCCAGGAACAGGGCTGAAGACCTCTGATCTAGAACATAGTTTTGAGGAATACATTGACCATTTGAATTAACATTGAAAGAACAGTCTGCAATTTCTCTGACATAGCAGCAAATAGGATGGCTTCCAATGAGGAAAACTTACATACTTAAAGCATTTTGGTTTAAATATTGTTTCATGTGAATGAAATCATATCAATCATGAAATCAAACTTACAACTACACTATGCCTAGACGGAAAAAAGAACTACACACACTGATGACAGAGTAAATGGACCCCTTTTAAAAGTTTTTCCCCCACCAGAATTAAGCTTTCGAATCCACGGCACCGGATCAGATAGGTTTCCATTCAAATCAATGTGTCAACTTCAGTCGCGGATCAGATCGTAAAAACAAACAGGCCAGGCCATCAACGAATGAATAGAGGCTTATCAATGGAGTGGGAAGTGCGGGAACTCCTTGGTCTGTGACTCCAGCAGTTCATTATTCAGCCTATTTCCAGGGTATCATGCTAGCTACCTAGCTATAATACTGAGCCATTAAACGTGATATTTTTTCACATTTATTCAAAAATTGCGTAGTATTTTTGACCATGGCACTACTTTTTAGGTGTCTACTTGCTTACCATCTGAAAAAAAGGCGAATGTTCGCCTGTTCGTCCTGCTTCTTTCTTTTAGCTCCTACCTTCATTTCATTTAAGCACCAGTGACAGTCGGACTGAGCGGTTTTTTCAAACGATGCCGCAAGCCGGCGTTTACGGGCTCAACCAAGTGTACAATCGAGGGGGGGTGGTCACACAGTTTTGTTTCCCTTGTTTTTCCTAAATTGAAAGTAAATCGGAAATAAAAACAGATCCACTAGGCTACAACCAGGGTTCATAAAAGGAGGGCATATCATATGTCACATATTACAATATAATAGGCCTATTATTGGGGGGGACAGATTGGTATTTTTCCAATATTGGTATATGGGTATATGGTGGTATATGGTGGTATAAGTATATGGTGGTTACGCCCATGATAAAAAGTAGAAATAACTTCCTTGTTTACAACCCTGTTTCAGTCTCTTTCAATATAAAAGTCTTTACTGCTACTGCATTATCTTTATTAACAAACTGCATATTTGAAGTCTAAACAAGTACATTCTCACCTAAAAACTCTTAAAACTACATTCCGTGACACAAAAACATTATTATTTATAAAATTATAATGGATTTGGTCATCCGCCATGACACTTGCTGTGAGAAATACTGCAAGCGGAGTGATACAAACGGTGAAATGGTTCACTAGAATATCACACTGCTGGAAAAGGCTGTCAGCCAATCAGACTCGAGGACCAGAAAGAACTGTTGTATGAATATAAGTATAATGTTTATTATTATTATAAAAAAAATCATACTGAACCAAATATAATTATAAATTCAAAAATATGATTATTATTAATATTATTACTAAAAATTCTTACTGACCCCACATGTAATTATTTATATATTTTGTAACATTACAAATGTCTTTGCTGTCATTTTAACTGCATATCAAGTCCCTGGCAGAGGTGGACAGTAGTGAAGTATTTTTACTTTCTCTAGTAAATTTAAAAAGTATCTGTAATTTATCAGAGTGTTTTTCTTTGGAAAACTCTACTTTACTAAATTCCAAAGCATAATGTCATACTTTTTACTGCACTACATTTCATGAATAAAAGTTGTTGTTTGTTTTACCTTTAATACTTAAGAACATTAAAAATGTAGTACTTTCTTGTACTCAAGTAAAACTCTGAAGTACTTTTACTTGAGTAAAAGTAAGAAAGTACTAGATTTCTAATGTAATTAAGTATTAAATGATATTTAATATGAAACGCAGTGCAGTAAAAAGTACAATATTATGCTTTGGAATGTTGTGAAGTAGTTTTCTGATAAAGTACAGACACTTGAAAAGTACTTTTAAAGCAGAGTAAAAATACTTCAGTACTGTCCGCCTCTGGTCCTGTCACACCCCAGGACTGTTTTCATTTCCCATGTGCTCTGTGTGACCTACTTTTCCTTCATGTTTGATTGTGTCATTATGTTCAGGTGTGTCTAGTTGTTATCCTCATTTACGTTCCCCATATAAGTTGCATTCTGTTCAGTGTTTCTTTGTGCAGTCTCGTCTATGTTTGCTCCCCTCCTATGATGGATTACCCTTATGTGGATTATTAAAGACGGTTTATCTATATTCTTCTTCTCTGTGTGTTCACTCCTGTACCACACCGTGACAGGTCCCTGGCAACCACTCTTTTTTACTGTCACTATTTTTCAGCTCTGTCACTCTCCATTATTCTGGTAATGCCCACTTTTAGTGATCCAATCAATTGCTTATGGATGCAATCAGTCTTTTTCTCACTGAACATGTTTTTTTTTTTTTGAGTGACAGGCCAGCGTCTGAGGATCATGCAGCAGCACAGAATCTGTCATAAATCAGTGCGGATGCTCCTCTGTCGGTTGAGCCGTATATCACGGTTAACTGTTAGTCAGAGCGACACACAGCTGTGCTGCAGATTGGCTCATAAAGCTGAAGCACATGTTACGAGACGAGGGGAATCCCACTTGTTTCAGCTTGTTTCATCAGGAAAACAGCACGTCAGACGACAGTCTTATTCTGTGTAGAAAACTTCAGTCACATTTAGCTGTGATCATGTCTTTTCTTGTGTCTGTTGAGCATAAAAAGACATTTGGAAGAATGTTCAAGCTGCTGTTTTCCATGCAGTGAAAGTGGAGGGTGATTCTAAACAATAAAACCAATGTGATGAAATATGACTCCATATAACTCCATATGACATATATTTACATTCTCCCTCTCTCTCTTGCTATTTTTAGTAATTTACTATATTTATTTAGTAAATGTACAACATCATTTATGTCAGAATATAATAATTCTAAATTTATTAAATTCTAATTTTAATAATATACAGTAGTGGCCAGAATTATTAGAACACTAGTATTTTCAGCAGCTAAAAATGGTTTTAAGTCAGTTATCTCTATCTTTTGCTGTAGTGTGTCAGTAGAAAATATCAGTTTACATTTTTAAACATTAATTTAGCCATTAACTGTAATAATCCAGTGAGATTATTGATTGCTCCACACAGAGATCTGATCTGATCATCATCAGTCTGTCTGAATGACATGAAGAAACAGAACAAACTGAGACAGACTAAATCCAGAAGAACTGTGACGTCTCCAAGATGCTTCAAGAAACCTCCCTGCAGAGCTCCAGCACTGTTAAAAGTTTTAGACAATTGTGTAAAAATGCTGTAAAATGAGGATGCTGTCAAAAATGATGTGATAAATAGATTTTCTTTATCAATTAACTTCTAATAACTAAATTAAATCAACATTTCCTGTAGCTCAAATGGTAGAGCATGGCGCTAGCAACGCCAAGATCATGGGTTCGATTCTCAGGGAAAGCAAGAGCTGATCAAATGTAAAACTGTAGCTTGAATGCAATGTAAGTCGCTTTGGATAAAAGCGTCTGCTAAATGTAAATGTAATGTAACATTTGGTGTGAGCATCCTTTGTGTTTAAAGCAGCTTTTGCCCTCGGTGCACTTGAGCATTTTTCAGGGAGCTTTGCAGGTAGCTTTCTTTATACATATATATATGTATAAAACTTAATTTAAAAAATTAGAAATGGGGGTCAGTAAGATTTTATTTGTATTAATTAAAATAATTATAATATATTTAATATATCTTATTTATGCATTTATAATTATATTTGGAGTCAGTAAGATTTTTTATAATAATAATAATAATAATAAATAATCTTATTTATAGTTATACACTTATAATTATATTTGGGGTCAGTAAGATTTTTTGGAAGGTGGAGGGTGATTCTAAAAAAACAATAAAAATGTCATGAAATATAAAAGTCCATATTTTATATTTATAAAGAGTCCATATATATTTTTTTTAATTTACAATATATATTATATATATATATATATATATATTAATATTATACACTATAATGTTTTTTTTTAAAACTACTTTACAAATTTACTACATTTATATAGTAAATTTATAATAAGATTTTAATTGTTTATACATATTTTGTTATATAGTTGGGGTCAGTAAGATTTTTTAAAATAAATAATAGTAATAATAAATTATTTAATATATATATATATATATTTATAAATGAATAATTATATTTGGGTTAGGAAGATGTTTTTTAAAACAAATTAATGCTTTTATTTAGCAATGACATTAAATTATTTCAAAGTGACAGTAAATACATTTATAATGTTTCAAAACATTTCTATTTTAAATAAATGCTGTTCTTTTCAACTTTCTATTCATCAAAGAATCCTGAAAAATACTAATTATATAATAAATGACATTTTTACACATTCACATAGAAACCAGAGCTTTTTTGTATGTTCAACAGAAGAGCACACATCTTTCTGATCTGCTTTTGTGTTTCACAGAAGAATGAAAGTCATTCGGTGGTTTGAGAGGCCGTTCATGATTTCTGGGTGAATTTTCCTTGAAATCATAATAACAGACCTGACGAGACATGAATCAAAGGTCCCACATTTTCACCAGTGAATTTCCCTGATTTTTTCAAGACCTGTCCTTGACTTCTCTAGGTCTGCAAACCACAGTTTTAAACTTCTCTGCCATGTCCAGGTTTTCCATGACTGTGGGAACCGACATGATCCTGGAGTCCGGATTCTCAGACCACAATATGGTTTGTCATGTTTCAGTTTTTTAAGTACACTCATACATTTAATTTGCACTTTTTAAATCACTCAACACATCTAAACTCTACTGCTCTCTTGTTATAATGTGATGCTTTACTGTAGTGTTTTAAATGCTGAATGTGTTTGTTAATGTTAGTGATTGAACTGAACTCTTGTGTCTCCCTCTAGTGGCTCATCTAGTAACTACTCAAACAGCTTTACTGCTGCAAAAATCATTTTCTTAGTTTTTGTGTAACTTGTTTCCCAGTTCAAATATCTAAACATTATTAAATCAAGATACATTTACTGGAGAAGCAAAATGACTTTATTAAGTCTTGTTTTCTAAAAAATGTGTCAAAATTAAGTGATTGTGCTTAAAACAAGAACAAATATCTGCTAATGGGGACAGAATAATCATATTCATGAATATATTTTTCTTGATTTAATCAAAAACTAATTAAATTTTGAAACATGTTTCAGATTTCAGTTTTTCAGGTTTTTGTTTCGTTTCTCAGTGAAATGTATCTTGATTTAAAAAAAATATTTAGATATTTGTACTGGAAAACAAGACAAAAATACTGAGATTTTTTTATTTAAATAAAATAAATTTACTATACTGAGAATTTATTTATTATTGTTGTTTAGGATCAACTCCAAAATGACAATAAAATTGTAAATCAATTAATGTAATCAATGAAAAACAAAGTAAACAAAAATTAACGTACCTTAATATAATAAATGTCTGTAATCAATCATCTGTAGCCATATTCCATAAAGACCTGTAAAATACAAGAAACAGTAAATGTGTGAATCAAGGGTGCACCATGAAATATTATGAATAAATAAACCAAAACTGCTATATAATCATCTCTTACCAAAACTGCTGCACAGGAAGAATTTTTTCATGCATTAAATGTAGGGGGTGATTCCAAAAATAAATAAATTTAAATAAATAAATAAAATTATTATAAATATTTCCATCCATATATTTTATTATTATTATAATATATTTTATTTGTATTGTAATATTTAATTTTCTAAATTTGAATTAATATATATTTTTAAATAATTGACTATATTTATAGTACTTTTACAATATAATTTTACAGTCAAAATATAATTATAAATGTCTACATTAATAAATAATATTCTATGTGTGTGACTTGAACAGGTCACTCCATCAACATACTGAAATGTGGCAAAAGCAAACGTCCCAGAACAGAGCCCAGATCTGCCAAAAGCCTCGCTGTCCACTTCACTTCATCAGTTCACTCGACTGTTTGTAACTTCCTGTTTGAAAGGAATGTGAATGTGGTTTCATGCTGCTCCTGGGAAACCAAAACAATGGACTACATACAAAGCCTAAGAAAACTGACGAGCATAAACACTATATTTACAGTAAACATCAATCTATTTGTAGTACATATGAAGTACAATGACTCCATTCTGAACGGAAATTAATGCTGAAGTCTGCAGGGTTATTATAGTAATAAAACAAAAACCATAAAAAACATTTCTGTTACTTGAAATAAAATTAACTGAAATTAAATACATTAAAAAAAAAAAAAACTTAAACTTATTTTATTTCAGGTAGTGCCAAGGCATAATTTATCATTTGTATTAAAATAACTAAAACAAAAACTGTATTAAAAATCAATAAAAATAAAAGTTTTTTTAAGCAAAAAGTTGTTAAAAAAAAGAAGAAAAAAAGAAAAAACACTAAAAAATGAAAACAGAAAAAAAACAAAATAAAAAAATTCTAAATGTTAACAAAAACTATAATAGTATCTCAATGATAGTAAAATAATGCTGTAATATGGAATAAAAATAGATCTTCATGTTGCACAGATGGACTTTGAGAGACATTCATTTTATTGTGTATCTGAACACAGATGCTTTTGACTACAGGCAAAAAAAATTAAAAACAAACAAAAACAAAGCACAACCCAGAAACCCAGTGTAAGGCTCTTGGAAGAGTTTCATCAAATTCTATTGTGTATGAACTGCATGATGAAAACAAAGAGACTTTTGATACACAGTAAACATCATTAAAACACTCTGTATTTTAGTCTTTCTCCTACTATATGGGTAAAAATAATTGATTATCAAAATATATATATTTGTTTTATAAAATGATCAACATTATATGACTCTCGGCTGTACAAATACCACAAATATCAAACAGAACACTGACAGAGAAAATAATGAAGTACTAAAACTCACTCATAAATGTATAAACTCATATACAGGACGTGATTGCTTTGTTCTTCATGTGGTTGTAATTTAAAGGAATAATTCACCCAAAAATGATAATTAGCTGAAAAAAAGCTCCCCCTCAGATCATCAGAGATCAGGATGAGTTTGTTTCTTCATCAGGTTTGTAGAAATGTGTCTCAGCAATAGATGCTCTGCAGTGAATGGGTGAACTTTGTTTAGAGCTGTTCTGGACTGTTTTGTCTTGTAAACGCTGCTTGATCTGATGCAGATTTCTCTCCTGATTCAGACCAGAACACTTTTTCACTGGAGGAAGTGTTAATATGGATTACGGACTCGTATTTTTGTTAAAAACGTCTAAATGATGGATTTGTTTCATCTTTTGTCTTCTCCAGATGTTAACTGATGGACTGGAGTGGTGTGGATTATTGTGATGTTTTTATCAGATGTTTGGACTCTCATTCTGACGGCACCCATTCACTGCAGAGGATCCATTGCTGAGACACTGATGCAGAGACACATTTCTACAAACCTGATGAAGAAACAAACTCATCCTGATCTCTGATGAACTGAGGGTGAGGAAAACATCATGTTGTTTCAGAGGCAGAGCAAATTATTACATTAAATATATATATATATATATATAAAGATAAACATGTTTCTTCAGAATAATGTGCACCACTGAATAACAGGTAATAGAACCAGGAACATGAATTAAGAGTCATTATGACTTTAATATCTGAATATGGTGAAGATAAGAATTGTATTGATTTTATGCAGATAAAGCACTACTGAGTCAACAAACTAACTCTGAAATAAATCATTCTGTGGTGATTATACACATTATACACAGTGGTAACATACTAGTGGCTAATTTAATAAATAACATTAATAAATAAATACATGGGATGTCGTAAATATGACATTCTGTATGTTTGCAGCACTGTAATTAATCTGAAATGCTCGTTACCTTATGAAGTGATGAAGTGACGACAGGAAGTCAAATATTTCCTAAAACATCATCAGCGACAAAATCAACTGATGAATTAAATTAGGATAAAGCTGGAAATATGAGCCATTATTAACAGATAAAAATAAATGAATCTTTAAATCTTCAAAGCGCAAATGTTTGCTGTGTTTAAAATCACCTACAAAAAATGAGAGTCTTTGCAAATGACCAAACTACTGAATGGAACTGAACTGAACTGCATTTATTTGATATATTCTATATATAAATTCAATTGAGCTTCAACTGAGGCTAAAGTGAATCAGAATTTAAGACTTATTTTCAGTTCATTTGAACTGAACTGGCCACAACACACAGAATGCAGAATTACAATTTGATTTTCAATCTACAGAATTAGAATTAAAATTATATTCAAATAAATTCATATAATTGCTAAAATAGTAGTTGGTGCATTTAATTTTTCGGTATAAATACCAATGACCATGTTCATACACCCAACACATTGTTTTGGAAAGAAGTCTCTTCTGCTCAGCAAGGCTGCATTTATTTGATCAAAAATACAGTTAAAAATTTGAAATATTATTACAATTCATAATAGCTGTTTTCTATGTGAATATCTGTTAAAATGTAATTTATTTCTGTGATCAAAGCTGTATTTTCAGCATCATTACTCCAGTCTTCAGTGTCAGATGATCTTCAGAAATCATAATAATATGCTGATTTACTGCTCAAGAAACATTTCTGATTATTATCAATTCTGAAAAGATTTTATATTTTTGTAGAAACTGTGATACATTTTATTTTTCAGGATGCACAGATTAATTGAAAGTTCAAAAGAGCAGCATTTTATTTGAAATAGAAATCTTTTGTAACATTACAAATGTCTTTACAGTCACTTTTGATCAATTTAAAATTGTTAATTTTTGTAAAAAAAATTGTAAAAAATTCAAAAGAGCTGCATTATTTGAAATTTAAATATTTTGTAACATTGAAATGTCAATGTACAGTCGCTTTTGATCAATTTAAGCATCTGCTAAATGCATAAATGTAAAAAAAAATAAAGAAAAATCACAATGACCCCAAACTTAAATTTAAAACATTAAAATATTCATCCAAAATTTTAATATCAATAATATTTTTTTATAAAATTACTCTCTAAACAATGCACTAACATTTTGTGGTGCTTCCTCTCATTCCAATTCCAATTCTAATTCAACATTCTGTGTTGCAGCCGATTCGTTTCAAATTCACTCACAATTTAAAAGTTTCTTAAAGGGACAGTTCACCCAAAAATGATCATTCTATCATCCTTCATTCATTCCAAACCTGTATGCCTTTTTTTCTTCTGTGAAACATAAAATAAAATATCTTGAGAAATGCCTCATTCAATGAAAGCCAATGGGGTCCTTCAAATATCTTCTTTTGATGACAATAAGTTCATTATTGGGTGCACTGTCCTTTTAAGCAGCGTGTTTCACACCATAGTCTCTGGAAGTGTGTCTATGCTGTCTGATGACAGGAGTTGCCATATTTGCCACTTCTCTGTGGTCCAGTCTGAATGCTGCTCCGCTCCGAAGCTCTTCGATGGCACGTGTGACGCCGCACCCTGATAGGAAGTGACACGCGGCTGCATGGACACGGCAGGAAGTCTGTCGTCTGGTTTGGTGGGAGATGCCATCACCTCCTCTGATTGGTGAAATGCAGTCCGGCGGCTCGATGCGATTGGATGCATTTGATGGCGCGTGTCACTCAGAGGACTGCCGTCTGCACATGTGACCTGCAGGCACGCTTTACATTCAGCGGCGATAATTGTATGGGACGTTTGCGTCTCATGCACAGGTTCTGTGTCCTTATCGTCATCGTAGAAAACATCAGAGGAGGCGCGTTTATACAGGAGTCCATCCGAACCTGAAGGACAGAGACACATTTCCTTATTCTTAACCCTCATAATGCATTCAGGACATTTTGATATGGAAGAGATGTAGAAAAATGTCTAAAAATGCAGTTTTTAGTAAAGGAATGAAACATTGCAAATGCTTTTAGACCCTTAAAATACATGTCATTTATTTTTTTTCAGATTTTTTACAGTTATTTTTTAAGAGATATAACATGTCTTGTGTTCGGGTCATTTTTGACCCAGGTATGTATGGAGTACCATTAGGGTCAAAAAACTTTTGTAAATACACTACCATTCAAACGTTTGGGATCAGAAAGATTTTTTATGTTTTTAAAGAAGTCTCTAATGCTTATGAAAGTTTCATTTATTTTATCAAAAATACGGAAAAAAACTGTAATATGAAATATTATTACAATTTAAAACAATGGTTTACTATTTTAATATATTTTAAAACATAATTTATTCATGTGATGTAAAGCTGTATTTTCAGCATCATTACTCCAGTCTTCAGTGTCACATGATCTTCAGAAATCATTCATGAATTATTCATGGTGATTTATTATCAATGTTGGAAACAATACATATTGTTAAAAAAGATTTATATTTTGAATAAATGCTGTTCTTTTTAACTTTTTATTCATCATAGAATCCTGAAAAAATGTCAGGTTCAAAAAAATATTAAACCGCAAAATCTGTTTCCAACATTGATAATAAATCAGCATATTGTTAATGAATCAGAATGATTTCTGAAGGATCATGTGATACTGAGGACTGGAGTAATGATGCTGAAAATTCAGCTTTGCACATCACAGAAATAAATTATATTTTACAGCATTATTAAAATAGAAAACCGTTATTTTAAATTGTAATAATATTTCACAAGATTACTGTTTTTTTCTGTATTTTTGATCAAGTAAATGCAGCCTTGATGAGCAGAAGAAACTTCTTTAAAAAACATAAAAAATCTTACTGATCCCAAACTTTTGAACAGCAGTGTATATTCATACTTTTCACTATATTTCACACACTTTTGGACTGAATTTTGTTGATAAACATGAATATGTGCATCTATTGATGAACCACTGCAGCATGAAAAAAATGATCACTTTTTTCATCTGAAAGTGAAATGTATGCAAATGAAATTAATTTATTTAGTTTTAAAATTTTCAGAGTAACATTCATGTTGTTTTGTTTGATAGAAATATGTAGGTTTCATAAATTTGGACTGTTTTTGAGCAATCGTGATTTATAAAGTCAAACAAACTTAATTCCCATTCATTCCAATGGGGTTAATAAGATGTATCTTGCTGTGTTAATAAGATACATTTCTAAGATTCATAAAACATTTTTAGGAATAAAAATCTTCTTAACTGCCATTTTATTCTCATTTTCTAACTTATATTCTGTATTCCCAAAAATACTTCTTAAGAATTTTTTTTTTCTGAAGACTGTTCTTTAGACAACATTTAGGAAGAATTAAAATTCTTGAAAATAATATTCTCAAAAGTTATCATAATTAACTTTAACAAACATTAAGGGCTGCAAAATATTACTATTATTCTATTTTTGAAACAGTAAATTATTTTTTTTGAATTGACACCACAATTCAGCACACATATGTGGTTGAAAAATAATACATTTTAACCAGTAAGGATACAGATTCACTATCTGCCTATTTAAATACTGTAATAAAAGATTATCAAAAGAACAAAAGAGAAAATGTTAATGTTCTTAATGTGTTTCCCTTTGATTAAAATAACTTCTACTGTATAAAATACAGAGTGTATTGCATAATACAGGATCGATTACGTGGCTCTTAAAACTGTCATGCATAGTTGTTTTTGTCTGACATGTCTTTTGTTTCGTGTTTGTACCTGTGAGGAGTTTGTCATGAAGTCCTGACAGAAGAGCATGTCGTGTTCTCCAGATACGAGCCTCATCATGTATGGTTTCCCCTGAGGAGAAGACGATATTCATTACTGACACGTACAACTCTCACAAAACCTGTGCTGCCTTCTTTCAACACATTTATAAGACAGCATTACATGAATGCAGTTATAACAATTCTTATTTTTACTGTGATGATTAGTAATATAAATATAATAATAAAAATACATATATAATTATAGATACTAAAGAAAGTATTTGAATTTTTGACATTTTTAATATCTTTTTTTCTATTATAGCTATTTTATTATTTTTATTTTTTTTATTTTTTACTTCTGTTTTATATTTAATAAAATAATTAAAATTAAATAAAATAGCATAAAATGTTTACTTTAATCTTGAAAATAGTATTTTTTAATAATTCTAAGATTATATAATTAATTTCAATAGCATGTTTCTTTGATTTCTGATATGCAAAGGAAGAACAATTGACATTTTGCATGACGAGTTTTTAAACTCTTATAATAGTTCTTTAGCTTGGAACATCAATGAGGATCAAGACAAGGCTGAGAGACAAGATACACCGGGAGTAACGAGTAGACCAGACGAAATTTTTTTACATTTTTAATTTTTTTCTTCAAAAGCCACATGGACTAATATACACAGGATTAGTAATTAACACATGAAACGAGACAAATTCTACAATGATAAAAAAAACATGTGAACATACTTAACTACAACATAATGACATGCAAACGAGGTAACAAATAGTTTATGGAAAGTAACATAATAACCAAGACGCTAAGAAATAGTGGTACTCTACTAAGAGGAAAACATTGGAAAAGAACCACATGACACACACAACAGAACCCTGACAATTTCAAATAACAAAAATGTTTTTTATGGTTTTAGTTTTGGTTAACTATAATAACCTTGACCCACCCTAAGAAATAGTTACTCTTTCTTAAAGTCTTGATAAAATATAATAAATTAAAAATTACAATAATTTATAGTCTTTATATATATTATCTTTTTAAAGTCTTGAATACATTTTTTTTTCAACATTTCCACTGCTACTGTCTTAGAAATAAAATTCGACTTTTTGTGACAACATGCCCCAAAAGCTTAGATATGTTGTCACAATATATGGGGTAAGTTGTCACAACAGGGCATGAAGTTAAACTAAATGACAATGTGAAATGTTGCCTTGGCAACTAGCTGAAATAATAATAATAATTATTATTATTATTATTAATGATTGAATAATAAATAAAGATTGATTTTATATTTTATTTTGTTTCAGTTAAAATGTATTTTATTACAAATGACAAAGGTTTTTCTATGGTTTAATTTTAATGAACTATAATGCCCCTGGTTTGATCTAATTAAAATGACTATTTTACCCAATATTTGTGCTGTGTATTTATGCTTATTAGAGTATCAGTAGCAATAACCTAATGACATACTCCATTCACCGAGAGCTTCTTGTGTGATTCAGATGTTGAGCACTATTTGTATGAGTTGCTGCATATGCAGCTCATTTAAATCAGTGGTCAGTATCATTGACCAGTCTCTTCATTAGTGAATAAACCCACCGGCGCCGGCTTGTGAGGGTGAGATGCAGAAGTTCACAGAGTCGTTCCTCTCGAGAGCATGCTGGAGGTTTGTGGGACTCTGATGCTCCGGTCCTGATGGATGAAACCACTCTGAGAGCACCGGAGAGTTGTTATCATACGGAGAGATTTCTCCACTCGAGCTCTTCACGTCTCTGCAGGACCACAGATCCAGCACAACATTAACAAAACTTCAACTGTTTAGAATAGAAATTAGACTAAAATAGGCACTTATGATTTACTTTATTGCTGTGAAAATTAATAACATTCAAATAATTAATTATTTATAATTGTTTACAATATATATATATATTATAATTTTTTAAATTTATTTTGTAGTTCATGTGACAGTGTAAGCCTAATAAGTTTTTTTCCCTTGGAGTAATATATAACATCATAATAAAAAGTTATAAAAAAATAAGCCAATATGATTTCCTTTAAAGCTGTGAAAATAAATAACATTTATATATTGTTATTTATATAATATAATATAAAGCCCACAAACCATAATTTCATATTAAGAGACCTTTGAATATCTTTGTGCACTTTTTTTTTTTTTTTTACAGTTTATATATTCTTCCTTCTTTTTTTAAACTTGGAATTGTATATAATAATAAAAATGATAATAAAAATATTTATTTATGATATGATTTACTGTAATGCTGTGAAAATAATTAATATTCATATATGATATAATATATTTTTGTGTACTATATAAGTGCTTTTTATATTCTTATATTCTTTATTTATACTTAAAATTGTACATAATATAACAAAAAATAATAAAATAGGCTCATATGACATACTGTAATGCTGTGAAAATGAATAATATTCATATATTTAATATTATAATATAATATAATGTAATATAGTAAGTCTTTATTCGTTTTTTTTTTACTAAAAATTGTATATAATAACAAAAAATAATAAAATAGGCTCATATGTTTTACTGTAATGCTGTTAAAATGAATAATATTCATATATTTAATACAATACAATATAATAGAATATAATATAATATAATATAATATAATAATGCAGTCTGATGAATTATTACTGCACAGTTATTATCTATTGAGGATTAATCAGTAGTTGTAGCAGGTGTCATGGCTCGTCAGTCTTGTTGTTCAGAGGAGACACAGAGTCACTTACACACACTGTGGTGTTTTCCTCCTCAGCAGATAATCCACCACATCACTGTCTGTGTCCAGCAAACTCAGCAGAAGCTCGTTCTGTAGCTCCGCTGAGATCTACAGCACAAATCACATCAACAGAGTCCAGTCAAACCACTGACACACACACAGCTGCACTGCCAAAGAACAAGCACAGGGGCTTGAGCTTGAGTGGCTATCAAACTCTTTACAAGGAATACAATCTTTTTACATTAAGAGACACAGTCCAATGCACAGCCGACTCAATCACTAAACTGTGACAGGACACTTACTTACAAGTGACTTTAAAGAGCTCATATCACGAGGAGACACACTTTCCTTCATCATCTGAGATAAAACTTTCAGAAATCAAAACTTCTTCCACAGTGGAAAGAAAAACATTTATTGAAATTAAGCTACAAAAACATCCCATCCTGGCCACTGTTATTGTTTACTAAAAGTAAAACTATTATTTATAAAATAAAATATAAATAATAGATGAACAACCTCAACTTAAAAAAAGCTGTTGCCTTGGCAACTAATAGAAATAAAATAAGTTCAAGCTGAATAATTACAATAATAACACTAAATTAAGACTTAATTGTGATTAGTAAAATTGGGACCATAGGGAAAATAAATGTGTAATAAAATAAATAATAAATAAATTATTATTATTATTACTATTATTTATTTGTTTTATTATTTCTAAATAAGTAATATTGGGACCACAGGGAAAATAAATGTGTAATAAAATAAATAATAAAATAAATCATTATTATTATTATTATTATTATTATTATACATTTTTTTTATTATTTATAAATCAGTAACATTGGGACCATAGAGAAAATAAATAAATAAATAAATAAATAAATAAATAAATAAATATGTACAATATTACCTCTTTGAAGGATACAATCTGTCTAAAACCATGAATGTTTCTATTAAAAAAATTGAATTCTCAGGGACAAAGAGAGTGTGTAAAAATTTGATATTTAAAAACATAAATATGTAACTATTTAAATTAAACTGATAAGATTATATTATTTATGATTAATACAATTGGGACCATAAAGAAAGTAATTGCATAAATGTGTAATAAAATAAATAATAAAATAAATTAATATTAATAATGTCTGTTTGTTTTTTATTTATTTATTTTATTTTATGTACAATATTACCCCTTTAAAGGATGCAATCTGCCTAAAATCCCCTGCATGTTTCTATTCTGCAAGCATACTTGTCCTTCATTCAAACTTAAATGGTCCAAATCATCTCAGCAGCCCTTTTTTGGACATGCCAGAGGACTGTGCTGGAAAAGCAGCATAAACTACATCTCAAGCACTTTCATAAAACTGTCATAACAAACAGCCATAGATGTGGTGATTTATTTTTATTGTTGTATTTTCTCTGGCTGAGCATCCTCATATCTCAGTCATAAGGTCATGGTGCGTGTGTGATGTACCGTGAACAGGGACTGGTGCGTGTCGATCATGAGCTGCACCACGCTGATGATAGCAGTGCTGTCCTCCATTCGTGCCGAGCTCTCCACGCTGAACTCCTTCTCTGAGCTCTTCTGCTTGTGCAGCAGGTTCGGCCCGAATATGGTGGCCAGGTTCAGAGACGTCATCTTATTACCAATCACCTACAATACAGCATAAATAGCACAAACACAGCCATCATTTCTAACTGCATTGAGCTCAGTGAACTTGTGGGTTTGTGATGGTCCTGAAAAACAACGCATGACCTCCAAAACCTACCGTATAGAGACTTTTATTGTGCTTTCAAGTGCTTTTGTCCTTTTTGTAGTTTGACAGATGAGGTCAGCATGATGTTTTATGGAAAAGATCATGGAAGGAAGAAAGGATTCCTTTTTCATTTAATTAAAATTTACTAATCAATAAGCTTGTCTACTTAACTGAAATATTGAAACTTACTAAATGTATTCATTTTTTTATTTAACAAAAATGTATTTTTATTAATTTTTCTGGATTCTTTTTTAATAGTTAAATTCAATTTTACTAATCAAAAATCATGTCCAATTTAATTGGAATCATGAAACTCACACAATTTAACAACATTTATTTATTTATTTTTTAATTTTACTAACCAAAAATCATGTCTAATTAATTGAAATCGCAAAACTTGCACAATTTAACAACCATTTTTTAATTACATTTTTAGGGCCCTCTGAAATCTGTTTTCATAGGAAATGTTTTCCATTTAATTTTTTCTATATTCTGATTTAAGTTACATCAATTTTAGTATTTAAAAAACATGCATTATTAATTAAAATCATGAAACTTACATAATTTAATAAGTTATCAACTTTTTAACAAAAATTTAATTTTTAGGGCCCTATGAAATCCAAACCAAATGTAACAAATTCTGTTTTCCATTTTAATTTTTCTGATTCTGTGTTAATTAATTAATCAAATGTTGATAATCAAAAGCATGTCAAACCAAAACAACTTTAAAGTTTAAAAATGTATTATTATTTATTATTTATTTATAGTTTAATTTAATTATTTTATTTTTTACAATAATAGGTCCCTGTGAAATGTTTAATTTTTTCAGAAAGTCTGTGCTGTCTGTTTAATTTTTTATGTAATCAATTCCTTTTATAAAGCTACACAACAGAGATTTATTGACAAATTCCCCTGGAAGAAATCAATAATAATTGTAGTAATCAAAAAGCATGTCTAATTAACAACTTTAAACTTTATTTTTTTTATTTACTTCTTTATTAATTTTTACAATAATAGGTCTAAGTGAAATGTTTTATTTTTTTCAGAAAGTATCTGTCTTTAAGATTTACTGTCATACAACAGGAGTAAATAACATTTTTCTTCAGGCCGACCACAAACCCCAGAGTTCATTGAGCTCTTTAGGATTAATGCAGTTTGTTACACATCAGTAAGGAATCATGGGTAATCTTGAATGAGTTACTTTAAAGATAAACAAACAAACACTCAGAACCGCAGTAGTGTTGGATTTCTATTGGAAGCAGCATTAGGAAACCTTGAGATTCTTGTGAGCACAACATGACTCATGTATGAAAAATGACTCTTTTGTTATTGTGCTCTTGTATTATTGACAACCTATTTTTCTGTTTGACTCTGTAAAGCTGCTTTGACACAATCAGTATTGTATAAAGCACTATATAAATAAAGGTGACTTGACTATGAGATCACGGCTTCATGTCGTCTGATTCCTGCTGTAATAACAAGCTGTTATCTGCTGTCCATCAGTTCACTTTCCACCCATCCTCTTACTTGCCAGGGTTCACACTTTTTAAGCCAAATGTCAAATTCCCTGACTTTTCCCTGACTTTCACTGACTAAAAAGCTGAATTTCCATGACCTATAATGAACAGAAAAACAGGCCGCTCCCTCTCCCATATTTGATAGCTCGATAGTAGTTTTACAAACTTTACATTTAGCTTTTCTGTCATCTGCTTTAAACATCGTCTTTGAAGTGGTCGTTTTGTAGCCAAAGCTCTTGAAATTTTAATTTTCCTGGCATGTTTGCCTTAGGTAACAGGTGCAGCCTGGTGACTGCATTTGACTTAAGTGATTGCCAGTTGACGAGCGGGAAAGGAATAAAATGGCACTGGAAAATAGCCTTACAACAATAGGCAAACGTGTGAAACAATGCGATAAAAAAAATGCTACAGAAAAATTACATTTTGATAAATGGAAACTAAAATTTAAAGTGACAAATAAAAATCCCTGATATTCCATGACTTAGACATAAAAAATATAAAATTCCCTAACTTTCAATGTCTGGAACAGACCCTTTAAAATTCCATGATATTCCAGAAATTTCATGACCCGTGGGAAGCCTGACTTACACACACTCACACTCACACTCACACTCACACTCACACTCACACTCTCACACTCAATCTCACTCTCTCACACTCTCACACTCAATCTCACACTCTCACACTCTCACACACTCATCACTCTCACTCTACTCTACACTCTCACACTCACACTCACACTCACACTCACACTCTCACCCACTCACACTCACTCAATCTCACTCTCACTCTCACTCTCACTCTACACTCTCACATCCACACATCTCACCACACACCACACTCACCATCTCACTCTCACTCCACTCTCACTCTCCACACTCTCACACCACTCTCACTCTCACACCTCACACTCACACACACACTCACACACTCACACACACACTCACCTCACTCTCACTCTCACACACTCTCACCATCACTCTCACTCTCACTCTCACACACTCTCACACACACACTCTCACACACACACACACTACACTCATCTCACTCCACTCTCACACTCATCTCACTCTCACTCTCACTCTCACTCTCACTCACACTCACACACACCCACACACCACACTCTCACACACACACTCACATCACACTCAATCTCACTCTCACTCCACTCATCTCACTCTCACTCTCACACACACACTCTCCACACACACTCACACACACACACACCCACACTCTCACACACACACACATCTCACTCTCACCCACTCACACTCACACACTCTCACACTCTCACACACACTCATCTCACTCTCACCCACACACTCTCAACACACTCTCATCTCACACACATCTCACACCACACACACACACACACCACCATCACACACTCTCACCACTCTCACTCACACCTCCACACTCACACTCTCACACACACTCACACTCTCAACTCTCACACTCTCACTCACACCATCTCACTCTCACACACACTCACACACACTCTCCACACTCACACTCCACACCACACACACACACACACTCTCACACTCTCACACACACTCACTCACACACTCACACACACTTTCACACTCTCACACACACTCTCACACACACTCTCTCACACTCACACTCACACACACACACACACACACACACACTCTCACACACACTCTCTCACACTCACACTCTCACACACACACACACTCACACACACTCTCACACTCTCTCACACACACACACTCACACACTCACACACACACTCACTCACTCACACACTCACTTACACTCACTTACACACACTTTCACACTCTCACACACACTCACTCTCACACACTCACACACTCACACACACACACTCACACACTCACACACACACACACACACACACACATTTTCACTCTCACACACTCACTCACACACACTTTCACACTCTCACACACACTCTCACACTCACACACTCACACTCTCACACTCTCAGACTCACTCACACACTCACACACACACAAGCTAAAAGATGATACCTCAGTGTTTATTTAGCCGTTTGATAATATTTGACATTATCTCAATATTTATGTATTTGCTTAAAAGGGTGATTTTTCCCAACAAAGGAAAATCATTTCAAGCAAACAGTCAGGTGTAGTCTAGAAGACTCAACATGGAGTATGTACATTGTTTTTTACAAAAAAAAAAAATATGCATGAAAGAGTTTATAATCGATTCATTGAAATCCCCCAAAATGGTTGTACACTGTAATAAATTATTTTTCAAATGATTTGGAGTATGTTTTACCAGAAAATACAATTTCAGTTTTTCTATCCCAAAATTTCATGTTTAATTCAATGTGTTAATTGCCATTTATTTGTCATTGTATTTTATGTATCCTGCATTTGGTGTATATTTTAAATACATTTTTAAATAATTTTAATCATTAATCAAATTCAGTGTTTTCCACTTAATTTTTTTCTGATTCTATTTTAAAGATTTAATTCAATTTTAATAATAAAAAAAGCATGTCAAACAAAATCAACTTTAAATATTATTATTTTTTATTTATTTAATATATATTTTATTCACTTAATTAATTAATTAATTAATTATTATTATATTTTTTTATTTTTATTTTACAATTATAGGTCCCTGGGAAATATTTTATTTTTTCAGAAAGTCTGTGTTGTCAGTTTGGATTTTTCTGGATTTATGATTTAATACATATTTACTATCAAAAACAGTGGTAATTAAATGAAGGCATATAACATTACCAATTTAATTAATGTTTTAAAAATGTAATCAAATGAAAATGTAACAATACCTTTTATTTAGCTGCACAACAGAGGATTACTGTTCAAATGAAATCCCCTGGCAGTTTCTCTGTCATAGTATTTTATGTATATTTATATATCCTTTAATACATTTTTTATATTTTTTTAACATTTTAATCGTTTTTATTCTCTGCTTTCATTGTTATTTTTATTTCTTATGCATGCTATTTTTTCTTATGCATCTGATTTCTGAGTGAAAATTGTTTCACTACCAATTTTTTTTCAGTGCAAGATTTACTTTGAAACGATTTTCACTCAGAAATTGCTAGTAAATTTAACAAATAATTACAAAGAAACAGCAAATAACACATTGATAAACATATTTTGAAGTAGAACACACTCCAGTAATCTTTTTTATTTATTTACTTAGAAAACTCAGTTTTTACAGTGAATAAGGGGTCGTTCACACAGAAAGTGTTGTTTTTCTATGTAAACATGCACTAGAAGGACATATTTGACCTATGTCTTTGCATTTCATGTCTTTTTCATCATCTTACGCATGGCACACCAAAGCATGGCGCGTAATTTGAAAGTGGTTCAACTTTTAACAAAATGAGTCTCTAAAAATGTGCAAAAATGTATTTTGAGTGAATATCTAACTATGTTTTTTCTTGAAGTTTAATTGAGATATTCTATTAAATCATCTCGGTCTCAAAACTCTCATACAGAAGAGTCATGACACAAGTCTAAATTAAATTTATACAAATAAATATAAATGAAACAAATAAAACACATTCAAATTGCCACAATTTTGCTTAACTGTAAAAATCCTCACAAATGAACCACACAACTCACCTCGTTTCCATCAGCGTCCCGCGAATCCTCCGCGTGATTGGCTACGTCTGACAGGAAGTGAAGTAAACACTGAAGGGTGTCGCTGTTGCAGGCGGGAAGCAGACAGATGAGTAACTGTATGACCGTGTGCTGATCCACCTTATCTAGAGCTGCACAAACACCACAGAGAAGATGAGTGGAATCAAGAAGAATAAAGTGCTGATTTATTAAAGGAATAGTTCATCCAGAAAAATGAAAATTGACTCACCCTCAGGTCATTCAAGATGTAGTTGAGTTTGTTTCTTCATCAGGTTTGTAGAAATGTGTCTCTGCATCACTGTCTCAGTAATGGATGCTCTGCAGTGAATGGGTGCCGTCAGAATGAGAGTCAAGATGTTAACTGATGGACTGGAGTGGTGTGGATTACTTGTGGATTATTGTGATGTTTTTATCAGCTGTTTGGACTCTCATTCTGACGGCACCCATTCACTGCAGAGGATCCATTGCTGAGACACTGATGCAGAGACACATTTCTACAAATCTGATGAAGAAACAAACTCATCTACATCTTGGATGACCTGAGAGTGAGTATATTTTAAATTCTGGCTGAACTATTCCTTTAAGAATGATTGTTTTGCTTACACGCGCAGCTGATAAACGCGGAGTACAGTTCTCTGGTCAGCAGAGGATCAGGCATGTCTCTCAGAAACTCTTTGAGCAGCGCCGCCACGTCATGAACACTGTGCCGCTGGTCCAGAACAACATCGGCACCCTGATCGAAGGCTTCACGAAGCTGAACGTCACAAACACACGTCAACACTGTGAGAACTGACACATACATTCACATACTTCTTCCACCAATGAAGTTGCACAACCTTTCCAGTTATTTGCGATTATTAATGCATTAGGATTTTTTAAAATCATTCAAATTAACCCAGATTCATTGAAAATAACCCTCCTGAAAGGTTTGTGTACACAACAGCATCATCTAGAGCAAAGTTTAGCAAATATATATATATATAAATATATATAGGGTTTGTGAAGAAACTGCTGGGGGTTGAAAAAAGCTAATAATGAATTAAATAAAGAAAATATACAATTAAAATAAATTATTAAAAATGAAAACAAATTACAATGCTTACTAAAAAAAGATGAAATAATTTATTTGTTTACCTGAATGTCACAATACAAAATTTTGCCAAGTTTTATTATATTATATAGTAAGCACTATCTAACAAGAAAGAGTGACTGTATAATATTGCTTAATAAATTTGACAGGTTTGTACCACAAAAATAAGTCAGAGCAAAATTAAAAATAGATAAATAATTGAATAAAAAAAAATAATAAAAAATAAATAAAAGATTAATTATTTCATTTGTTTGTATTGTGTACTGTTTGGCTGTCATGTGACCATTAACCAGCGTCAGATAACTGTGAATATGCAAATGTGTTGTTGAATTATTAAATTTATTAACTCAGAGGGACTTTAAATAAATATTTTAGGTCAAAAAGAAAAACATAAAATAAAATAAAATAATAAATAAATAGTTTGGGTTTGGGGTTAAAATAGTTTTGAGTTTGGGAATTCATGGTCTAGATGATGAAATATTTTATGATGAGAAAAATATACAAAATAAAATAAAATGTCTTTATTTTATTTACCTTTTAATATTAAATTAATTGAATTAAATTAATTTAAATTATAATTAAATTAAATTAAATTAAATTTAAATTAAATTAAATTAAATTAAATTAAAATAAAATTAATTAAATTAAATATTAAATATTAAAAATTAAATAAATTAAAATTATCAAAAATATTTTGCTTATACTGTATGTATTCTGGTTTCCTTACTGTCATTTAGTAAAAAAAAATAGAGAAAAAAAAAAAAAGTCTCTAAAACATAAAACATTTGCCTCTCACCTGTCGAACTCTTTTCTTGGAGCTCCCGACCCGGAAAATGCCCACCGTCTGCAGACCTTAACAGCAGCAAAGCAAATAACCAGCACTGTTACGTCAAAGTCTATATGGAGACAGTCTTAAAACTGTGT
Organism: Aspiorhynchus laticeps; assembly: GCA_023376895.1. Lineage (NCBI taxonomy): Eukaryota > Metazoa > Chordata > Actinopteri > Cypriniformes > Cyprinidae > Aspiorhynchus > Aspiorhynchus laticeps. Next base: position 6,325,866 of record CM041799.1, on the reverse strand, counting down.
TTAGACTACGCTCAAACAGTCCGGCTGTTATTGGGAACTCTGAAGACCACATGAAATGGAAACAGAAAAGTTTTTTTCCTGTGTTCAAACTGACAGATGTGACCTCAGGACCACAATTTTGATTTCAGGGGCTCTTTAAAACACATTTGGGTTTAGGTGGCACTGACCATACTTCTGCAGGTGTTGGCAGCAGCTGTCCAGAACGCGTGGCACCTGTCTGTAGATGGGGTTCAGGCTGAGCTTGGCGTCGCTCGTCTTCTTCTTCTCACTGTGTGACTCCACAGGCATGGAGAGCTGAAGAGCCTCCAGCAGACGAGAGTGACTGTCGTCCAGATCAGTGATGCAGTCCACAGACATGCCGCCCTGCAGCGGTCAAACACACAGACACAGACACTTCTGTCAGCAGATATGACTGAGAAATACAGTTTGAACCCTGTTAAAACCATTGCATTATTATTAGCATTACTTAATATCATAGCAAATGCATTTTCAATATGCAATAAATCATCATTTGCTCATGTTTTCTGTATCAGTTTCAACACAGTTTGGTTCATAATGACAATTTGATTCCACAGATGTTTTTTGTTGTTGTTTTTTTCCCTCACAGATATTCACAGATTTCTCCTTAATGAATTATTGATTCTTTAATTTGAGGTCTAATGATAAACGACACCATTTTTGGGTCTGAAACAGCATTAAACAACAGTTTACACAAGTAAAGTAACTAAACGTTTCATTCTCATGTGAGAAATGTGTTATTTTAGTATCATTAATATACTATTATAGTATTTGTTAATATTTTAATTATTTTTACATTTTCTGTTTTTACTTTAATTTTTTGTAAGTTTTATGTATTTTTGCCATATTTTGTCATTTGTATATATTTAATATTTTTTTAATTTTTATTTATTAGTTTTAGTTATTTTACTGCTTCAGCTTTAAATGAAAAAGAGAAAAGTAAATATAGCAGAATAAATAAGTAAATAGACAAATTAATATTAATAATAATGATCATTAATTTATTATTTTGTCAAAAGACATTTTAATGATTATTAATTTATTATTGTCAATAAACCTTTTAATGATTATTATATTAATAATGTCAAATGTTTCACAGCAATGTTTCACAGTACAACAAACTGGATGCTAAACAGTCAGGTTTCAGGAGTGGACAGTGAACAGAGACTGCGCTACTCTCAGTCACTGAAGCCCTGCGAGTCGCAAAGGCCGATTCCAAATCATCAGTCCTCATTCTGCTGGATCTTTCTGCTGCTTTTGGCACTGCCAATCATCAGATCCTCCTGTCCACCCTCTCATCGCTGGGCATCACTGGGATTCCACTTCGCTGGTTTGAATCCTATCTCACCGGTAGGTCCTTCAGGGTGGCCTGGGGAGGGGAGGTATCCAAAGCACATCAACTGGTCACTGGGGTTCCTCAGGGATCGGTTCTTGGGCCCCTCCTCTTCTCCACATACACTACATCACTGGGACCTATCATACAGGCACATGGCTTCTCCTACCATTGCTACGCCGATGACACACAGCTCTATCTCTCTTTTCAACCAGATGATCCAACGGTAGCTGCACGGATCTCAGGCTGCCTGGCGGACATCTCGGCATGGATGAAAGAACATCACCTACAGCTCAACCTGGCAAAGACTGAGCTTCTTGTCGTCCCTGCCACTCCGACCCTACAGCATGACTTCTCGATTCAATTAGGCACATCAATAATTACCCCATCAACTTCGGTCAGAAATCTTGGTGTAATCTTTGATGACCAGCTGACCTTCAAAGAGCACATTGCAAAGACTGCTCGATCTTGCAGGTTTGCGCTACACAACATCAGAAAAATCAGGCCCTTCCTGACAGAGCATGCTGCACAACTTCTTGTCCAGGCCTTTGTCGTTTCTAGGCTGGACTACTGCAATGCTCTTCTGGCTGGTCTTCCATCAAACACAATCAAACCTCTACAAATGATTCAGAATGCAGCGGCACGACTGGTCTTCAATGAGCCCAAAAGAACCCATGTTACACCTCTCTTCATCTCACTGCACTGGCTACCAGTGGCAGCTCGCATCAAGTTCAAGACACTGATGCTTGCATACAGAACGACCACAGGCTCAGCACCCTCCTACTTCCACTCACTATTACGAATCTACATCCCCTCCAGAAGCCTGAGATCTGCTAGTGAGCGACGCCTTGTGGTACCATCACAGAGAGGCTCAAAATCACTCTCCAGAACATTCTCGTTCACCGTTCCTGGATGGTGGAATAATCTCCCCACCCCTATCCGGAATGCTGGATCCCTGTCAATCTTCAAGCATCAACTGAAGACTCATCTCTTTCGGCACTACTTGACTTCATCCTAAACTTGTTCTAAAAAAAAAAAAAAAACTCTTTCCCTTTATCTTTCTCTCCTTCCCTTGCTAGCTCGTACTTATTTGAACAATGACTGAGACTTGGTGTTACGAGCACTTCCTCTGTCTGATTGACTCTTCAAGATGAATCGCTTTATGTATTCCCCAATTGTAAGTCTCTTTGGATAAAAGCGTCTGCCAAATGACTAAATGTAAATTTAAATGTCAAAAAATAATGATTATTATTAATAATTATTAATTTATAAAATATTTGCATAAAACATTTTAATGATTATTATTGATTATTAATTATTCATTGTGTCAAAGTTTTAATGATTATTCTTAAAGATTATTAATTCATTATTGTGTCAAAAACGTTTTTATAATTATAAATGTATTATTGGGGCAAAAACTATTTAATAATAATTATTATTATTAATTATTAATGTATTACAGTGCAAAAAAAATGTTTTAATGATTATGATTATTGATTATTAATTTATTATTGTATCAAAAAAACATTTTAACGATCATTATTAACAATTATACATTTATTATTTTTTTCAAAAAACGATTTAATGATTATTATTATTAATTTATTATTGTGTCAAAAATGTTTTAATGATTATTATTATTGATTCGTAATTTATTATTGTGTCATTTTTTTAATGATTATTATTAATGATTATTAATTTATTATTGTGTCAAAAAAAAACGTTTTAATGATTATTATTATATTGATTATTAATTTATTATTATGTCAATTTTGTTTTAATGATTATTATTGATTAAAAATGTATTATTGTGTCAAAAAACTTTTTTCTGCATATCAGTCATCAGATATTAAAAAATATGAAAATGCTTTACAATTCTATTGCACTGTAAAAAAAAAAAAAAAAAAAAAAAAAGTTAAGCAAACTTAAAAAGTTTAAGGAAACCAGCTTCCGCAGATTTTTGAGTTTTCTCAACTTGTTTTAAGATTATACAACGAAAAGTTCCTAAAAAATACGTTGAGAAAACTCAAAAATCTGCTGAAGCTGGTTGCCTTAAACTTTAAAGTTTGCTCAACTTTTTTTTTTACAGTGTGGTTCCATTTGTCAACATGAACTAACAATAAAAACACTTCTAAAGCATTTATTCATTAATGATCATTTCAACATTTACAACATTTAACATTTACTATGAGCTAACATGAACTAATAGTTGTATTAATTATATGATATAATTATAGACTATAATTCTATACTGTAACAGATGCACTGCTCATTGTTAGTTAATGTTAGTTATGCATTAACTACAGTTAACTAACAGGACCTCAGTGTAAGCAGCAGTATGGTTTGAAGCGTTACTCTACCCGTCTGCGCGAGCGCAGCGCCGTCTCCGGTGTGCCGGGTGTGGTTCCCTCGTTGGGCGTCTCGGAGGACGAGCTGAGGGACGAGTTACTGCTGGAAAGCTCCTTGTTGGTGGATCTGCGGCCCGTCAGGTGCAGGAGTGAAGAGACTCGGTCCGCCGGACTCCGCTGCTCCTCCTGCTCCTCCTGCAGCTGCTTGTGTCGCCGGTCGTTCACAATCACCTGAGAGAGCGGCACGCTGAACGCCTGAGGATCCGACTCTGAGAGAGAAACACACACATATTTACTTCTGCTGCTCTAATCCAGGATTTCACTAACGTTCTGTCAAAGGCCAAATGCCTTTAAACTCAAATAGTTACATGAAGTCAACCAGGGGTTTTAAGTTAATATTTATTAATGTTTTACTCATGTTTACTAATGTTTTGATGAGATTAAACAAATACTAGTAAAATATATATTTTATTTTTGGCTTTATTTCAAAATAAATGCAAAGTAAAATTGAATAAAATAATATAAAATAATTGTTAATTGTTAATATTTATTTATTTGTGACCCTGGAGCACAAAAGCAGTCATAAGTAGCACAGGTATTGTATTGCATTGTATGGGACAAAATTATTGCTTTTTCTTTTATGCCAAAAATCATTAGCATATTAAGTAAAGATCATGTTCCATGAAGATATTTTGTAAATTTCCTACAGTAAATATATCAAAGCTTAATTTTTGATTAGTAATATGCATTATTAAGAACTTCATTTGGACAACTTTAAATGCTTTTTTTCTCAATATTTAGATTTTTTTTGCACCCTCAGATTCCAGATTTTCAAATAGTTGTATCTCAGCCAAATATTGTCCTATCATAACAAACCATACATCAATGGAAAGCTTATTTATTCAGCTTTCAGTTGTATTTCATGATGTATAAATCTCAATTTCAAAAAAATGAACCCTTATGACTGGTTTTATGGTCCATGGTCACATTTATATATTTATGTGTTTATTTATTTAGCCTCATTATTGAAATGTTAACTTAAAATCCCAGGGGGACTTCATGTAAAACAAACAACAACAAAAAAAAACCTAACAAAACAAAACAAAAAATAATATAAAATAAAATCGTAATATAAAAAAATAATAATAACTTGAAGTACTCTTGAGATTTTAAGTTAATATTTAAATAATTTAGCAACACATTTGCATGTCCACAGTCCTTTTATGTTAATTTTAAATTTTTTATGATGTAATTCAAGGATTCTCAAACTTTTTTTGTCAGTTTTGTATATCTTAATATATCAATAAATACATGACACATTCAGATGTTCAAGGTCCTCTGATGTGGATAATAATTATTAGTTTTAGTTGTAGTTATTTAGACTACAATAACCCTGCTTTTCATGTGATTTCTCCAGTGCTTTTTACTGCAAAGATTTAGTTCTGGTCCTTTAATCAAGGATTTCCCAAACTTTTTGTCAGTCAAATGCCTTTGAACTAAAATATTTACATGAATTCCCCATGGGATTTTAAATTGACGTTTCAATAATTAAACAACAACAACAACAACAACACACAAAAAAATAAATAAAATAAATGAATTAATAAAAATAAATAAATAAATAAAAATAAATAAATAATAAAAAATCAAAATACAAAAAAATAATAAATAAATAAATAATAATAAAAAATAAATACATACATACATACATACATAAATAAAAGGATATGGATATGTTTGATGCTTATAAACAAATACAAACCTGCCAAATTCATTAAGCAATATCACACATAGACACTCCTGCTTATGTCATATTGCTTAATATATAAAGTAATAAAACATGGCATATACAAATTTTTGTATTGTAGCATTCCACACTGAACATCTCACACCTTCAAACACAAGTGGTTTAATGTAAACATGAAAGGAATGCGTCCGGCGCGAGTCGTCGGAGGTCTGATCAGCAACACAAATAATCGGAGTGGACTGTTGTTGTTATTTCTCGAGGCAGTCGGAGCACAGCGGGAGCGTCTGCATTCCAGCACACATTACTGCGCAGCTGCTGAGACGGATCTCTGCCGTCACGCTGCATTCTGGGTCAAAGCACTATATATTAATATCATAGTGGAGCTATAGGAGATCAGACGTACTGTCAGAGATCAGACGTACTGTCAGACCTCTGTCGTGTGTGTCTTGTGTTCCCGCCTCTTGTTTCCTTATATGGTTAGTTTCCTGTCCTCGTTTCATGTCATTATTAGTTCATTCAATTCCAGGTGTGTGTGTGTGATTGTGTTTATTATCCGGTGTATTTAAGTCCTGTCTGTTGAGTTCCATGTTGTCTGGTCTACTCGTTATTCCCGGTGTTTCTGTGTGTCTGCATTGCCCTGTCTTACCTTGATGTCGTCATTAAAGACTATTATTTTGAAGTATCTCCTCGTTTCTCCCTGCTGTGTGCACCGTGACACGTACAGTATGAGCACTGTGAACAGCTCTAATATTTGGTTCTTCATTTAAACCTATATATAAATGTTTTAGGATCTAAACATGAAGATATAATATAAAGCAGATTGTGCTCTGTTTCTACGTGACTAATCAAACGGGAGTAAATGAGTGTCATTGATCATGTGACTCTTTGTTCAGACGGTCAAGCAAGTTTTTTTTGTAAATTACATAATAAATAAAAAGAAAACAGATAGATTAGAAAAAGAATAGAGCAAGCTAGTGTTACAGGCCTTTTTTGCTTTTGTTAATTGCATAATAAATAAAAAGAAAACAGATAGAATACAAAAACATTAGAGAAGCTAGTGTTAAGTTTTTTTTTTAAAGAAAACAAGCAGTTAGTAAACGAATAGAGTACAAGTCTAAAAGGGGCAAGTTTATTACTTAAGATTCAATTAATAAATAAACATGAATACTGTGAGGAATCGATTATGCTCTTCTATTGTTATTCGCTTTGGATTAAAACATCTGCTAAATGCATAAATGTAAATGTAAAAATGGTTTATTATTCATCAAGTGGACACAGTGCTTATATTCTTAAAATAGGTCAAATAACTATTGATATATTTGTCTATGGTGTTATTTTTGTATTAATTAGATACTTTTTTAGTTTTTGCTATTGTTTTGAATTAGACTATTTTTTTCTTCTCTGCATTCATGTTCATTTCATTGAAACTTTTATTAATTTTGATGTGTGTTTTTGTAATTTGTATTATTTTTGTTGTTATATGTCTATATTGTTTTCAGTTTTAGTTATTTTAGAACAAGTCAAAATAAATGAAAATGTAAAATGTTGCCTTGGAAACTAGCTGAAATAAAATAAGTTTAAGCTTTTTTAATATTTTATTTTATTTCAGTAAACATGTATTTCAAGTAGCAATTTTTTATGTTTTTAGTTTTAGTTTATCTACAGAGTTTTTAAGATCAAATTAGGACCTTTTTAAAGACCTGCATGTTTTATTCTATATGCATACTGCAATTGGTTTATATACCAATACATCAATACATTGTTGTTGATATAATAATAATGTGTTTAAAGAAAGGCATGATTATTGCTCTGATACTTCTCTATATTGAATGTGTTAAATAATAAAAATAAAAAATGTAAAAAATGTATGCACCAGGACTCTTATTTTGAAAAGTCTACAAACAAATAAAATATGCAACCATCTACATGTTAGAATATAAAAACAAAGTGAACATTGGTTAATATCTACTGCTGATAAATTATGACAATCTCTTACAATAAACAATAGACAATAAACTATGCATTAAAAACTACTTTCCTGTTTAATACTGTAAAGCTGCTTTGACACAATCTGTATTGTATAAAGTGCTATATAAATAAAGGTGACTTGACTAAATGCACGGTATTCATTGATTTTGACTTTAAATGTTGCTCACATTTGATTAAATCATTGCCTTTTGAAGTTTATTAATAACATTAGACCATATTGTGATTCCTCTTTTTAGCCCCAATTTTAAGACCTTTTAAAAAAGATAATTAGGACTTTTGTTATGCCATTAAAGATATTTAATAGTTTTTATAGCCTTAAAGCATTTCTATATCTCATTAAGATGTTTAATTCGTTATACAAAAGCAGACACATCTAATGGAAGAAATCAGATCTGGCCATTATTTCTCGTGGTCAGCTTGAAGCTTTAACTTCAGATGTGCATGATGACAAATATCTAAAAACCAACTGCATACCCTTGTCTCTCTTTTCCTTCGATAAAGAATCCAGCTTCCTCCTGAGTGACTTTTTCCGCTTCTGGCCATCTGGAAAAGACATTGCATGCAAAACATCAGAAACAGAGCAGAAAATAACTGCAAAACTTGAAGACAATCAAACCAGTGACACTTCAAGACGTCTCTTATTTGTTGAAATGTGAGAGTCTCGTGTACCTTTGGGGATGGTGATCTGGCAACCCAAATCAAAGTCTTTCATCAGTCTGACCAGAGCCACTTCCTGCAGCCGGACTCTCTCCAGCTCCGACAGACTCTGAATGGAAACCGACTGCATGTGGAAATTATGAGCGGCTGTTTTCTTACAGGTGAAATCTCCCTATGAACGACACAAAATAGACACACAGAAAGAGAAATGCTTTAATAAAGCAGCAGCAGCATCAACTAAATATTACAATATATACAAATATACACTGCTGCAAAAGTTTGGAATAATTAAGATTTCATGTTTTATTAAATAAGTCTCTTCTGCTTACAAAGGCTGCATTTTTAAAAATCAAAAATACAATAAAAATGTGTAATATTATTTCAATTTAAAATAGCTGTTTTCTATGTGAATATCTGTTAAACAGTAATTTATTTCTGTGATCAAATCTGAATTTTCAGCATCATTACTCCGGTCTTCAGTGTCACATGATCTTCAGAAATCATTCTAATATGCTGATTTGCTGCTCAAGAAACATTTCTGATTATTTTCAATGTTGAAAACAGTTATGCTGCACAATATTTTTGTGGAAACCGTGACACACTACAATTCAAAATTCTGAAGAAAGTATGAATAAAAAAACTAAAATACTTTTATCTAGCACTGATGCATTAAATTGATCAAAAGTGACAGTAAAGACATTTATAATGTTACAGAATATCTTTCTATTCTTCTGTGAATCCTGAAAAATAAAATGTATCCCATATGAAGTAGCACAACTGTTTTCAACATTTGTAATAATCAGAAATGTTTCTTGAGCAGCAAATCTGCATATTAGAATGATTTCTGAAGATCATGTGACACTGAAGACTGGAGTAATGATGCTGAAAATACAGCTGCACATCACAGAAATAAATTACATTTTACTATATATTCACAAAGAAAACAGTTATTTTAAATTCCAATAATATTTCACATTATTACTGTATTTTTTGATAAAAATAAATGCAGCCTTGGCGAGCAGAAGAAACTTGTAAATATGTAATTATTCCATGTATAAGTACTGTATGTTGAGAATGTTTCTCAGTGGTGCATCTCATTTAAGGATTGTAGATACGTTTTTTGTTCGGTAAACAAATATGATTTGTGAAAAGCTACATCTGAAATCCTAGGCTTGTGTTTTGTACAGCAGCCTCTGAGCTCATGTCAGGTTTCTCAATGGAGAATGAATGGAGTTCAGCTCCTGGAATCCTGCTCTTGTGCTCTGCTGGTTTATATTGTGATGTTTGGACAGATACAGTAAACTCCCTCAGAATAAGCCCAGGTCTCTGTGAACATGCAGTGACAAGCACTGGAGAATTCCTGCAGACGTTCTGGCAGACGTTTGCTGATCGTCCGGATCTCCTCGGACTTGAGAAATCGAACCCAGACTCTGGCAGACGCTCGTGTTTTGTTAGTTTGCTTTTACTCCTCTTTGCCTTGTAGGGCTTTCTGGGAATGATCACTGAAGTAAATTTAGCCTGGAGTCTCAGACTGAGTTAGATCAGATGACACGATTAAGACAACAAATTAGTGATTTTCACAATTCATTAACAACCGGTGTTGTGTATTAAAAACTGTCTGACAGGATTATACTGGCAGGTAATATCACCTCTGCTTATTAATATTAACCTCTTCATTATGAAAACATGCCTCGATTATTTTAACTATAGATTTTTACTATATTTTACTACTTGCATATAATTTAAATTTACTATATTTTACTTGTAATTCGATTATAGCTATAATGACCATTTGAAATAATTAGTAATTATTTAAAAAATAATTAAATATTTTAAAGTAATATAAATAATATAATTATTTAAATAAATAATTAAAATAACCATTTTTAATTCTAGCATTTGTAGTACTAGTGTGTATGTGTGTAGATGTATAGGATAAATACTTAAACATTATCATTATTACGTATTTACAGCTTACAAAAGAGGAACAATTGCAAAATTTGGAGAAAAAAAACAACAAAAAACATGTTTTAATTATTATTGTAACTAGTTTTTACTATGTTTAACTACTTGCATTAAACATTTTTAATTCAATCATAGTACTAATAATAAATAATAACAATATATATATATATATTTATTATTATTTATTATATAAATAACATAATATTTGTTAGTAAATAATTATTTAATTATATAATTTAAAAAATAGCCAAGTAATCTCTTCTTGTTTCATTGTTTTGTTTTGTTTCTTTTAATTTAGACAAACTTAAATGTAACTGAAACTGAGCTGGGGATTTGTATTTCACATTATGTTTTGCCATGGCACTCGAAAGGGAGAGTAGATGCTAATATTAAGTGTTATATAATATATATATGTTTATTTTGCACAAGTTTAATGTTAAGTGGGGGATTTAGTTTTTTGCTAGGTGTATTAAATGTTCTATATTGCTCTATATTCAGCAATTGCTATGCTAATTAAAGCATTGTGTTAATAATTAGCAAGTTAGGATTTAACAGAATTAGCTATAAATTTGTTAAATTTCCACAACTAAAAACATTTTAGTATTTATTAATTTAATTAGTTGAAATTACATGATAATGTTAAGTTAAATGTATGAGTTAGTTTAATTTCAATTTAGTTATTTCAATTTAAGAGCAATTAGCATGTATGAGTACAAAAACATCTGCCAGGTCTGCTTTCTTACAACTTTGAATGTCTTACTGTTGAGTTTTGCCAACTTGGTCGGGTTTACAGTGTACAGAATAGAATGAAATGTTCTCATTTCAAATGAAGTAAATTAGTCAATAGCGTTAAATAAATGTGATTGAAAACATACTCCCATGGATCATAACTAGAGTAGAATTAACCATCTTACAATGAATTCAATATTCCTAAATATAGATTTTTAAACATTTGCTGTTTATGTTTTAGATGCTGTCAGTACATTAATATCATATGTTTGCGTGTCTATGCACATAAAAATAAATGTACAAGCAGAACGTGTGGCTTCCAGAACACACTCATATTTAGAAATCACACACACACTCTTTTATTTTTTATCTATATCGTCCAGCCCTAATGAGCGGCGAGGAAGGAAACGGACTGTGCAGGCAGATACTCACGACCTCTGATTAACCAGCCTCGACCAGATTACGCTTTCTTTGATCCATGTTGAAGTGGAAACTGTCATATGAGTCCAGATCCAAAGAGGCTTACTGTCCAGCAACAATGAAAAATACTGACCCATTTCTAGGGCCATTCCAACAATTACAGGTGAACTTCATGACATTCAAGATCTATTCCTTTGAAAACATTAGGTATTCATGCAACAAATTTTTTCCTGGAACTCATTTCTTTGGAAGAAGCTCTTTTCAATGCAACGGTTCATTATGACTAAGCACCAAAAATGAAAATCAAAACAAAACGGTAGTCCATACGACTCATGCATTATGTTGCACGTCTTAAGTCATGTGATTCTTTGTGTGGGAAACTGAATTTTGATCATTTTCTCTTCTACTGCAGCTCTCTCTTTTTATCATAAAGTAAATACCTCCTATTATGGGTCACATTGTGTAGCATATGTGATGTGCAACCGCACTTTTTTTTATTTCACTTTTCCGCTCTAGCCAATCTCATAAACTTGGATAACAGGACCACATGCATGCCTAACAGCACAAGTCAAACATTCACTGAGCATTTCCTTCCCAGCTGCAGAAGGTCAACACTCAATCCAAACACCAGCAGTTCCTCATCTGCTTGCATAATAACCCAGATGACATCACACACTGATGTGCACGAGCAAAGACATTAGCTGCATCCACTCAAAATAAGATCAATAAAATAATCATAGATTTTTAATTATTCTTTTTTATACTGACTTAGCAACTTAGCATTTGCTTGCAAAACATTTGTGCTCTTTCACAAAAGTATTGCGTTCCCCCGCGAAACTTTGTGTTTGCTTGAAAAATATTGAAAATTATTGCGTTCTGCAAAGAAACTTTGTTTTCGCTTTCACAAAAGTATTGTGTTGCCATGAAAAACTAACATTGCATTTGCTTGTGTAACAGTTGCCATTTCGCAAAACAAGTGTGTTTTTCTTTAAAAAAACTTCACGTTCACTCTCACAAAGGTTTTGCGTTCCACTAAGAAACTCTCTGTTCCCTTGCAAAAGCATAGTTTCACCTCCTAACTCATTATATTTCCATCACAAAAGTTTTGCATGCGAACTGAAAGGTTTTGCTAATGAAAGCAAACGTTTTACAAGCGAATGAAAAGTTTCTCAGGTGAAAGCAAAAGTTTTGCAAGAGAGAGCAAATGCGTTGAAATAAAATTGATAACACTTTACTTAAAGCCTTTATGTATAATGCATTATAAAAGCAGTTTTAATGAATTAATTATGCCTTGTAATGCACCTTATAATGCATGGTGCAATCTCATGAATAATCGTAACCACAGTTAATGCATTAAAACACTTATCAATTCATTGTTACAATATGCATTTTAAATTCTGTTATAGTTATTTACAACATTTATTATGCATTATACATAAAGGCTTTAAGTAAAGTGTTACCAAAATCTTTCCTCCCATCTCATGTTTTTAATTTTTTTTTACTATCACCATGTTGCACATTTGTTGAACACTTAATTTCAAATGCATGGCAAAAAAAAAGCATTGCAGCTATAGCAGCTTCCACTCTTTTGGAAAGACTTTCCATTAGATGCTGGATCATGGATGCAGGGATTCACTCCCGTTCACTCCCAAGAGCATCAGTGAGGTCAGGCATTGACGTCGGGTGATGATGGTGTCTAGCTCGTAGTGTTCAAGTTCAGATCAAAGGTGTTCAGATCTGTGTGCAACCCAGTCAAGTCCTCCATACCAGACTCAACAAATCATTTCTATACGGGCCTCACATTGTGCAACCTATAAAGCTGACTTTAAAACCACAAATATATTGATGCCATGCCTGGATAGAACACAATGTGAAAGTCTTTTACACCAAATACAACAGATATTTAGAGGTGTTGCGCCATTGTGGTCAAATTGTGGATAAAGTTCATCTGACTCATGTTATATGAATGAAAAATGTCATCAGAACATTAAATTATGGCATTCTTTCTTAAGTACTACACAACACACCCCACTAACACCTGCACTTCATCATTCTCCAACGAGCTCTCCCACTGAAATCCAGAGAAATATCAGCGAAGAAGATAACTCTTGTGCACAGATGTGGAATTAAATAAGGCTGGCTTCACATAAGCTGCATTCCAAATCACATGGTCCCTACATAGTGTGCACTACAGACTGTATGTAAATCTGTTCATTTGAACACAGAAGTTAAAAGAGCAGTATTTATTTAAAAGATTTTTATTTCAAATAAATTCTGTTCTTTTGAACTTTCAAATCATAAAAAAATCATATACATATATATTAAAATATATTACATACACAAAAATATGAAGCAGCATAATAATCAAAAATTCTCCTTGAGCAGCAAATCAGCATATTAGAATGATTTCTGAAGATCATGTGACACTGAAGACTAATGATGCTGAATGATGCTGAAAATGATGATGCTGAAAATTCATCTAATGATGCTGAATGATGCTGAAAATTCAGCTTTGATCACAGAAATAAATTACATTTTGAAATATATTCACATAGAAAACAGATATTTTAAATTGTAAAAATATTTCACAATTTTTACTGTATTTTTGATCAAATAAGTGCAGCCTTGGTGAGTAGAAGAGACTACTTTCAAAAACACTTAAACACATTTCTAACTTTTAACAGCAGTGTATATATAGTGCAGCATTTCTAGCATTTTATAATAAAATATAAATATCAAGACAAGGCAAAGAACTTCATGAAATGAACTGCAGTCATTAACATCCAGGGCATCAACAACACAAAATACAATAGCACAGGTAAGAAACATGAAAACAATGAGCAGGAGGCTTATTTAGTAAAGTATAAAAAAAATCATTTAAAAGATATTAAGAGAAAAGTGCAAGCACGAGTCACTTCATCTTTTGGTGCTGTAAGCCACTCGACGACTGCACACTTCCCAGAAATGAAAGCCTCGCTCATCAGCATAAAAGGTGAGCAACAGTTTCATCTGAACAGCTGTCTAACAAGAGATACTTGAGGATCCTCAAATAAGCATCACATTTGTGTCTGATGGTAATTTCAGGCCCAGCTGCTCGTCGAACGTCTATTCTCCACGACGATTTCACCAGCGCGATCGCATTAGTATTCATAAGTATTCAATCATAACATGTGCTTCTAACACACATACATTTATATCAACGTATGAACAGCTTTTATGCTTTTATGGATGTAAAGATTTACATACAAATGTTTACAAATCCTTTGAGGTTCTCAGAAATGCAATGAAAACTATGAATTTAATATTTGAATAAATTAGATTAATTAAATGTTTAACAGCATTACATTAATTTAACACATTTAACATGTTGACATTATAATGTTTTCACTCAGTTCTGTGATTTCTAAATACTGTCAACATGTACAGTTCTATCAGTTCTGTCAAAACATACAAAAACATTTACAAAATTTATTTACAAATACAAAGGGCTGCACAATTAATAAAAAAAAACAAAAAACAAATCATGATATGGCTTAGTGCAATTATGTGATTTCAGAGGCTGTATTAGTTAAAAAGTTAAATTGTTTAATGTTTGAAAATGAAATTAAGCCATAAATATTATTAATGTAATTTCACAGTTGTAAAATTCAATTATTAATAATTTTCTTCTTTTATTTTGTAGTGAAATATTACAATAGTAATATTTCATTTTAGTTTTTATTTAATCATTTTTTTCTATTTTAATTTAGTAGTAATAATAATTATATTATTTCATACCCATATTGATATATATAATAAATAAATAGAACGTACAATTCAATTTGTCCCCAAATCATGCCGTCCAACAAATATAAATGCTGATCTAAAAATATACCAACTGAAATGCAGACAGCGAAGACTTGAGAAAACTCAGTGTTCCTGTGGTTTTTCCTCACTCTGGGTCAGTTTAGCCACTTTCGTTCTGATAGGAAATAAGAGCTTGGGGATTCGGGGCTTCTTTGAAGAATTTCTTAAGGAAAACAAACAGTGCTACGGTGGCCTAGAAGTGCAAAACAAAACACAATTCTGAAAACAAAATAACAAATTACAAACGCAAATGCAAATATAAAAAACAAAATAACAATTCAGAAAACACAACAACAATCCCGAAAACATTATAACAAGTCAGAAAACACAATGACAAATCAGACAAACCGGAAGAGGTAGGTATAGTTTGAGACCGCGCCATTGGTTTGGGAATAGATTACTCACCGCTGACTGGACGAGACATCTGTCAATCAAGGTAGAGGAAGAACCACAAGAAGCACAGCAGAGTGAACTGAAGCATCAGATCCAGTGGTGCAGATGGTAAATCATGAGTCATGTCTTTTTGACGGATCGACCAGTGGTTCGATCCCACCTTTGGCTGATCTTTTTTTTTCTCTCCCTTTTCAAATCTCATATCGCATCGTAAAGGCATTTATTTTCAATAAAAAAAGGAAATAATCAAAAGGTTGAAAATAAAGTAACGGGTAGGGTTAGGGTAGGTGCAGAGAGGGCTTTATATTGTACCAATAAGGCGGCATCCATTTAATAATTTGAATTAAAATTATAATTTACACTCAATACCTCATTATTGCATACTGTTTTATAATGTACTACAATACTGAAGTGCAGATAATTGCCACTATTTGCAACAAGTAACGTTAGTATACATAGCAGAACATCCTGCTATTTTAACATAGTGTAAAACCCTACCCGATACTTTATTTTCAACTTTTTGATTATTTCCTTCATTTTTATTGAAAATAAATGCCTTTACGATGCGATATGAGATTTGAAAAGGGAGAGAGAAAAAAAGATCGGCCAAAGGTGGGATCGAACCACTGGTCGATCGCGTCAAAAAGACATGACTCGTGATTTACCATCTGCACCACTGGATCTGATGCTGCAGTTCACTCTGCTGTGCTTCTTGTGGTTCTTCCTCTACCTTGATTGACAGATGTCTCGCCCAGTCAGCGGTGAGTAATCTATTCCCAAACCAATGGCGCGGTCTCAAACTATACCTACCTCTTCCGGTTTGTCTGATTTGTCATTGTGTTTTCTGACTTGTTATTTTGTTTTTGAATTTGTCATTGTGTTTTCTGACTTGTTATAATGTTTTCGGAATTGTTGTTGTGTTTTCTTAATTGTTATTTTGTTTTTTATATTTGCATTTGCGTTTGTAATTTGTTATTTTGTTTTCTGAATCGTGATTTGTTTTGCACTTCTAGGCCACCGTACAGTGCTGCTTTCTTACTTAATGCCATCTTCACGCTACACTTGAGCCAAAGCATCAAGGGAGTCAGCTTCCCATAGGAAAGAAAAAAACACGAGTGAGATCTCCTTAAAATCTCATTTTCTTCTCAACAGCAATGAGATGGAGCGCAAATGGAGACTTTTTCACCTGGTTAATCTCATGTATTTTCACTACAGTTTCAGAAGAAATCTCAACAACCTTTCAAACTATTCAGATTTCCCAAGAAACCAAAGTCTGCAACCACAAAATCTGAGATCTCAACATTATTGCATGTCAATTATTGACTCATTTGTGTCTGTTTTTACTGTAAACTAAAAAAAAAAAAAAAAAAAGACAATTTTTTTTTGGACTTTCTGTCCCACCAATGGCTAGGAAATGTCAAATGAAATCTCTCCCAGAGAAGTCACAGCTTCACAGCATTGTTACGTGGTTTCATGCAAGAATGTCACTTTCACAGACTTATCACTTCCAGCTATTGAGACACTGAAGGGTAGAAGGTGAGTCCTCTGGGTGTGTCACTTACAATGTGTCTTTTCCTTCAGAATGACAAAGTAAAACAAGTGGACACATGCTTTGTGAGGCAATATTGTTTGTATAACTGCTTTGGAATGAAAGGTACATTATGACAAGTGCTATACACAAAAAAAGAAAAAAAAGTCCATCCAGATTATACAGTACAACATTGAGAAATTAATTAAGAATTTCTTAAAAATTCCAAATAAATTCCTGCCAAGGAAACACCAGCCAAAAATTTTGTTTCAGTCATTTCTTTTTAAAATGTTTTTTTTTTTTTTAAAGTCAGGAAGGTTACATTCATTTGATTAAAAATATAGTAAACAATGTGAAACATTATTACAATTTAGAATAGCTGTTTTGTGTGTAAATATCTGTTAAATGTAATTTATTTCTGTGATCAAAGCTGTATTTTCAGCATCATTACTCCAGTCTTCAGTGTCCTTCAGAAATCATTCTAATATGCTGATTTGCTCAAGAAACATTTTGATTATCAATGTTGAAAACAGTTGTGCTGCCCAATATTTTTGTGGAAACTGTGATACATTTTATTTGTCAAGATTCACAGATGAATAGAAAGTTCAAAAGTCCAGCATTTATTTTGTAACATTATAAATGTCTTTACTGTCACTTTTAATGCGTCACTGCTGAATAAAAGTATTGATTTCGCTAAAAATCGTTTACAAAATGTAAAAACCTTGAAACTAAGACATTCTAATCCATTCTTGCACATTTTATTTGTGCTGGAATAAAATGTTAAAATTTTTTGTAACTAATATTCCTCTTTCTGTCAATCAAATTCCAAATTGAAAATCCAATGGGACTTGGTCAATTCACTTCAAATTCATGAACTGAAACGAGCCAATTTGTTCTCCAATTCGTCTGACTCTTTAACCAAACAATTCTAACAAAAGATAAGTTCAACTGTTCGCAGAAATCTCTTGAACAATCCTATTTAATAGCTGTGATGATGTAAGAGCATTAAATATCACTTTATCTCGTTCCCAGTGTCAAACCCCTGACTGGCACAAAGAAACAGGAAGTACCACATTCTGGGTTTCAACATCACTATATTAATCACTGAGTCAGGACGCACCCTCACAGAAGAACACATGAAAGTCATACAGTAGCTGCCTGACAACGGAAACACGTCTTCCTCTCGCTTATTTCAACTCTTTCCAACCGGACTCGAAATGAAACTGGTGTGGGAAAAATTCAAGATTCAAACAAACTTGTTTTGTTGGCCGTACAGCATTGTTGAAGCTGTTAACAATGGGTTTAACTGATACATGAAGCTGGAAAACTCAGATAGCGTGTCATACAACCCAAAAATAAAAAAGTGAGTGATGCTTGCCCATGCAAAAGTTGTCGTAAAAATGCGATCATGTGCAACCGAGAGCAGAAGTGAAACACAGAACATAAATTTGTGACTCATACACTCATTATAGGAACAGTTGTCACCATTAATAGGCCTATAGAGTAATGCATCTAATTCATCATTGCAAATGTGCAAAAACAGACACGTCCCTTATGTGTTGCCAAAAAAAAATAAAAAGCTTTGATGCAACTTGCAGACCTAAATGAAATGCTGCAATCATCTATTTGCATGATTAATTTATTTGCGAAATCATAATTTTGATTTATTTGTTTTATTATTATTATTATAATGTGGGCAGCCATGATATGCACCATTTGGCTTTGGAAAAGTGTTGGATTTCTTATAAGAAAAAGTAATTTTTCAAACCATACCTCTGTTTTTCCCAAACCATACAGGCATCTTTAGAGGACAAATTAAGCCACTTTTATGCATTAAATACACTCTAAAAGGAATTTGAGAAACATATACTATAGTAAAATGAAATACAATTAGTGTGTATTTATTAATTTCATCAGAAAACTTGTCTACTTTTGGATGTCCGTCAATCAAGAAAAAAAAGGTGTATTTATGAAGTCTACCAGCAGAGGTAAACTGGACTATCTCAATCAGAGAAACTTTGACCCTATAGGTAAAGCATTTTAATGGAATAGTTCACCCAAATATAGAAATAAGATGAACATGTGCTCACCCTCAGGCAATCCAAGGTGTAGATGAGTTTGTTTCTTCATCAGATTTGGAGAAATGTAGCATTGCATCACTGTCTCAGCAATGGATGCTCTGCAGTGAATGGGTGCCGTCAGAATGAGAGTCCAAACAGCTGATAAAAACATCACAATAATCCACAAGTAATCCACACCACTCCAGTCCATCAGTTAACATCTTGAGAAGACAAAAGCTGTGTGTTTGTAAGAAACAAATCCATCAAGATGTTTTTAACTTCAAACTGTTGCTTCATAAAAGTCCATAATCCCTAATAACGTTTCCTCAAGTGAAAAAGTCCATCTCCTGTTGTCTCTCACATCAAAATCCAGCCACATATGCACATATTTGTTTAGAGCTGTTTTAGCTTGTAAACGGTGCTTGATCTGTGAAGATTTCTCTCCTGATTCAGACCAGACCACTTTTTCACTGGAGGAATCATTATTATGGATTATGGACTCTTATTTCAGCCAGAAGCAACGGTTTGAATTTAAAAAAAAAGTCTTAATGATGGATTTGTTTCAGCTTTTGTCTTCTCCAGATGTTAACTGATGGACTGGAGTGGTGTGAATTACTTGTGGATTATTGTGATGTTTTTATCAGCTGTTTGGACTCTCATTCTGACGGCACCCATTCACTGCAGAGGATCCATTGCTGAGACAGTGATTAAATGCTACATTTCTCCAAATCTGATGAAGAAAAACTCATTCACATCTTGGATGGTCTGAGAGTGAGCACATTTTCATTTTTGGGTGAACTGTTCCTTTAACATAAAGTGTAAACAGGGCCACAACCTGTGACATGAACACATGAACATGTGCTGCACATATGTGTGAGTGTGTGTGTGTGTGTGCGGGTTTATGTGGTTTATGAGGACACAAATTTGTATAATGACATGGGTATGACAGAGGTATTACAATTTGAAGGTGTTTTATGAGGACACTGCCTATGTCCCTGTAATTCAAAAGGCTTAAAAAACATACTAAATGGTGTTTTTTTGAAAATCTAAAGATGCACACAGTCTCCTGTGAGGGCTAAGTTTAGGTGTAGGGTAGGTGTAGGGCAATAGCACACACAGTTTGTTCAGTATAAAAACCATTACGCCTATGGAGAGTCCCCATAAACCACAAAAACCAACATGTGTGTGTGTGTGTGTGTGTGTGTGTGTGCGTGCAGCAATACACTGAGATGCTTGGCAGGCAGAAAGTAAAAAGGTTAAAGGTTATGCTGATAGTGATGTTGCAATTGCTTTAATGTAGCTAGATATTCAAGTTTAAAAAAGTCCAACCTCAGGACTAGCTTTTTCCACTCATCATTCTGGAAAATCAGATACATGACTTTGGGGATCGGAGATGTTTATCGCATGTTGCAACTGTACTTGTCTGGAGGAGATGCAATAATCTAAACCATCTTAGCGAAAACACTGAACCCCTCACGGTCTCTTACGCTGGCTCTGCTCCAACTGAAAACAGCTTAAGGTGATTCAGTCTCCATGAACATGCCCTACATTCACTGGTCTGTGAACGAACCACATATTCTGCAAAGATCAATAGTGTTGCATCATGGCAACCTGTCAAAACAAAAACACTCTGACTTCCATAGAATGATGCATTTCTAAGGGAAACAGAATATTCAAGGAGGAAAAAATAGCAAAATAAGGCCAGGAACTTGTTGACTTCGAATATTGCCTAATTTTAGACATTCCCAAGAGACTCTCCATTGGCACTCAAAAGTGCATGTTCGTTTTATCGGTGGTAAAGACCACTGCAAGCTTGAAGATTCACAAAGCTGTTGAACATGAAAGAAGACCTTAAAAAGACCCCAAAGTGCTGTTGTACTCAGTTGACAGTCTCCAGTGGGAAGAACTATTTGCATGGGTAGCGCTGCCAAAGATCAGGTCATGCTGCTCTGCTGTGAGAAATAGAAGCTGAGGCAGACTTCATGTAAACCAGATGTCACTTCGCTGAAGAACTACGCTCCGCTCTTACACGGTTTCTTATAGCACATGCAGTACAAAGACTTACTGCAGACAAGCGTTTTGCGACACAAAGTATACGGGACTATAAAAGAACAATTTGGGCTTACTGACAAAAAAAAAAAGCTCATTCAGTTTAATTGTTTTCAATGAATATGAGTGTTCTGTTATTCACCAAAACAGAAAATAGTGAAAGAACATGCCGTTTCCATTGTTCTTTTCCTGTTTCGTTATTCTACAGAAACAGAAAATGCCCAAAAAAAGCTATTTCTCAATAAAACATTTAACATAACAGCTAATATTTTAAGCCAAGTCTAAATTTAAGCACTGGACAAGAGCACAGATAAATGCAATTTGACCAAAAATGGGAATTTATTTAAAAGCAACCCAATAAAAGTTGAATGTGGCTGTATTTTAGTGAGATATATCAGAGCACTTTGCCTCGAGATCTAAACATTGTTAAGCTTGTTACTGTAACAGATTCTCTGAAACAGTCTGCAACAGGCAAAGGGGCCAAAGGGAAGCAAAGATACACAAGTAATACTGTTGTGTCTTGCAAGTCTACTACTTTAAGATGTTTTTTGTCTGTGCAAATGAGCCATTGTGGCTGCTTATGAATCAAAGCATATATTGCAATGCACATAAGAAAAAATATGAATTTACTTCCTAAAGATTCCAGACCTTATTGGTTTTCAAATCCAATATTTAGGACTTATTGTCATTTTGCAATGTGGTTTCAAACCACCTACCAATCAAGACTGTAAAAAAGGTGGTTCGCTGAAAGAAAAAAAATGTGGCAAAAACAAAAAGTCTGCCTTTTGCTGCCTGTCAGTTTCATTGGCCAAATAATAGAAAGAGCAGTGCTCTTAAAAGACACAGCTGAACTGCTTTATAGGAGGAGCTTTATAAACTCCAGATTCCTGAGAGGTTAGGTAACTATTACCAAGAGAGGTCCCCTTTGGGCTGGCCAACACAAACATCTACAAATTTGGTGTTTTGGTTTCTCAATATTTTAGTATGGCCACAGTTTGATAAAAAAAAGCATGCATTAATTATAAAGAGGTGTTTGTTGATTTGTCTCTAATCATAGATGCTTTAATAATGCAATTTCATTAGTTCACATTCCTGATCTTTGCAAAGCTACTTCAAAAAACAAGCACTTTCACAACACCTTGGTAATTCCTGGCACTTCAGACATGTGTGAGATTAATGCCACTTTAATTTATCCTGAACATTTAACACATCTTGACAACAGGTTGTACTTCAGAAAGTCCCATTCACTGAATTGCACATTATTTTGTCATTAAAGCATGCAAATGCAATTTTTCAATCAGATGACAATGACAGCAACAATGCACATCCATTTGGGCCTCCCATTATCCTCATCCCATTGTGCACTTTACTGCATTGAATTATTGTCATTTTTCTACGTTTTCCAGTGGAAGTTCAATGGTTTGAGGATAATGCATTTATTAAAGTCAGGATCAGCAGCTAAACCACCGTATGAGTTCAATAACTTCAGTTGTCTTTAGGGTTAGTATTTTATATCTGTATTGGATTCTGCAGTGGAGGAAAGCAGACATTCCATGAAGACTTCCCTGCTGTCTGCTGCTGAAACCCTGAGGCTGGCAAGAGTCACGCTAAGTCATCTGTCTTCATCCTACCAGCGCTGTCTGCTGCCTTCAACAAACTGAACCACTAGATCCTCCTGTCCACACTCTCTGCGTGTCTGATCTTCAATCAACCAAACAGAGCCATGGTCATGCCTTCTTGGTCTCACTCCACTGGTTATCTTCAGCCGACTGCATTAAATTCAAGGCATTGACGTCAGGCTGTCACTGGAATGGCGCACTCCTACCTCAACACACTCCTACAGGTCTATATTTCTTCCCATCCTCTATATGGTCAGTAAGCAAGTGTCACTTGGTTCCATCAAAACAATGTACAAAGTCGCTTTCCAGAACCTTCACTGTCCCTGTTGTTCTGTGGTGGATCAAACATCAAACCTCCGTTTGATCTGCTGAGATCGTCACAACCTTCAAGAAACTTTCCATTCATTTTTCATAAATTGTTTTTGTTCTTGCTTTTCTCTATTTGTGCATTTTATTTCAGCTCTAGTTTCTATGCAAGCACACTTTTGAAACTTGGCATTGCAGTAGTGCAAGTAGTGCTGGCTCCTGCAGGATAAATTGATTGTGAAGTTCCTCAGGACAAAACACTTGATAAATGATTAAACATAAATTTAGTCATTCCAACTATTTTGAATTATAATTTATGGTATGGTGATCCAGAAATTACCGTAAAGTGCCAATCTCAATGCTGAAACTTGGATGCATGCTTTGTCATGATTATGCATCTGATCAGGCATGATATACTTCCAAGACTCAGTTAATGAAGATCCAAAACTACTTGTTAAGTTTAAAGATATAAAACATATGCTTGGTTAAAACTGCCCATGTGCACTCTTTAAATTGTAATAAAATCACTGTGAAGTTTACATTTGAGCTCAAATTAATTACAAGACTATATTAAACATTCGTATATCTGAAAAAAAAAATTGTCACACCACATGACAATTTAAAATGAACTACAACAGGCATAGCCTACAGCTGATTAACCTTTAGCAATATATATTTAATCAATCATGCTGTTTATGTGCATTTATCAACAATGCGTGAAAAACTCATCCTCGAGAAAAGACAGAACAACCTGGATGGCCTGACCAGACAAGCCTCGTGATTTATCATTTGCTTTGACATTTGAAACTTCTATTCAAACTCTGTTCAAGAGAGTGACGCCAAACAGCATCCATGTCAACAAAACATTAATTTTAGTTAGAAATCTTCAATGCAGATTGTATTTTTTTAAATCTTACCTCAGATTTACAGATATTGTGCGAAACAGCATCCGACTGAGGCAACTTTCTTTGAAGCCACTTTCTCGGTGAGAAGATGTTGCTAGAACCAGAGAGGTGTAGAGATAAATCCCTGGACGCGCTGCGTTTGCCGCTTCTGTAGTCAAAATGAAGACTGTTGATCGACGAAGCGTCTGAAGATGTGGACAAGCTCGACGTAGAAAGACGCGGTTTGAGTCGGGGGTCCGCAGCGAGGCTTTCTGAAGCGCTTTGGCTGTTAGTAAATCCAGCTGTGGAGCAGAATGACCGATGACCGCTGGCGTCTCCAGGCGTCGCGCAGTTTCTGATCAGCGCAGAATCCAAGCTGCGAGTCTGGTGCAGCTTCCTCTTTGCGAGGGTTTTAGAGCCCGATGAGGAACATGAGAAGACGCTGTTTAGCAAGCCTTGCGCGGACATCCCTGCGATATGATACACAGACTGACGCCCCAAACACAAACCCCATGTGAACGCGACTGACTGAACAGCTGCTGATGTCTTTCAATGAAAACAGCGAAAATGTATTTTAAAAACAAATTACATTATCTTATCCATCTCTGCTGTGTTTGTCAGCGGGGATGTTTGCACTATTCAAGCCAAAAAGCGCGTCAGTAAAGTTTCTTAACGACATCTCTGTGAACGATCCCACCCTCTTCCTCCGCCCTGCATCAGTGTGTCTGAGAAACTGAGGCAAACCTTGACACTTCTCATTGATGGACGTTTTAGTTAGAGCTTTTAATTACGTAATGACTTTCAGTGGAATTTTAAAAGAATTATAGAATTTCTGCGCAACTCAAATTGTCTTTTGGCGCGTCTCGCTCAGTTTGCCCAACGTCTACTAGGCATAGCATATTCTATAGATTTCTAAAACAAATATGTTTGTAAAATATGTGTAGTTGCCTATTTAAATATATTAAATTGATACATAATGACAATATTTAAGTTTTGTTTTATTAGTTAATAATTATCTTAAGTGCTGATGCAGCCTGTTGCTATGGAACGCCATTTCTGACTAAGTTAAGGTACGCGCACTGACTCCTACTGCGTCCCAAATGACACATACACTATGCACTTATGTACTCAACCATGTAGTGTATGAATTTTATAAGGTTATTTTGTCAATAATCGGAGTCTGATAGCCCCTCCCCCTCGCAACCAGCTGCAAGACACATTTTTATAACCATTTTCAGGGGCTCAAATGTAATTGGACAAATAAATATAATCATAAATAAAATCATAATAAAAAATATAATCATAAATATTTTGAGAATCCTTTGCAGGCAATGAAAACTTTTAAACAGAATGGAGTTGTGTACATTTTTCTTATTTTGCCTAAATATGATTTTTTTAATTTAGTACCGCCCTTCAGAGGCTACAGAATTACTTGTTTCCTAGAAGACAATAAGTTAAATTTACCCTCATCTTCAAATTCAAAAAGTTTTCAACCCCCAGCTCTTAATGCATGTTTTTTCCTTTTGGAGCATCGGTGAGTGTTTGCACCTTCTGTAATATGAGTCCCTCAGTTGTCCTCAGTGTGAAAAGATGGATCTCAAAATCATAGTCACTGACTACGTTTAGATGGACATCAGTAATCGAATTATTTACCTTATTCCGAATAAGACAATATTATGATTAAGGTGTTTACATGAGTTGCTTTTAGAATAATGTTCCTGTTTTACATGTTATAGTCATAGACTGAATAAAAACATGTTATAGTACATAGATCGATTAATGGCATGCGTCATTACGTCACCACGTGACGCCATCTGACGTCCCCTCCAGAATTTCACGTATAAACATATAGTTCGTCTTCGTGATGATGCCATATACAGTTTTGGGTGTTTCATTTTTCATTTTATGAAAGTTTCAAGTGCAGTTAATTATTTGTACGTGCATACAGACAACGGCGGTGTTGAAGCTCTTTTATTTGCCGTCAAACGGTTGATCACGTGTGTGTGTCCTGTCGCAAAAAAATGACGAAAAGTCCTACACGACAGTAATAGTTTGATTAAGGTGTTTACATGCACATCAATAATCCAATTTTAATACGATTAAGACAATACTCTGATTAAGAGTCTAACATGTAAACAGAGATTTTTGATTACCGTAATCCGGCTAAAGTCATAATCGAAGTAAACACAAATCGAATTAAGACATGTGGAGTATTCCTATTCTAGTCGCATTATTGAAGTGCAGTACAGACATGTAAACACCTTAATCACACTATTACCGTCGTGAAGGACTTTTCGCCGCATTTTGCGACAGGACACACACACACGGCAGTGATGATCAACCGTTTGACGACAAATAAAAGAGCTTCAACACCGCCGTCATCTGTATACACGTACAAATAATTAACTGCAC
The DNA here is from genome assembly GCA_023376895.1 of Aspiorhynchus laticeps. Lineage (NCBI taxonomy): Eukaryota > Metazoa > Chordata > Actinopteri > Cypriniformes > Cyprinidae > Aspiorhynchus > Aspiorhynchus laticeps. Next base: position 6,299,563 of record CM041799.1, on the reverse strand, counting down.
TTGAAGCTTTCATAATATTAAAAATGAAACACCCAAAACTGTATATGGCATCATCACGAAGACGAACTATGTTTATAAGTGAAATTCTGGAGGGGACGTCGGATTACGTCGTGTGATGACGCAATGACGCATGCCATTAATCGATCTATGTACTATAACATGTAAAACGGGAACATGAAAGGATTATTCTAAAAGCGACTCACGTAAACTCCTTAATCATAATATTGTCTTATTCAGAATAAGGTAAATAATTAGATTACTGATGTCCATGTAAACGTAGTCATCCTTGGAAAGGGTTCAAATACACAAAAATGCTGCAAAACCAAAGAATTTGTGGGAGCTGAAGGATTTTTCTGAAGAACAGCAGCAGTTTAACTGTTCAGGACAAACAAGGGACTCATGAACAACTATCACTAAACAAGTTAAAACACAAACACATGTTCACTAAACAAACAAAAAACACAGCTGTGGATCATTCAGGTAACAACACAGTCTTAAGAATCAAGGGGATGTAAACTTTTGAACGGGGTCATAATTCAACTATTATTTTCTATGAAATATCTTATTCAGGTCAGTACTAAATAAACAATAACATGCATTTTTTATGATCCCTCTTATATTGGTCAAATTATTAACATTTTGCAGATTCTGAAAGGGGGATGTAAATTTTTGACCTCAACTGTGTGTGTATGTATGTATGTATGTATGTATGTATGTATGTATACTGTATATAAGAGAGGGACTGGGACTACACTTCCCATAATACTCGTAGTTACCCAAAGCCTTCAAAAAGTCAAACAGCAGGAAGTCGCTTACAAGGAACTGTCACGGTGCACACAAGAGGAGGATACAGGAACACGCAAACTAGGAGGTAAACTCAAATATACAGTCTCTAATGTATCCAAACAAGGCAAGACCAGGCAAGGCTGATATGGACAGAAACACCGGGGAGTAACAAGTAGACCAGACGACATGAAACTGAACAGGCAGGAACTAATATACACAGGCTAATCACACAAACACAGCTGGAACAGAATTAACTCATAATGACATTAAACAAGGACAGGAAACAAACCAAATAAGGACACAAGAGGCGGGAACACATGACACATGACAGAACCCTGACAGGAATATTACTAATATGTTTTATATTTTGTTGTTGCGTAAGACCAGAGGTGCCTAAACATTTTACTTTGCAGAGTCAAATTCAAACTTGATTAATAAAATAAATGTTGCATAATGTTATATTAAAATGTACTTTTATTTGATAAATTTTACTTGCATTTGTTACATGTAAATATAAAACAATAGGTTAAAACAAAAACATAAGCATGACTCAGTGGCATGTTTGTTGACTGTTGAATTGCTTATGCAATTCTTCTTCCTGTCATTCCATTTGAACTTCCAACTCATGAATGGAAAGGAAGCCAATTCTTCTGAAATGTTTCCAGCCTGCAACTCACTAACAGAGTAATGTTGACTGCTTTGCTTGTTCACCTCAACAGTACAATGGTCTCCAGAGAAATCAGTTTCAGAAAATATAAGCTTTGGTCACAGTTCTTCACTTCCACACCCAAACGCTGCTTAATTTATACTCACAGCATGTCAGCAATCAGTCCCCAAGGGCTGTGCACATATATATAAACCATTTTTCCCCTTCAGAATAGAACAATCCATCTTAATTTGAATATCATAACACTGCATGACTTCATAAAAGCTCAGATCAGTCTTCACAATGGGGAAATAGGATGGATGTGACTGCAGGGGAAGACAAAGAAGAAGAAAATAGAGGTTAAAAACTCCATAGACATAATAAAAGTCAAATCTCCCCAAAGAGACAAGACTTTGCGTTAGATCTGCAACATATTATTCCAGAGTTTACATGATACCCCCAGAGCTTCCCGACATGGGGTTATTATCTCATTTTAGCACAGGAAAAAGGATCTCCAAAGACCTCTTTTAAGGTCTGTGAATGTAAACAAATAACCGGGTGTAACCGAGAGCATGTCAGAAGGTCTCCATACAGTAAAGATGGATAGATGTATAAGAAACAGCTATGTTCATAATTGAAATGAGTCTTTTATATACAATAGTAATCCTTTGAGACCAATGGAGTTACAATTAGAACTCAATTATTGCTTGTAGAAGCAGCATTGAATAGTCTGTTTTAAACACTTTTTAAATTGTTGTTCATAATCTGTATGCATTTTGTTGTTCTGTGAGACACAAAAGATGTTTAAAAGAATGTTGAATGTTGTAGGTTCAAAACAAAATTGAACCCCACTGACTTTAGACACTGAGACATTTTTCAAAATATCTTGTTTTATATGCAGATGGGCTGATTATGTGCCGATTGTTTAAAAATGTATTTTATGTTTTTAAGCAAGAGATAAGAAAGAATGAAAATATGAGTACATGAACAAGATTATGTATTTGCTCTATTACAGGCCAAACTCTCTATACCCATTTAAAATTAGAGGCAACCACTGCATTTCAATCATGATCCAAATGAATCATGACTGCGCAGACTCAGGCATCAAATGAATCGCTACTATGAAGAATCGGGCTCCAAATAAATCACTACTATGAAGAATCGGGCTCCAAATGAATCACTACTGTGCAGACCCAAACTCCAAATGAATCACTACTATGAAGAATTGGGCTCCAAATTAATCACTACTTTGCAGACTCAAGCTCCAAATGAATCGCTACTGTGCAAACTCAGGCTCCAAATGAATCACTACAATGAAGAATCAGGCTCCAAATGAATCGCTGCTGTGCAGACTCAAGCTCTAAATGAATCGCTACTGTCCAGACTCAGGCTCCAAATGAATCGCTACTTTGCAGACTCAGGCTCCAAATGAATCGCTACTTTGCAGACTCAGGCTCCAAATGAATCGCTACTTTGCAGACTCAGGCTCCAAATGAATCGCTACTTTGCAGACTCAAGCTCCAAATGAATCACTACTTTGCAGACTCAGGCTCCAAATGAATCGCTACTTTGCAGACTCAGGCTCCAAATGAATCGCTACTTTGCAGACTCAGGCTCCAAATGAATCACTACTTTGCAGACTCAGGCTCCAAATGAATCGCTACTGTGCAGACTCAAGCTCCAAATGAATCACTACTTTGCATACTCAGGCTCCAAATGAATCACTACTTTGCAGACTCAGGCTCCAAATGAATCGCTACTTTGCAGACTCAAGCTCCAAATGAATCACTACTTTGCAGACTCAGGCTCCAAATGAATCGCTACTTTGCAGACTCAGGCTCCAAATGAATCGCTACTTTGCAGACTCAGGCTCCAAATGAATCACTACTTTGCAGACTCAGGCTCCAAATGAATCGCTACTGTGCAGACTCAAGCTCCAAATGAATCACTACTTTGCATACTCAGGCTCCAAATGAATCACTACTTTGCAGACTCAGGCTCCAAATGAATCGCTACTTTGCAGACTCAGGCTCCAAATGAATCGCTACTTTGCAGACTCAAGCTCCAAATGAATCACTACTTTGCAGACTCAGGCTCCAAATGAATCGCTACTTTGCAGACTCAGGCTCCAAATGAATCGCTACTTTGCAGACTCAGGCTCCAAATGAATCACTACTTTGCAGACTCAGGCTCCAAATGAATCGCTACTGTGCAGACTCAAGCTCCAAATGAATCACTACTTTGCATACTCAGGCTCCAAATGAATCACTACTATGCAGACTCAATTTCCAAATGAATCGCTACTGTGCAGATTCAGGCTTCAAATTAATCACTACTACTGTGCAGACTTGGGTGTCAAATGAATTGCTACTGTGCAGACTCAATCTCCAAATGAATCGCTACTTTGCAGACTCAGGCTCCAAATGAATCGCTACTGTGCAGACTCAATCTCCAAATGAATCGCTACTGTGCAGACTCAATCTCCAAATGAATCGCTACTTTGCAGACTCAAGCTCCAAATGAATCACTACTGTGCAAACTCAAGCTCCAAATGGTTCAAGGTTCAAGGTTCAAAGAGCTTTGCAGTCCTGATTTGTGGCGTTACTATACCACACTGAGATGCACTGAGTCAATGAATCACTACTTTGCATACTCAGGCTCCAAATGAATCACTTCTGCACAGACTCGGGCTCCAAATGAATCACTTCTGCACAGACTCAGGCTCCAATTGACGGCATTTTCACAAGATGACAGCAGCTATATATTGCGTTTTGGCGTTTTACCAATTTTACCAGGTTTTGGCTAATATTAACCAATCTAAAATCTGCATTAAAGTTAAGAATGTAAAGATAAAGTTTGATTGGTTATGTAATGCTGGATACAGAGGTGCACCGGTCACTGTATCGGCTCACAGCAGGCACATTTGCAGAAACTGGTGAAAGCTTCATAGAGAAATGAAAACAGGTTGCCCCACAACAATTATTTGCACTTACACAAATGCTCCCAAATATATTTTGAGGTCACACAGATTTAATTTTGGGAGCATATGCAACCAAAACAGTCACCATTTTGAGCCCTGATAAAACTAGAAATGTTAAGGTCATCAAGACTATATGTGATCCTGGACCACAAAACCAGTCATAAGGGTCTTTTTTAAAATTGAGATTTATACACAGTCTGAAATCTGAATAAATAATTTTTCCATTGATGTATGGTTTGTTATGATAGGACAATATTTGGCTGAGATACAACTATTTGAAAATCTGGAATCTGAGGGTTTCATAATAAAAATCACCTTTAAAGTTGTCCAAATGAAGTCCTTAGCAATGCATATTTCTAATCAAAAATTTAGTTTTGATATATTTACGGTAAGAAATTTACGAAATATCTTCATGGAACATGAACTTTATATAATATCCGATTGATTTTTGGCATAAAAGAAAAATGGGTAATTTTGTTCCATACAATGTAATGTTGGCTATTGCTACAAATATACCTGTGATACTTATGACTGCTTTTGTGTCCATGGTCACAAATTTGAATGTTGGCTTGACAAAGTCATGTCTTAAATTAAAAAGGTCCTTTGTACCTAAAATACTTTAAGAGCTGCACATTATTAAGGGATATTGAAAGAAAAAAAACTAAATCCAACTAATCCAAGTGTGTACAATAACTGTATGTTGACTTTGTCAAGCCAACGTAATTAAAAAGACTAATAGAGATGAAGAAACAGAAACCTGAGACACACACACCCTTTCATGCCAGTCATATTATTGTCTTCACATCTGAACATTTTCTGGACTCTTGCTCAACTGAGTGATTTCACAATAACTGCAAGCTGTTGAGATTGAATGCATTCAGACTCTTAAGACATCAGCGTTGGCAGGACATGATCACAACGACACGATAAACATTGAGGTTCGTGCCTGGATGTCGGGGAAACTAGACTGACGTGAAGCATTTTGGCCTTTGTTTTAGAAATAAACCAAATGGCAAAGACAGAGAAAAATGCACTGCAGTCTGTTTCAGTGACAAAAATAAGTTATTACTCTTATATTTCTGTTGGGTCTTGACCCATAAATGGGTCTCATGTCGGTTATAATTGGTCACAGACGGCAGGGACAAACAATGATGAAAGCTAATGATGAGACATGAAACTAACCACATGTTTAGAAATACAAGTACATGTGTTTGCAAATCTGTTTTGTATGTTGGCATGTTTTGCATTTGAGTACTCTTGTGCAATTTCTTCAAATGACTCATAAAAATGATACAGCATAATTTCTACAAAAATATCATAATTATATAGTTTTTCATTTAAATTAGACCAACATAAGAAATTTAATTAAACGATAAACAAGATAAGATAATTAATTAAATGATAGTAAATCAATTAAATTAAGTAGCACCAACAAAATAAAATGAATTAAATAAATAAACCTTAGTAAATGCATTGAGTTAAACTGGAGAGACAAAATAAGATATAGTTTGACAAACCTAATAAAGTTCATTTACACTTACATTAATGTGACCTAATCCAATCTAATGAAACTGACTTGAATGAAATAAATTAAATTAATTAATGAATTTGAATTAAATAAATTAAATTGTGGTTTAAAAAATCACTTAAATTAATGAATTAATTTTTTGAGTGAATTCAACAAATGTTATTTTATTAAATATCATGAACAGGAAATACAATTTATTTATCAATCTATCTTAAAAATGTAAGGCTTTTTTTAAAAAAAGTTTTCTTTTTAAAACGTTTTTCTTTTTTTCCTTTGTCAGGTTTTGTCAAGCCAGCATTCATAATTGTCTGGAATAACTTCGCTTTTCATGTTCAAATTCTGATTAGTTTTAATTTTTCCTTAAATCAGTTGAGAACAGCGTTATTTTTATATCATTGAGGTACTATTATAATTTTTATTGATATTTCATATTAGTTTTTATTTTAATATTTTCAGTTTTCATTTTAATTTAGGTAAAGTTTCAATAATTTTGTTGTATTTTCTCATTTTTATTTTGATATTGTCTATATATGTTTTAATGATTTTTATTTCAGTTTTAGATTCAGTTATTTTGGTACATCAGGTTAAACTAAATAAAAATGGGAAATATTGCCTTGACAAGGATTAGATTTTATTTTTATTTATTTATTTTTAGATTTCAGGTTTATATTTATTTCTATTATTTTATTTTCAGTTAAAGTTTGTTTTATTTCAAGTATCAAACTTTTTTATGATTTTAGCTTAGCTCTAATTAACAATAATAACCCTAGTTGAGAACCACTGTCCTTGAAGAAGTTCCCACAAAGAAATAGCATTTCAGTAATTAATTCACTCAATTTGGACTCTTTCAAAAAGAGATGAATAATTGCTGCTTTTGTGTGAGTGGTTTGGGTTTTTTGGGTGTGTTTGTGTGGGTAGTTGTTAAGATGTGAGTGTTTCTGTACTGTGATTTATAAGGCCACCAGTGGATGACACACACACACACACACACACACACACACACACACAGCGTCAGCTCCTTCCCCTCACTGACACACCTGAGAACCGTCCCTCACCGGTGACTAACCCCATCAGCCTCTGTTCACATGACATTACTCTGCATCAGTGTCCTGAGGAGCATTGTGTGTGTTGAGTTCTGGGAATAAAGCACAGTTCCAGTATCACACACTAGTCTGCGCTGTTACACTGTATCTGCTGCTGCTGCTGTCAAAACAAGAATCACAGAGTCAATCTGGCATACTTTAAATACTGTACGTCCATGTTACAGTAACTATTAATCTTTGTTAATGTTAGTTAATAAAAATACAGCTGTTCATATTAGCTCAGGTCCATTAAATAATATTAACAGAGGCAATAATTGTTTTCATTAATATTTTAGTAAATGCTGAAATGAACATTGAGTGAGAAAAATACTGTAAACGCATTGTTAGTTCATTTTAACTAATGTTAACAAATGGATCCTTATCTTTTACGATTTCTGTCATAATTTCTATTTAGTATGCCATAATGTCAACTTTTGTGGCATAGTTATATTAACTTTTTATGTCAATATTGACTTATGTCTTTATGATTTTTTTTATATTTTTTAATCGAGTATCGATGTTTTATTTTATAATGTTGACTTTTCATGTCATAATTTTGCAATTTTATGTCATGATTTCATTTTTTCACATCATAATTCCAACTTTTTATTAATAATTCTGACAGTCATAATTTCAATATTTTTGTCATAACTTAACTTTTTATGTCATAATTCTGACTTTTTATGTCTTAATTTTGGCTTTTTATGTAAGCATTTCAACTTTTTATGTCATAGTTATGACCTTTTATGTTATAATTCTGACTTTCTATGGCATCATTTTGATATTTCATATCATAATATCAACTTTCCATGTCATAATTTCGACTTTTTGTCATGTTTTAACTTTACTGACATACGTTTACCTTTTTATGTAATATTCCGCCATACTATACTTGTCATAAGTCTCAGTATGTCATAATTGTGACATAGCATGTCATAATTTCAACTTTTTATGTCATAGTTATACATTTTCAAGTCTATTTTGACTTATGTCATAGTTATGACTTTTTATATTGTACATAATATGACTGTGGTGTTATGCTAATATTGACTTTCTGTGTCATAATTTTTTTTTTCATATCACATTTTTGAAGTTTTATGTCATAATTCCATAAATCTTAGTATGTCATAATTGTGGCTTTTATTGACATGATTATGACTTTTTATCTAAAGTATGAGACTCTGAGTCTTTTCAATGTGACATTGTTTTCTTGCCAATTATTTTGCCCGCATAGTCCTATTATCATAATGCATAATGCAGGTTGTAGTCATTCTCATTCATGAGCTTCACTCAGAGGGTCAAGGTTTGGCTGGTCAGTATTGGGTCAGTTAGCTCCTGCTGGCAGGTGTCGTAATACACCATCTGGCCGAAAAGTGCATGTTTCTCTACTGACGTTCACTTCAAAGTAGACATGTATTACAGTTTATTTATTATTAATGCTTTATTGTCAACAAATAACATGTACAATGCCATTTAGAACAATTCACATGCATCAACAAGAAGAAACAAGGAAAAAGATGAAAAAAAGGAGAGAGGGTACATGAGCATCAGTTTACAGACAAATATATATTATACATGTTTTACACTTCCATAGGATGTTACAATGCAATTTTAATACAGAAAATGTACTTTGCAGGTAAGCACCATTAACTAATGTTTTGTACTAAGCTTATATAAGCTTGTATATATGTATACTGAAGCAACATATAAATCACAAACATTTACCAGTGACCAGTTTAACCTTAAATAAATGGTGTGGAAACAACACACTTCAACTTTAAGGAGGTTTTCAGTGTCACGAAGCAGTTATTATGAAGCAGAATGTGAAACATAAAGCTCTTGAATGGACAGTGTTACCCACAACACTTTGAGCTCATCTCTACTACTAAAAATTGACTAAATAATCTTTTAGCAGATATGATCATTGAAAAAGGACAGTCTTTCCCTCCAGGGTCAGTAGAGCACAAATATTGATGACTCAATTTCATAATTTCCACTATGTCATATTTATGACCTTTTTTATATCAGTCTTAATGTTTCTTATAATTATGACTGTCATGTGGCTTTCCTGTAGCTCAAATGGTAGAGCATGGTGTTAGCAACGCCAAGATCATGGGTTCGATTCCCAGGGAAAGCAAGAGCTGATCAAATGTAAAACTGTAACTTGAATGCAATGTAAGTCGCTTTGGATAAAAGTGTCTGCTAAATGCATTAATGTAATGTAATGACTGTCATAATTTTGACTTTTTATGTAAATGTTGACTTTTTGTCAAAATTTCAGCTGTTTGTCATCATTTCAATTTATGTCATAATTATTAGTACAGCATGTCATAATTTTGACTTTTATGTCATAATTTCAGCTTTTCATTTCATAATTTATACTTTTGTCACATAATTTCAACTTTTTTTGTCATAATTTTGATTTTGACAATTATTAGTATGCCATAATTTCCAAAGTTATAATTTAAAGTTATGTCATAATTCTTAGTACAGTATGTCATAATTTCAACTTTTTGTCATAATTTTTACTTTTCATGTCAAAATTTTGACTTTTTGTCATAATCAGTATGTCATAGTTATGACTTTTTTTGTCAAGTTTCAAACTTTTTCATAATTTCAACTTATGTCATTTTTTTGGTCAGAATTAACATTTTTATGTCATAATTCTGATTTTGTCATAATTCTTATTTCATAATTTCTACTTATTTTGTAATTTATACTTTTTGTCATAATTTCAAGTTATGCCATAATTCGTATTATGTAATAATTCTTAGCACAGTATGTCATTTTTGTTTCATAATTCTTAGTATGTCATAATTTCCTTTTCTTATCTTTTTAACGTGATAATTTTGATCTTGTAATTATGACTTTTTATGTCAAAATGTTGTGCATAGTTAAAACCACAAAAACATTTTTTACACACACTGTAGAAGCAAAACAAATGTAGAAATTGTGACTGGTGTTGACCTGTGCAACTCATTTAGTTGTCATTTGTCATGTGTATTCTGATCAAATTAATGTTTTTCAAAAGCAACATATAAATAAATAACCATTTAATTATTTATTTATTTTTTGTAGATTTCTGTGTGAAATATCCTGACAGTCACGACTCGGTCTCAAAGAAATGATGTGGAATGACACACTTCACCTTTACGGTGAGTTTTCAGCGTCACGAAGCAATTATGAAGAATATGAAACTCCTTCTTTTTCTGCTGGTTGATAAAAAAAGCAATGACCTTTCCAATGGAGGACTGCAGTTTCCCTTCACAGAGTCACAATGTGATTTGGACGCTCTCCCATATACTGCTCAGCTCCAAATACATTGTACTCTAAAACTAATATGTTTGGACAATTTATTTCTTTTCCATTTATGTGTGATGCATCGAGCCAGTTTAATGCATGCAAATCGCACAAATGCACGTCTTAATTTATTGCATGCTTCATTCGCCCTCTAGTGGAGTATCTAAACAACATTCTGTAGGGAGATCTTTGTCATGCAATGCATTCTGGGATTGGCTTCTCCTTGAAGGCTACACGTGATGCTGCCTTAGAATTTGGCCAAAAAAGCCTTTGCACGTCTACATTGCCTTAAAATGGTTTGAACTGCAACACAAACACATGCACAGACCGTGGTTCTGACTCATAACAGATATTTTCTAATAACTCATGTTATTCGTGAATTGCATCACAGCTCACTAAGAGAATTCAGAAATGATAAACACAATAGTGCTTACGGTAAGAAGGAATCTTCATCTGCTGTGGGAAAAGAGCCTGATCGTTATCAAAAGTGCCTTCTGTGAATCTTTGCTGTCAAGTGGATTCTTAATGACTCCATGAAATGACTCGCGCTTAGGAAGTTATTATTCCCCAGCTGGTGCACTCAATAATATTTGTTTTATTGGTCATTATTGGAATGCACCAGGTTTTCTTGACAAATAGCTTGTTTTGCATGTTTATGCACGAAAGCTAATGCGATGCATTGCATCAGCAGTTATTCATGCAGTTATGCAGTTGCTTCAAGATGCAACATTTCAATGTTTAGCATGGCAGTATTCTGATTTTTAATGCTTATGAAAAAGATCATGCATACATGAAGATTCCTGACATGTTCTCCTTCACAGAAAGCATGCATGCATGAACTCAGTACATAATGATAATTTTGTCATTCATTTGAGTAATGATGTGAGCGATCAGAAAAGGATGCTGTTGTTAGCTCCAGTCTCTTTTAGCTGTTGACAGGCTCAGGAGATTGCATTCCTTGGCGTCTTGAAGGTGTGAGATCCGAGGGCTGTGATTCACACTCTTCCCACCTCACACACTCGCTCACAGCAGAAACGGTGAGTGTGTTTAATCGAGCACTAACATGCACTGACACACTCACTGATAGGTGAGACATAACGGTTCATATCTGATGTTGAATGGACAGAGTAACCCACAAACCCAGAATGGAGCTCATCTGCATGCGAGTGTGATTAAAAATTGATCAAATTATTTTTGAGCAGATATGCTCATTAAAAAAGAATTGTCTTTCCATTTTGGGTAAATGGAGCAAAAATATTGATGACTCATCCTACGCTCATGTCTCACAAGATGACAGCAGCTATATATTGCGTTTTGGCGTTTTACCAATTTTACCAGGTTTTGGCTAATATTAACCAATCTAAAATCTGCATTAAAGTTAAGAATGTAAAGATAAAGTTTGATTGGTTATGTAATGCTGGATACAGAGGTGCACCGGTCACTGTATCGGCTCACAGCAGGCACATTTGCAGAAACTGGTGAAAGCTTCATAGAGAAATGAAAACAGGTTGCCCCACAACAATTATTTGCACTTACACAAATGCTCCCAAATATATTTTGAGGTCACACAGATTTAATTTTGGGAGCATATGCAACCAAAACAGTCACCATTTTGAGCCCTGATAAAACTAGAAATGTTAAGGTCATCAAGACTATATGTGATCCTGGACCACAAAACCAGTCATAAGGGTCTTTTTTAAAATTGAGATTTATACACAGTCTGAAATCTGAATAAATAATTTTTCCATTGATGTATGGTTTGTTATGATAGGACAATATTTGGCTGAGATACAACTATTTGAAAATCTGGAATCTGAGGGTTTCATAATAAAAATCACCTTTAAAGTTGTCCAAATGAAGTCCTTAGCAATGCATATTTCTAATCAAAAATTTAGTTTTGATATATTTACGGTAAGAAATTTACGAAATATCTTCATGGAACATGAACTTTATATAATATCCGATTGATTTTTGGCATAAAAGAAAAATGGGTAATTTTGTTCCATACAATGTAATGTTGGCTATTGCTACAAATATACCTGTGATACTTATGACTGCTTTTGTGTCCATGGTCACAAATTTGAATGTTGGCTTGACAAAGTCATGTCTTAAATTAAAAAGGTCCTTTGTACCTAAAATACTTTAAGAGCTGCACATTATTAAGGGATATTGAAAGAAAAAAAACTAAATCCAACTAATCCAAGTGTGTACAATAACTGTATGTTGACTTTGTCAAGCCAACGTAATTAAAAAGACTAATAGAGATGAAGAAACAGAAACCTGAGACACACACACCCTTTCATGCCAGTCATATTATTGTCTTCACATCTGAACATTTTCTGGACTCTTGCTCAACTGAGTGATTTCACAATAACTGCAAGCTGTTGAGATTGAATGCATTCAGACTCTTAAGACATCAGCGTTGGCAGGACATGATCACAACGACACGATAAACATTGAGGTTCGTGCCTGGATGTCGGGGAAACTAGACTGACGTGAAGCATTTTGGCCTTTGTTTTAGAAATAAACCAAATGGCAAAGACAGAGAAAAATGCACTGCAGTCTGTTTCAGTGACAAAAATAAGTTATTACTCTTATATTTCTGTTGGGTCTTGACCCATAAATGGGTCTCATGTCGGTTATAATTGGTCACAGACGGCAGGGACAAACAATGATGAAAGCTAATGATGAGACATGAAACTAACCACATGTTTAGAAATACAAGTACATGTGTTTGCAAATCTGTTTTGTATGTTGGCATGTTTTGCATTTGAGTACTCTTGTGCAATTTCTTCAAATGACTCATAAAAATGATACAGCATAATTTCTACAAAAATATCATAATTATATAGTTTTTCATTTAAATTAGACCAACATAAGAAATTTAATTAAACGATAAACAAGATAAGATAATTAATTAAATGATAGTAAATCAATTAAATTAAGTAGCACCAACAAAATAAAATGAATTAAATAAATAAACCTTAGTAAATGCATTGAGTTAAACTGGAGAGACAAAATAAGATATAGTTTGACAAACCTAATAAAGTTCATTTACACTTACATTAATGTGACCTAATCCAATCTAATGAAACTGACTTGAATGAAATAAATTAAATTAATTAATGAATTTGAATTAAATAAATTAAATTGTGGTTTAAAAAATCACTTAAATTAATGAATTAATTTTTTGAGTGAATTCAACAAATGTTATTTTATTAAATATCATGAACAGGAAATACAATTTATTTATCAATCTATCTTAAAAATGTAAGGCTTTTTTTAAAAAAAGTTTTCTTTTTAAAACGTTTTTCTTTTTTTCCTTTGTCAGGTTTTGTCAAGCCAGCATTCATAATTGTCTGGAATAACTTCGCTTTTCATGTTCAAATTCTGATTAGTTTTAATTTTTCCTTAAATCAGTTGAGAACAGCGTTATTTTTATATCATTGAGGTACTATTATAATTTTTATTGATATTTCATATTAGTTTTTATTTTAATATTTTCAGTTTTCATTTTAATTTAGGTAAAGTTTCAATAATTTTGTTGTATTTTCTCATTTTTATTTTGATATTGTCTATATATGTTTTAATGATTTTTATTTCAGTTTTAGATTCAGTTATTTTGGTACATCAGGTTAAACTAAATAAAAATGGGAAATATTGCCTTGACAAGGATTAGATTTTATTTTTATTTATTTATTTTTAGATTTCAGGTTTATATTTATTTCTATTATTTTATTTTCAGTTAAAGTTTGTTTTATTTCAAGTATCAAACTTTTTTATGATTTTAGCTTAGCTCTAATTAACAATAATAACCCTAGTTGAGAACCACTGTCCTTGAAGAAGTTCCCACAAAGAAATAGCATTTCAGTAATTAATTCACTCAATTTGGACTCTTTCAAAAAGAGATGAATAATTGCTGCTTTTGTGTGAGTGGTTTGGGTTTTTTGGGTGTGTTTGTGTGGGTAGTTGTTAAGATGTGAGTGTTTCTGTACTGTGATTTATAAGGCCACCAGTGGATGACACACACACACACACACACACACACACACACACACAGCGTCAGCTCCTTCCCCTCACTGACACACCTGAGAACCGTCCCTCACCGGTGACTAACCCCATCAGCCTCTGTTCACATGACATTACTCTGCATCAGTGTCCTGAGGAGCATTGTGTGTGTTGAGTTCTGGGAATAAAGCACAGTTCCAGTATCACACACTAGTCTGCGCTGTTACACTGTATCTGCTGCTGCTGCTGTCAAAACAAGAATCACAGAGTCAATCTGGCATACTTTAAATACTGTACGTCCATGTTACAGTAACTATTAATCTTTGTTAATGTTAGTTAATAAAAATACAGCTGTTCATATTAGCTCAGGTCCATTAAATAATATTAACAGAGGCAATAATTGTTTTCATTAATATTTTAGTAAATGCTGAAATGAACATTGAGTGAGAAAAATACTGTAAACGCATTGTTAGTTCATTTTAACTAATGTTAACAAATGGATCCTTATCTTTTACGATTTCTGTCATAATTTCTATTTAGTATGCCATAATGTCAACTTTTGTGGCATAGTTATATTAACTTTTTATGTCAATATTGACTTATGTCTTTATGATTTTTTTTATATTTTTTAATCGAGTATCGATGTTTTATTTTATAATGTTGACTTTTCATGTCATAATTTTGCAATTTTATGTCATGATTTCATTTTTTCACATCATAATTCCAACTTTTTATTAATAATTCTGACAGTCATAATTTCAATATTTTTGTCATAACTTAACTTTTTATGTCATAATTCTGACTTTTTATGTCTTAATTTTGGCTTTTTATGTAAGCATTTCAACTTTTTATGTCATAGTTATGACCTTTTATGTTATAATTCTGACTTTCTATGGCATCATTTTGATATTTCATATCATAATATCAACTTTCCATGTCATAATTTCGACTTTTTGTCATGTTTTAACTTTACTGACATACGTTTACCTTTTTATGTAATATTCCGCCATACTATACTTGTCATAAGTCTCAGTATGTCATAATTGTGACATAGCATGTCATAATTTCAACTTTTTATGTCATAGTTATACATTTTCAAGTCTATTTTGACTTATGTCATAGTTATGACTTTTTATATTGTACATAATATGACTGTGGTGTTATGCTAATATTGACTTTCTGTGTCATAATTTTTTTTTTCATATCACATTTTTGAAGTTTTATGTCATAATTCCATAAATCTTAGTATGTCATAATTGTGGCTTTTATTGACATGATTATGACTTTTTATCTAAAGTATGAGACTCTGAGTCTTTTCAATGTGACATTGTTTTCTTGCCAATTATTTTGCCCGCATAGTCCTATTATCATAATGCATAATGCAGGTTGTAGTCATTCTCATTCATGAGCTTCACTCAGAGGGTCAAGGTTTGGCTGGTCAGTATTGGGTCAGTTAGCTCCTGCTGGCAGGTGTCGTAATACACCATCTGGCCGAAAAGTGCATGTTTCTCTACTGACGTTCACTTCAAAGTAGACATGTATTACAGTTTATTTATTATTAATGCTTTATTGTCAACAAATAACATGTACAATGCCATTTAGAACAATTCACATGCATCAACAAGAAGAAACAAGGAAAAAGATGAAAAAAAGGAGAGAGGGTACATGAGCATCAGTTTACAGACAAATATATATTATACATGTTTTACACTTCCATAGGATGTTACAATGCAATTTTAATACAGAAAATGTACTTTGCAGGTAAGCACCATTAACTAATGTTTTGTACTAAGCTTATATAAGCTTGTATATATGTATACTGAAGCAACATATAAATCACAAACATTTACCAGTGACCAGTTTAACCTTAAATAAATGGTGTGGAAACAACACACTTCAACTTTAAGGAGGTTTTCAGTGTCACGAAGCAGTTATTATGAAGCAGAATGTGAAACATAAAGCTCTTGAATGGACAGTGTTACCCACAACACTTTGAGCTCATCTCTACTACTAAAAATTGACTAAATAATCTTTTAGCAGATATGATCATTGAAAAAGGACAGTCTTTCCCTCCAGGGTCAGTAGAGCACAAATATTGATGACTCAATTTCATAATTTCCACTATGTCATATTTATGACCTTTTTTATATCAGTCTTAATGTTTCTTATAATTATGACTGTCATGTGGCTTTCCTGTAGCTCAAATGGTAGAGCATGGTGTTAGCAACGCCAAGATCATGGGTTCGATTCCCAGGGAAAGCAAGAGCTGATCAAATGTAAAACTGTAACTTGAATGCAATGTAAGTCGCTTTGGATAAAAGTGTCTGCTAAATGCATTAATGTAATGTAATGACTGTCATAATTTTGACTTTTTATGTAAATGTTGACTTTTTGTCAAAATTTCAGCTGTTTGTCATCATTTCAATTTATGTCATAATTATTAGTACAGCATGTCATAATTTTGACTTTTATGTCATAATTTCAGCTTTTCATTTCATAATTTATACTTTTGTCACATAATTTCAACTTTTTTTGTCATAATTTT
This sequence comes from Aspiorhynchus laticeps, assembly GCA_023376895.1. Lineage (NCBI taxonomy): Eukaryota > Metazoa > Chordata > Actinopteri > Cypriniformes > Cyprinidae > Aspiorhynchus > Aspiorhynchus laticeps. The sequence goes on along the minus strand of CM041799.1, from coordinate 6,282,688 downwards.
GATTTTGACAATTATTAGTATGCCATAATTTCCAAAGTTATAATTTAAAGTTATGTCATAATTCTTAGTACAGTATGTCATAATTTCAACTTTTTGTCATAATTTTTACTTTTCATGTCAAAATTTTGACTTTTTGTCATAATCAGTATGTCATAGTTATGACTTTTTTTGTCAAGTTTCAAACTTTTTCATAATTTCAACTTATGTCATTTTTTTGGTCAGAATTAACATTTTTATGTCATAATTCTGATTTTGTCATAATTCTTATTTCATAATTTCTACTTATTTTGTAATTTATACTTTTTGTCATAATTTCAAGTTATGCCATAATTCGTATTATGTAATAATTCTTAGCACAGTATGTCATTTTTGTTTCATAATTCTTAGTATGTCATAATTTCCTTTTCTTATCTTTTTAACGTGATAATTTTGATCTTGTAATTATGACTTTTTATGTCAAAATGTTGTGCATAGTTAAAACCACAAAAACATTTTTTACACACACTGTAGAAGCAAAACAAATGTAGAAATTGTGACTGGTGTTGACCTGTGCAACTCATTTAGTTGTCATTTGTCATGTGTATTCTGATCAAATTAATGTTTTTCAAAAGCAACATATAAATAAATAACCATTTAATTATTTATTTATTTTTTGTAGATTTCTGTGTGAAATATCCTGACAGTCACGACTCGGTCTCAAAGAAATGATGTGGAATGACACACTTCACCTTTACGGTGAGTTTTCAGCGTCACGAAGCAATTATGAAGAATATGAAACTCCTTCTTTTTCTGCTGGTTGATAAAAAAAGCAATGACCTTTCCAATGGAGGACTGCAGTTTCCCTTCACAGAGTCACAATGTGATTTGGACGCTCTCCCATATACTGCTCAGCTCCAAATACATTGTACTCTAAAACTAATATGTTTGGACAATTTATTTCTTTTCCATTTATGTGTGATGCATCGAGCCAGTTTAATGCATGCAAATCGCACAAATGCACGTCTTAATTTATTGCATGCTTCATTCGCCCTCTAGTGGAGTATCTAAACAACATTCTGTAGGGAGATCTTTGTCATGCAATGCATTCTGGGATTGGCTTCTCCTTGAAGGCTACACGTGATGCTGCCTTAGAATTTGGCCAAAAAAGCCTTTGCACGTCTACATTGCCTTAAAATGGTTTGAACTGCAACACAAACACATGCACAGACCGTGGTTCTGACTCATAACAGATATTTTCTAATAACTCATGTTATTCGTGAATTGCATCACAGCTCACTAAGAGAATTCAGAAATGATAAACACAATAGTGCTTACGGTAAGAAGGAATCTTCATCTGCTGTGGGAAAAGAGCCTGATCGTTATCAAAAGTGCCTTCTGTGAATCTTTGCTGTCAAGTGGATTCTTAATGACTCCATGAAATGACTCGCGCTTAGGAAGTTATTATTCCCCAGCTGGTGCACTCAATAATATTTGTTTTATTGGTCATTATTGGAATGCACCAGGTTTTCTTGACAAATAGCTTGTTTTGCATGTTTATGCACGAAAGCTAATGCGATGCATTGCATCAGCAGTTATTCATGCAGTTATGCAGTTGCTTCAAGATGCAACATTTCAATGTTTAGCATGGCAGTATTCTGATTTTTAATGCTTATGAAAAAGATCATGCATACATGAAGATTCCTGACATGTTCTCCTTCACAGAAAGCATGCATGCATGAACTCAGTACATAATGATAATTTTGTCATTCATTTGAGTAATGATGTGAGCGATCAGAAAAGGATGCTGTTGTTAGCTCCAGTCTCTTTTAGCTGTTGACAGGCTCAGGAGATTGCATTCCTTGGCGTCTTGAAGGTGTGAGATCCGAGGGCTGTGATTCACACTCTTCCCACCTCACACACTCGCTCACAGCAGAAACGGTGAGTGTGTTTAATCGAGCACTAACATGCACTGACACACTCACTGATAGGTGAGACATAACGGTTCATATCTGATGTTGAATGGACAGAGTAACCCACAAACCCAGAATGGAGCTCATCTGCATGCGAGTGTGATTAAAAATTGATCAAATTATTTTTGAGCAGATATGCTCATTAAAAAAGAATTGTCTTTCCATTTTGGGTAAATGGAGCAAAAATATTGATGACTCATCCTACGCTCATGTCTCTGGAAGCCCATTTCTGCCACATAAGAAAATAATAATGCTTTGGTGAATTATATTATGACTTAATATTAGTGCTGTCAAACATGTAATCGCGATAAATCACATAAAAAATAAAAGTTGTGTTTACATAATATATGTGTGTGTGTATATTTATTATGTATTTATAAATACACATGCATGTATATATTTAAGAAAAATATGTAATTTTTATATATGTATATATATATATATGTATATATAATATTATATGAATATAAATATATACATGTAAATATTTTCAAAATATATACTGTATGTGTGTGTATTTAAATGTACATTAAAAATATACACAGTACAAACACATATATGTTATGTTAACAAAAACTTTTATTTTGGATGTGATTAATCGCCATTAATCATTTGACAGCACTAGTTAATTTTTTTATAATTTCAACTTTTTATCATAATTGACTTTTTTATTTCTTAATTATGACTTTGTCATAATTTTGACTTAATATGTCATAATTTCAATGTTGTAATGTTGACTTTTTGTCTTAATTTTGATTTAGTTTGTCATAATTCTGATGTTTTTGTCACAGTTATGACATAAGAAGTTAACATAAGTTGATATAAAAATCTAAATTATGACATAAAAAGCTGAAATTGTGACATGAAAGGTTCAAATTAAGACTTTCTAAGTTAAAGTTCTGACAAAAGTCAACTTTTTATTTCATAATTTCAACTTTTCATATCAGAATGTTGACCTTTTTTATATCATAATTTTGGGTTTTTGTCATAATTTTTAATGTTATCTTTTATCCTAATGACTTTTCATGCCATAATTTTGATTTAGTTTGTCATGATTTCAACTTTATGTTGTAGTTTTAACATTTAATATCATAATTTTGACTTTTTATGTCATACTTATTTTTGTCTTAATTCTGACATGTCATAATTTCAACTTTTTATGTTATGATGTTGACTTTTTTCATAATTTCAACTTTTTTGTGATAATTGCAAAACTTTTTATCATAAATGTATTTTTATGTCTTTTTTGTCTTTTTATGTCATAATTTCTGACATTGTATGTCATAATTTCAACTTTTTATGTTATGATGTTGACTTTTGTCATTTTTGTCTTTTTATGTCATAATTCTTGACTAATGATGTCAGGATTATGACCTTTTTATGACATAATATGACATAAAAGGACAAAATTATGACTTTTTGTCTGAAGTGTGACACTGTGAGTGATGTCTATGACCGTTTAACTTAATATTTAAAAATATCCACCCAATTATGCAAGAAGCCATTTAGTTGTCTGAAGTGTGACACTGTGAGTGATGTTCTGATTACAGACCAGTGCTTTGTGGTTTTGATATTTTCTACATTCACAACCTGCCTTCATTCTCCTGAAACGACCCTTTATTTAGTATTATAGAAAGCTTAGTTTCATGAGCTTTGCTGGAAAAGATTACAAAAGAGATCAGAATGCGCTGTAATCGATAGGGAGGATTTCAGAGATTTGCTCTTCTATTCGGCCGTGGAAGACGGTTTGTGCATTTTAAGTGTGTCTCCGTCTCTTTTTGTGACCTTACCGGCTTTCTGTGAGCATATTGATTTTTTCTCCCACATTTCAGATAATTGCCAGCTACTCTGAACCCAATATTCCCCGTGCTTCTGCTGGCCAATGAGAGGCGTGTGCGTGCGCTCGATAGAGTAACGGGATACTCCAGCTCTTCACTACGAGCTTACGTAACGCTCAGAGCCTCGGCCAAACAGCTGCGCCACAGCATCACGAGCGCGAGCATCTGAAACCATAGCAACAGCTGAGGAGAGCAGCTGCGCTTGTTCATGCTTTGTAAGGATTCATATTCTGCACATTATGACATGACAGCACTACAGCGTGACACTGATGACATAAGACATTTGCAGAGCTCAGTCATGGGTTCAACTCTGGGAAATTATGAAATTGAAGCAGCGCAAACCTTCAAAAGCATGATCTATGTCATAGATGTTATGGTTTTATCATGTAGTACAATACTAAACTGTTGAAGCAAAAGCACATTTTTACCATTTCTGATCTGAACTAGTGCAAGTGGTGTTTGTCTGCGGGTGAGAATCAGGTATCACTTTGTTGTTGTATAGTTAATTAAAACCTTAAATAACCATTGTCTTAAACTGAAATAAAACAAACATTGACTATATACGTAATAATTTGCATTTGCATGTTCACAGTTATTATTATTGTTATTATTAATGTTTAAATTAAGTACAAAATTACAATTGAACTGTAAAACAAAAATGAATATATGAAAATAATTACATATTTTAATAATGTGCCAACACATGTTCACAGTTATGTCAATTAATGGTCAAATGATATGCAAATAAACTGATAAACTATTGAATATTTTTTTCTAGTAAATGTTTTATTTTGACCCAATCAAATTGAATAATAGTAATATTATTATTAATTATAATATTATAAAATAAAGATAAATATTTGATAATAATTCTAATCATTTTATTTCACACTACAATACTATTATTTTATGTCTTAAATTGTTCACTTTCAAACCTTTAAACGCTCAAAATCCTCAACCTTTTATTTTGACTTTTATTTGAAATGCTGTAAACTTTTGCCCACAAAAATTATGTGAATGTATAAACCAAGTAAACTCGCAGCACATGCAGAGATTGATTTTGAGCATCAGACTGTACAATTATTTCATTAAATTGCACTATATTGCGATTTTGGTGCAGCCCTATTTATTTATTTGCATTTTGCATTGGATATTATTAATTATGATCTCTTATGTTCTATATTGTCAGTCATAAATGATACCTCTGGCGAGTTTTCACATCTGTGAACTGTTTCATTAAGCTCTATTTGTGGTGTAATGATACGAGTAAGTGTCAGTGTATCAGTGTGAAGATGCTGTAGATCTGTGCTCAGACACGCTCTCTGACTGCATCTGTAAACCACTGGATCTCTGAATATTCCATGTATTGATCAGTGTGTGTCATACAGTGAGATAAACACACTCTCCTGGCCTTTACTCCTAGTGTTTGCAGCAGCAGATGCGTGTGTGTGCGTGTGTGTGTGCGTGCGTGCGTGTGTGAGTGATGGTGCGTGCGTGTGTGTGTGTGTTTGTGTGTTTTGTGTGTGTGCGTGCGTGCGTGGTGGTGCGGTGTGTGTGTGGTGGTGTGCGTGCGTGCGTGCGTGCGTGAGTGCGTGTGTTGTGTGTGTGTGTGTGTGTGTGTGGATGGAAAAGCAGGCCAGTGTTCGTCATGCTGTTCTTCATGGCCCAGGGCTTGTGTCATGCCACATGACTGGATGGCTTCATGTTAAATATTATAAATATTCATTTCACAGGAGGAGATAATCATGTTATTTTTATCTGACTGACTCTAAAAGCTCTTTGAGGTTTTACTTCCATAAATTTATGAGGTGAAAGTGTCAATATGATATGAAAATATGAGTTGACAGATTATGAGCACAGTAAGGATGAATGAGAAGGCGAATAATAAAGCAGAAAGTGTATGTAGGGTGTTTTAGACAGGATCTAATAATAATAAAATGACAAAATTATTCTGTCTAGTAATGCCGTTTGAAAAAAATTGGTGTAGATAATTACGAAGAAACGGCAAGTAATGTTGAATTAAAGGTGAAATGTTGAAATAGAAAGACTGACATAGTATTTTGTAAAACATATTAATTATTGCCAAGCAACTTCAAAAGCAATCATAATTTAGAGTCATAACTCCCTGTCTTATTAGTTTTGTTTTGGTGATCATGTTTTCTCTGTCAAAAGATTATATTTAAATATCATCAATATTTAAATATAAAAAGAAGATGGTATTATATTTTTTATCACTAGTTTGAATTCGTTTTTACTTTTATATATTCTGTTTTTATTTTAATTTTGGTTAAAGTATTAGTGTTTTTGTCATTTGTATTATACTTTTTCTCTACATAGTTTTTTAAATTATTTTTATTAGAGTTTTAGATATTTAAAAATCATGTTATCATGCTAAAAGTAAATACAAATAAAATAGAAAATAAATAAAATGATAACTAGTTGAATTAAAATAAAATGCAAAAAAAAAATATTTCAGTTAATATTTATTGTACTTCAAGTAACAAAAAATGTGTTTCATGGTTTTAGCTTTACTTTTAGTTAACTATAAGAACCCTGACCCACCCGAAGAAATAATTCATCTTTTAAATTATAAATCTTTTCATATTATCTTTATAAAGTCTTGAATACAAAAACATTTCCACTTTTACTGTCCAGGAAAAAAAAGGTCAACTTTTTGTGACAACATGCCCCAATGGCTTAGGTATGTTGTCACAATATATGGGGTAAGTTGTCACAATTCACTTGCCATTAATACACGCTTATTTAATGCTTTTCAACAATTTTCAAACGTGATTTGTATGCATTTTAATTTAAGCAATGATCAAAAGACTGCAACATATAAAACACGTGTGACAACTTGCCCCAACTTTGCATGTTTACTAAGTGGTAACCTGCAGTTGCAATCTTTGCTTGATTTAACCAATAAAAATTTTAGTTGTTTGTGTTGTTTGTTTAAATGAATGTATTTAGGTTGATTCAGTGATGCTAAATAATATTTTTGGAATTTTATAAAACCACTTAACTTAAATGTTACCATTTTTTCTGTCCAGAACAGCCGCTCAACATTGTTATTTTACCAAACAATATGCCAAAATACATCAGAATATTGCCTACCGGATGAAAATAATAATTTTCACCATTTAGTTATGTAAACTGCTGAATGTTGCATGAGGAGCTTTATTTGCTCAGCTGCTTGAGACGGCCTGAGAGCTGCTCATACTTACGTAATCTCACTCTCCGCACTCCCAGAATGCTGCTGTACTGTACACATTTAACTTCATAACTAATGGAAGACTTCATTGGCTTCACGCATGAGGAATCCACAGCATAATGGTAATCTGCAGCGCCCAAGCCCTGCGGATCAAATCAGTGCAGCGGCCTGCGTCTTCTCACATCCACAGCACACATTTATCATTTTACTCATATATTTCATCTTCAGTTCATATATTGCATATGCATATTTTCTCTTGATTATATTCAGCTCTCTTCTCGATGGCAGAAATGACAGAAAGGTCACATTATGCATATTTCATGCTTCATTACTGAATACATATGGACAGTGCGGCAGATTAAAACATTGAAATGAGTGCATTTTGCTTACATAATCAGTGGCATATACAATACAAAACAACCATATCAGAAAGAATAACCATGATTTTACCACAGTGAGACATGAAGCGAAGAGGTTTTTACTTAGATTTGTTTACTTTCTCTTGATAAAATCACTTTAAAGCTCGTCCTCAAATTACTTAATGCTTTTATAAAACAGTGGCAACTGCAATATGAGAAACACACCAATGTTCAATAAATAGTTATGTAATGATTAATATTGAATAGTTCATCTGCCATGTCATATTCTGCCCTAAAAATAAATCAAAATGCAGCAACAGCTAAACTGAGAAACACAGCTGTTTGATTGAATGTTAATTGATTTGATATCAGTTTTCATCCTCTTTTTTTTATTTAATTTTTTTATCTGAACATAGTTAATCTGTATGTTTGGATATATATCTATGGAAATATGTAATGCACTTAATATTTTAGGGTGTTTTTGTTTTAAATATTTAATATTTTCCATGAATATTATCATAGGAAACTTTATATGTTGAGTAAGCCATCATTTTTAGTTTTATTTTTACCTGTAATTTGTTTTTATTAATTTTGCTATATTTATTATTATTATTATTATTACTGATGTCGTTATTGGATATATATTGTTTTATTTTATTATTTTTTATTTATTATTAATATATGTAATTTTTATTTCAGTTTTAGTTTTAGCTTATTTTAGTTATCAAGTTAATCATTGGTAGTTTTGGCATCATTTTAAGTTTTATTTTTACATGTATATTTGTATTTATTTAGCTTTCACTATATACATACACTATATATATATATATATATATATATATATATATATATATATAGTGTATACATATCTGATTAACTGAGCCTTATGAGTTTTTTTGTTTTATTATTTTTAAAGATGGCGGATTGAGGATATATTTCATATTCATATTTCATATTTATTTCATGTAATATTAGAACATATTAGAAAATATTGTCATTGTTATTAATGCTCCCCTGATATGTTAAAGTCAGTTTTGATAAAAATATATAGTTATGTGATTGCACATTATATATATGTTTGTCAAACTGACTGTAAATGTAAAAATGGTGCATTCTTGTTCATCCCAAAGAGGCACAAAATCACTTTCACAGACTTTTACATGAACTGTTCCCTCCTGGTGGAATGACCTGCTCAACTCAATCCAGCAGCTGAGTCCTTAGCCATCTTCAAGAATCTCTTCCATCTTTATTTGACCCTCTAACTCTAACTCTCTCTATTCTAATTCTATTTTATCTATCTGTTGACTTGACCCTCTAACACTTGCACTCTCTATTCGTTTTCTAACTGCTTGTTTTCTTTAAAAAAGGCCTCTAACACTAGCCTTCTATATTCTTTTATTCTATCTACTTGTTTTCTTTTTGTTATATGTATATATATATATATGCGTTAGGCTAACTGAGACCTGTCATAGCACTTGCATATTATTGCTCTTTTGTTGATTTTGATTGCTTCTCTTGTCATCATTTGTAAGTCGCTTCGGATAAAACCGTCTGCTAAATGATTAAATGTAAATACAGTCAGATTAATAGAGTATTTAACTCGGTAGGAGAATTATTCCAATTATCTATTTATTTAATATTGGTGTTTTCATAATATTGCCATTTCATAAAAGCAATCAGCCACTGAAGCTTGTGTCCACTTTACCTGCACTAAAATCACTGTAGTGCGTCCAGGAGTGGCTCGTTTCTGTAATACGATGTGTGCTGAAGTGTTTGGTGTGTGACTCTGATATCGAACCGCTGCTGTTCTGATGCTGGCACTATCTGTCCTCTCTCTCTCTCTCCACTCGCAGCCAGCACCAATCAGACGGCAGCTGTAAGCATTGATCCCTGTGGCTTACTGATGCATTGGCCCGTAATGTGATGGTGTTTCATTATTGAGTCTCTCTCTCTCTCTCTCTGCCTCAGGGCTCATCCCTCACACGCCCAGACCGGGGCACACAGTGAGCGAGGAGTTAGTTGGTCGGTTTATCTGGGCCGGCTCAGATGTTGAGATTTCACCTGACTGCATTTTTCCATAAGACACAGGGAAGTCACTGGAAGGATTTGCTAAAAGCATAAAGCATGCCAAAGGGACAGCAAAACAAAGCGCGGGCCGCTGAAGACGCCGAGCCCAGTGAAGAACTCGATGTTTTTACTGTCATACAGTAAGTTCAAGCTTTTATCACACAGATGCTTTTCTGTGTTTATTGCATTGTGAATTTTACAGCAGATTTCATGCATTTTGCATGTTTGGCTTTTAAAGGCTTTGGCAATTTTAGATATAAATCACCAGCTCAATAATGCGTGCGTTTCATCAGTGGTGATTGATTGTTTTCTTCACTATTCAGATTTTACATTTAATCAAACAAGACATCAAAATAGTTAATTGACACTGTAAAAAATGTTTCTTTTTTTAAGATTATTGAAGTATGTTTTACAAGAAAAAAAATGTTTTTTTTTTTTTACAATTTCCTGCAGGGTTGCCAAGTCTGTGCTTTTTCCGGTGGAATTGGTCTATTTTTATACTGTTGTTTATGGAGTCCACAGGTTAAAGTGATCTCCCAGAAATGCAAATAATATGGACGGGACCCCTGACGAAGGTGGAAAAAAAAACATGATTGAGCTAGTTTTGATGAGCAATTGGGCTGGTTTTGTTTCACTGATCTGGCAACCCTGATTCAATGTGTTACTGTGTTGCCATTTCTTAGTAATTATTTGTAAAGTTTTGCAATTTTTAAGTGAAAATTGTTTCAAAGTAATTGTTTCTAAGTTTCAAAGTGCAATTTCTAACTGAAAATTGTTTTTTGTTTACTTGCATTGAAATTTATTAATATTGCATGAATTTGTTAAAATGATTGACTTTTAGGTTCTAAATTTTGATGATTTCATGCTCTCAGCACAAAACGCATTGATAAACCGTGTTTATTCTCATTAAGTGTATCCATATTAGATGTTGTTTTGTACACTGATAAAAAAAATTGGTTTAGAAACAATTTTCACTCATAAATTGCTACTAAATTTCACAAACAGTTACAAAGACACAGCAGGTAACACACTGAATTGAATATAACAGTATTTTGTTGTAAAATGTAGTCCAATAATCCTTGTTTTATTTATAACTTCGGAAATTCATTTTTACAGTGTATTTTTCTTTCATCTTGTATAGTTTTGTTGATGTTTTTGAGAATGAAGGTGAAACTCAACCTGTTCATGTTGACATCAGTCTAATTCTGATGAATTTGTGCCAAAATGTATTAGAGTTTGATTAGATGCACAACTTTTGTCATCAACAAGATGAAGATGAATCACTTGTTGTGTTCCTCATTTGTAAGTTGTTTTAGACAAAAGCATCTGATATTAATGTAAATGTATACTGGAGGTCAGGTTGATTTGCAGTCATAATATCTTACATGATTATATGGTTAGCTGTATTTTTTGTTAGCATTCGCCTAGTTTTTCTCTGAGATCCACCGGTTGAGCGCCGCTGTTGTCGGGTGTTTTGATAGTCAGCAGAGGAATGTGAATGCTTGTCTTTGACCCATGTGACAATCTTACACCTTCATTTTGTTTGTGTTTTCCTATATTATTGCTGATGTGTATAATTCCTTCTTGTCTTTTCTAATTTAACGTGCAGAGTCAACTATAAGTAAGTAAAGTTTTTCTGAGAAACCACTTCTCTGTAACTCCCCCGCATTGCTAATCTCTGCCTAAAAATAATGCTGACCAATCATCTGTTGTGTCTGCCATGTTGTTAGACAAGCTTTTTCTTCCTTTCTAGTGTAAGTCTGTGTGCTTGGACAGTTTTAAACAAAACTTTAAAGAAATGAACCAATATAGGGTTTCTGCAGGTCCTAGTACAAATTAAGATCTTTAATCAGAGCATAACGTCTTAAATTCATGAAATCATGGCATTAAATGTTGCATGCACTGCAACAAAATGAAGAATCAAAATTAGTATTTTTGTCTTGTTTTCTAGTACAAATATCTAAACTTTCTTAAATTAAGATGCATTGAGAAGCAAAAAATCCTTGTTTTCTTAGAAACTGATCAAAATGAAACGAGTTTATGATTAAAACAAGAACAAATATTTGCCTGCGGGCTGAAAAAATTAAACTTAATTTAAAGATAAAACACATTTTCATATACCTCATTATCGGATACTTGTTCTTTTTTAAATTTCCATATTCTAGTTTTGCTTTTTTGTAAAATAAATAAAAAAGTAACTGAAATTTTGTTTTCAAACAACTTTTGTACAACTTTTTGAAGTTGTATGTTGTTTCTAATGAAGCTCCTTTTCTGCTAATTTTCTTTACTTGGTCTTCTTTAAAGTTCTTTAAAAAGTCTTACGTTGACCTTCATAAACCTGCAGAAACCCTGATGAAACATTGTTTGCCGGGTCACTTCTAATAGTGAAACCCAGAGAGGAAAAATGTGGCATTATTTACATAAATTTAGAGAAGTTCCTGTTATGAACTAAACCACAAATCAAGTACATTTTACAGAGCACCACATCATTTCTCTCTTCGTTTCAAATCATCATAGTGTGTATAAGAGATTCAACTAATAATCACTTTAACTGCCCAAAACAGGAGAACGCTGAATATTTAACCAGACAAATATGTGAACAGCGTGTCTAGTTCAGTACTGATCTGTCATAATATTTAGTGCAGATTAATGCTGGACGTTCTTTGGCTGGGAAACTGGTGATTTAATTGACAGGTTAGTTGGCACTTTGAGTGACAAAATGATTCTCTTTTGCGTCCCTCTCTCAGGTCTTATGCATAAATGCATTTCATCGACTGATAATGTGTGTTTAAAGAGCGTACTGTAACTTGAGCATGAGAAATCATTTGATCTCTGTGAAATATTACTTACACACATACTGTATTGCTATAAGAAAAATTATCTTGAGATGTCTATATCTGTTTTCAAAACAAAATCAAATGAAGCAAAAAAATACAGTAGTGTGCTTAATATATACAGGTATATATATATATATATATATATATATATTATATGAGTAATTTTTAGATATTCAAATAATGTATTTATTTATTATTATTGTCACTATTTTGCCATTATGGTAATTCTCATGATCTTTAAAATCTTTTGCTCTAAATGCAGTTTTGCAGACAAACATGAAGTGGGCCTGCTTCTGAATTTCTTCACAAAATGTAAATTTTAATTAAAATAAATAGTTTGAAACATATGTCGTAACAGATGTGAAGTAAAAGCTTGTGCTCATCGCAGATGTTTCATTTCGTGGAAATGAAAGTGTTCATCAAATATGAAAGTTTTCATTTGTGTCGGTTGTTTTGCTCACTACATAATTACCAGACATCACTTTACTATTATAAAATGTGGAAATTGGAGATAGTTAGATATGTCCAAACATTTGACTTCTAGTACAAATACAAGCAACAATTACTTAAATATGTATTCAACAGATGATACAGTGAAGATGTGCTTGTTGTGCTGTTGAGCTCTAAAATACTGAGCCGTCTGTCAATTTAAACACTAACCTGAATCCCTGGAGAGATTTTCCCTCCACGTCTTCCAGCTTACTTGAAAGTTTCTTCAGTACATCAAACACATTTTCATCAAGTGCTTGCTGAATTAAGCTGGGACGGATTTAAAGAGTCCAAGTTGGTAAATGAATGAAATCAGCAGCTTTTGGCTTTAGGAGAGAGTCCAGAGCGTCCGAAGCAGAGCGCTTGACCTTAATATTCCCAAACGTTCCTATTTGACATCTGACCGATGCACATTTACAGTATATCCTGAGCTCTGTGTGACTGTGTGTTGTGGCGGATATCTGAAAAGCTTTGGCTTATGATGACCTACATATTGTGGCACATTTTCTTAGCTTTCCACTATTGTAATGATACAGTGTTTGGTTGGGTACAAATAAATATGACTTGTTTAAGCATGATTCATTTCAGCATTAAGACAAGACACTACAGACAGAAACACTGATTTTCATGCACTGGTCAGTTTTGAAATTTTGGGTTATTTTGCTTCCATAACACATTTTCCTTCAGACTATAGTGGAAAGTGGAAACATACAAAATACACTTCTAAGTGTTTATCTTCTTGCACTTTGTCTATTCTTCTCTATATTCTAAAGGTCTTTTACTGAGGGGTTTGTTCAAATATCATTCACTGATTTTATTATTGCACTTTATCTGTTTGCATCTGTAGATTTCAATTACAATAGGTTTTTTGAAATGGCATTGTTTTCTAAATTAGCTTTTTGTCCACTTCAGCAGCACTTTTATAAACCAAAATTTACAGTTTTATTCCTATCTATATTCTGAAGGTTTTTACTGAGCGGTTTGTTGATATATCATTCAGACTGATTTCTATAACGTTTTATTCCTAAAAACATGTTGAGTCATTAAAACAGAAATCCAAAATCCCCTTTGTAAAAAACCCCCTCTCTAATATGTCAACAAAATCAAACAATAATTTTGAAACTGAAACCTGAAAATCTGCTGGAAATGTATGCAAAGTAGTGCACATTTCATTAGATAATCCCTTATTTGCATATTTAAACATAATATTTCAGAAAAATTGTAATATATATATATTTTTTTACATTTCTTAATGTATTTAATGATGGTGATATCTATTAATTACATTTTAACCTCATTTACCTGGGGTGTTTTGCTTTAAACAAGAACATGCTCCATTTGAACAGCAGTTGAGAGTGTCTAATGTAATGTTTGAGCTGAAGTTCACAGCAAAGGCAGACAGACAGATGTTTTATTAATCCCATGTGGGACGTCTGTGATGTATTAACAGCCAAACATAATCAGAACAGCGTGGCACATGCATTACAATAAAGACAAAAAAATAATAATAAAATAATAATAATAAAACGAATACACAATTCACAGTAAAACACACAAATGCATGTTCTGCAACTTTATATAATCAGGATGTGAAATGTATGAGTGTTTTTCCTACTGCTGTCAGAGTAATTTGAGCTGGAGGTAGAGCTTGAATATATCTTATGTTGCTGAAACTGACATTGCAGATTTTTGCACTCTCCTGACTGGAGTGACACATGACTAATGTCAATTTCGTAACGTATTTATTAACTTCAAAGACCTACATTTTTCAGTTCATAACTGAACTAGATACATTATAAATGAATGTATCTAGTTGGGAAGTTAAATATTTTAATTTATGAGAAATGATATTGTTAAAATACTACAAAGAGGCAACCATCACACTGACTTCTAAGCAGCCTTTGTTTGCATGTGTGTATTTGTGTGCACATGTTGTAATGATTTGAGCTGAAGGCCAATGCACGGTCATTTTCATCACTTCCACAAGTGGAAATGAAGGTTTCCATCATGGCATACTTCATAGAATAATTTCCCCACATTGGAATTTTAATATTCATCTGTTGCTTTATGACACATTATATAATGTTTCCTCAATGACTTTCATCCCACTTTCTGATTCCATCTAAAACTTTGATTCACATTTAGATTATTAACAAAGCTGTTTGATATTCCGCCAGGCAAACACGTGACGTGCATTTCTACAGGAAGAAAAGGAATATTTTTCTTCATTACAATCTCTGTGATCTATCTAATAAAGCACACATTTTCAGTGCTAAAGCTCCTTTTGGTTTGGGTTAGGACTATTTTGCCCATTGACATAAAAAGTAGCTTGTATGTACAAAATATGACAGTATTATAAAATTACGCTAGAATAACAATAACATTTATAGCACCTTCATAAATTGGAATACAAATATAAAGCAAAAACACACCTGATGTGCATTTTTATTCATCATTTTGTAGAAGTTGAAGTAGATGTAGCTGACTTTTTCATAACAATAGTGTTAGCTCACTTCAGTTTAGTGTTGATTCAGTTTGGTTCAAAAATGTGAAGTTCATCAGTTATGAAATAAATTCAGTTCAGCTATAAACATCTCCAAAGACAATGCTATCTTTATTCAACTTAATTCATCTGAATGTTGATTCAATTCAGTTCAATAAAAATATTGATGTTTTAAAATTTGTCAATTATGAAAGGAATTTGATTCAGTTAAAAAAGTAGTTCTACAGAAGACAATAGTTTAATTAGTCAGCTCAATTCAGTTAAAATGTATTCTCATCTGATAATGTCAGTACCATCAAATCAATATTATTACTGAATATTAAGTATTTTTTTAAACCTAACTAAGCAAGCCAAATGTGACAGTGGCAAGGAACCCAAACTCCATCAGATGACAGAAATGAAAAAAAAAGAAAAAGAAAAAAGAATTAATATTTTAATATGAATATAGTGTTTTAGTGCCCGCCCACTTTTTCAGTGGCTCTGGTTCCATTCATTTTTAAAAAAGTAGAAGAAAGATCTGCACACAGTTATTCCCTTTATTCAAATTGTTTTAAATAACAACGTTTCGGTCCAAAGACCTTCGTCAGGCAAAACACGTTCATTCATTTTTCCCATAGGGATTTTTAAAAGTTTTCTTTCCTCATGAACCAAGCCAATCATCTACAAGGAGAATCACAGCATTACAAACTTTAATTTGAAGCAAAAAACAAAACAACAATAACAACAAAAACAAACAAACACAAAACAGTTATTTATACAGTATATTATTGAAATATTTAACAAATATAAAACAAATAGGCCTATTTATTTGTTTTGAGAGCGTTGGGAGGTTATTTGTGGTGCTTCATGGGAGTGGGCGGAGCTAAACTGATTTTTGTGCCTATTCGAGGCTTATATCCCATCATGCATCATGTTTTGGAATAAATCGTGAGATTTTTGCTGAGATCTCACGAGAGGTCATGGAAACCTTTCCAATGTAAGTAAAATATGAATATACTAATTAGATATTATTACAGTTTGGTAGAAAAACAAAGTGTTGCACGTTTTATTGGTGCAAAGATGAGTAGTGGTGATATTTATTTTGTACAACATTTGCAACTGCTTTTCATCACTTAATTAGAAGCACCACAAATTATATTGTGTCTTTATAATACTGAACAGACATTTAGAAGTTGATTTTAAAATGCAAAGTATTTAAGATAAAAATAAAGCTATGTAAACACTATAAATGTGTCCCATCAGGTAATGAAAAGTTCTACACACACTTGTGGTCTTCATCCTCACATGAACACTTGAGCCAAATACACAAAATACATTGTCAAGTGGTCAAGTGCAGAGACCGCAAGTGGGTATTTGGACAAGGGGATAGTTATCATTCAAATCAGTTTCCATATGGAGAAAATGAATGGCGTTTTTACTTCCAGAACAGACTGTTGAGCACTATTGTTTAATAACAATAATAATAAAAAAAATGTTATTGCAATTTTTAGAACAACGAACATACAAGGGCAATAACATATAAATTCAAAACAAATATAATAATAAACAAAGACAATAAAAACTAATAAAATAGGGAAAGCAATAAGAAAACCATATATCCATAAACAAGTACAAATAGTTACACATTATTCAAACAATAGGCTTTAAAAAAATTAATTATTAGTTAGAAAGTTATTTCTGGTTTCATTTAACGTATACAGGTAGTGACCAATTTTAAAATGAGTAAAAATAGTTTTTTTCACTGCACATTTACATTTGTGGATAAAGATTTTTCCATATGTGACCTTGAACGACAAAAGCAGTCACAAGTAACACAGGTATATTTGTAGCAATAGCCAACAATACATTGTATGGCTCAAAATTATCAGTTTTTCTTTTATGCAAAAACATCATTAGGATATTAAGTAATGATCATGTTCCATGAAGATATTTTGTAAATTTCCTACCTTAAATATATCAAAATGTAATTTTTGATTAGTAATACGCATTTTTTTTTGCACCCTCAGATTCCAGATTTTCAAATAGTTGTATCTCAGCCAAATATTGTCCTATCATAACAATATAGGCCAGGGTAACATATATAATGAGTAAATTCACAATATACCAAATTTTAAAATCAACAGTATACTCATAAAAAAATAAAGCATCCTCTTCTTTGAGTTGTGCGCTATTGTTTACTCTCTGCACAACCGGTCACCAAACGAAATTTGCAAAATTTATGACAGGTTTCCAAAAGGTTTCCGGAACAATCCGCTTGCCATTGGTCACGCTAACAAATAGCCCCGCCCCAAACTCACGCCATTGGTTAAACCGATTTTGGCACAATTTTTTTTTCGTCGCACCTTGACGCATTAATAGAGATTAGAACGTGCGCGCACAGGTGTTTATTCTCACTTTGCTCATCTAATAACTTTCTCCTCTCTTACTCCTCCCACTCCTCATCTCTATATCCTCCTCCTCCTCCTCTACGGAACACCCACGCGCTTCTCCATTCCCCTCCAGTCTCGCGTCGCGCGATGACACTGACCTCTGCACGCGTCGCGAGATTATTCATTATAAATGGACATCTGAGGTTAGATGGAGCATCTATCGGCTGAGATTCTCCTCCTCCGCTCAGTCTCTCGCTTCATCTCGCTCTTCTCCATCTATTTCCATCGCGATGGGAAATTGAATAAAGTTGGCTGAGGGCATCTGGAGCCGCGAAGGATGTAAATCTGAGAGAAACGCGGATCGGGTTTCACGCAAACGCGCAGCCATGCAGGAGATCCTTGCGCTCACTTGAGGAAACCTCCGACGCGTTCATTTAGTAAACGATTCACACCGAGACGTTTGCGGAATGGAATCGAAGTGAGTTCGGAGGCGATCCGAATCATGGACGTGTTCAGCTTCGTCAGGATGCCCAAACTAGCAGGGTGAGTCTGAGACGCAGCCGCAGGCATTTACACCAATTCACTTTCTTCACATGTTTACGCGCGCGTGTAACGCGTCGTATAACGCATTGAGTGATTGTCAGCAGAATGGGAAACATGCAGGAGTGATGTCAGGGGAATTGATGGATAACGCCGCTGTCGCCTCTCTCTCCTCTCCTCTCCTCTCCTCTCCTCTCCTCTCCTCTCCTCTCCTCTCCTCTCCTCTCCTCTCCTCTCCTCTCTCCTCTCTCTCCTCTCTCTCTCTTCTCCTCTCCTCTCCTCTCCTCTCTCTCTCTCCTCTCTCTCCTCTCCTCTCCTCTCCTCTCCTCTCCTCTCTCTCTCTTCTCTCTCTCGCTTCTCCTCTCCTCTCTCTCTCCTTCTCCTCTCCTCTCTCTCCTCTCCTCTCCTCTCCTCTCCTCTCCTCGTTCATTCAGAGCTGAGTGCATCTGGAAAGGCTCCTTATGCTTCTTCTTTCA
Source organism: Aspiorhynchus laticeps (assembly GCA_023376895.1). Classification (NCBI taxonomy): domain Eukaryota; kingdom Metazoa; phylum Chordata; class Actinopteri; order Cypriniformes; family Cyprinidae; genus Aspiorhynchus; species Aspiorhynchus laticeps. The sequence continues at coordinate 6,264,050 of CM041799.1, read as the reverse complement.
AACGCGTTTTTACTGAGGAATAATGCTGAATGTTGCGCTGGTGAAAATGAATCTGGAAGCTCCAGAAAACACTCAATCACTTCACAATGCTCGAAATCTGCGCGTTTTCCATTGACTAAGCAGTAGATTTGGAGGTTACTGTAGCAACAAACTATGTTCTCTGAAATATAAAAAAATAAGCATTTATTTATATATTATTTATAATGTATTTTATTAATAAAATATACATTTTTATTTACGTATAATTTTTTAATTAAATATTTGTGTTGCTGTTTTTTTATACATAATATTTATTTTAATAGAAATCTGCATTATCCATTGACTAAGCAGTAGATTTGGAGGTTACTGTAGCAACAGTAGACAAACTATATCCTATGAAATATATATAAAAAATAAGTATTTATTTTTATATTATCTATAATATAGGTATTGTATTTAGAAAATATCTATTTATAACGTTTTGCTATTTTTTTACATAATATTTATTGTAATTCAGAATTATGAATTTTCCATTGACTAAGCAGTAGATTTGGAGGTTACTGTAGCAACAGTAGACATATATGAAATATTTTTTTAAAAAGTATTTGTTTTTGTATACTTTATTTATAAATATGTATTTTGTTTATATAAATGTTTTTTATGTACATTTAATATTCATATTTATAATTGTAATTTTTTTTACATAGTATTTAATCTAAATTCAGTATTTTAAATGTAGATAAATGTTCATTATCCATTGACTAAGCACATTTGTAGATTTGGAAATTACAGTATCAACAATTGACAAACTATATTATATAAATATAAACATTCAGTATTTATTTATATGTAATTTATTTATTCATTTATTCATACATATTTTTATTTATCAATTTATATATTTTTATTAATGTATTTATATAAAATAAGTATTTATTGTTTAAGCTTTTTACATATAATTTACATAAAATGGACAAACTATATTATATAAAATATAAACACTCAGTATATTTATATAATTTTTTTATATATTTTTTTTATTAATTAACAAATAATTATATATAAATTAAAGGTTTATTTTTATTTATATAATTAAATGTAATGTACATATTTTTATTTAGAAACAAATATTAATAGCTTGCTTGTATTTTTTTTACATAGTATTTATCTAAATTCAGTATTTTTAAAAGAATAGAAATGTATCCATTGACTAAGCAGATTTGTAGATTTAGAGGTTACCGTGGCAACAGTAGACAAAATATATTGATGAAACACAAGTCAATTTTATTATTCATTTATACAACAAAAATATCATTAATTGCATATATTGGTGTATTGCCACGGTATTTATTTGTATGTAATTATTATATATATTATATATATATATATATTATAAACAAACCAAGCATTTATTTTCAGCACTTTTGTGCAGCTTTCTGTCTGTCATTGTATTGTATATGAGCATATTACCCGCTCTACTCTGTATTGTTATGGACCATTATAAAGCCCATGCCCAGGTTGATGATGAGAATGGTGTTTTGTGATTTAATTTGCCTCCGTGCATACAGTGGCGTAACATATAAGCCGTGTGCATGCGCAGTGCTGTCCGGTTAAGCTCATTTCATCCTGTGACTGTCTAAACTCCATAACCTGTTTGGCTTGTTTGATTTTTCTTGATTTTATCCCAGCTAATCCTCCTAAAGGATTGGCCCCTGGATCTCGCTGGCATCGTCGCCACCATCCAGTGCTCAGAATGACAGCCTGTTTATTCTCCAAAATAATCACACAGTATTAAAACAGATTATAAATGTATAGAAGAGCTCTTTATTTCATGCAGCAGCTTTGTGTGTGAAAGAGTGATTGTGTTTGTGTGAAGGGTCTGCCTGGACTGCTTGTTGTGGACGGATGAGTTTGTGAGGATATTTAGCCAAGATGTGTCTGTGGAGGTTTTAATGCAACGGCTGATGATTTGTGATGCATGGGAAATATTTTCTGTTCATGTTGAAAATGTTTCACAGAATGTTCAAATTCTGCAGAGAACCCTTTTATGATGTAATGTTTTAATAAGTAGTCTGCAAAAATGGAAATTGTCATTATTTACATTCCAAACCAAGTAATTTCCATGTTTTTTTTTTTTTTTCCTTGGAACACAAAATGGGAAATTTTGAGGAATATACACTCTGTATGCATATATGGAAAGTATGGAAATTTTGTGGGGTTTTTCGAATATGATTTTCTATTAGAGCTGCACAATTTGAGGGAAAAAATATTTTTTCTCATTATTGTTAGTGTGGTTTAAAAATTCAATTTTTTAAATTTATTTTATTTTATTTTATTTAAAAAATCCTGGTTTGCTGTGCTTGTGTGTAGGGCTGCACAATTTGGCCAGAATTGTGACCAATCAATCAATCAATCAATAAATAAATAAATAAATAAATAAAATAATTATTATTGCTATAATAATAAAAAAAAAAAAAAAAAAACTGAATAAAAACAAAAGAAATATTACTATTGCAGTATTTCTTATTTTAATAATAAATGCCTTTTCGTTTTGATATGAGATTTGAAAAGGGAGAAAAAATTCAGCAAAAGACGGGTTGGAACTCTGGTCAAAGCACCTCAATCACACTTTGGTGGGCGGAGTTAATGTAAATAGCCTCTGCCAACAAGGCAGCTATTTTCGCTCCGTTTCATTTATTTTATCTTGATATACTAAAATAACTCAATTTAAAGCTAAAATAAAAATGTAAGACAATAAAATATATATAGACATTTTAAAATAATAACTAATAAAATGACAAACACAACAAAATTACTCAAACTTAAAATGAAAACAAATATAAAAAGAAAAATGAATTCAAAATATTAATAAAAACTATAATAGTGCTATATAATTGTGTGTGTGTATATATGTATATGTATATGTATGTATATGTGTATATATATATATATGTGTATATATATGTATATATATGTATGTAGTTACTGTATCATATGTCTGCATCAATATGAGGATGAATAAATAACGACAGAACTTTCTGGTTCCCGTTAAACAGCACGTTGATTGTCATGTGATCTTTCTGAAGCCATCCTGCTGTTCTTGTGTTCTTATGAACTGTAATCTGCTACATTCCTAATCTCCTGCAAACTAAAGACAAATATCAGACGCAGGGGACTAAATAACATAATCAACTAAATGAATTAAATTGACCATATCACCAAAGGGCAAACGCTTGATTGTGTTTTCCAGTGTAAAAGCTTCTGGCCGCAGATCTGGCCGTGTTTGGACTTTGGCAAGATGGGCTGAAGGTTAAAGAGCGCTTCATCTTATTTCTCAGACAGTGCATGAAAAGCAGCACTTTGGAGAGTTATGAAAGCATCATCTTTAATTCATGCGTCTCTTCGTGGTGCTGAGAATAGTCTAGATTAGAGTACGCGTGAGGAGCAGAAACAGCCCTGACCAACAACAAGAACACTGATGTGTGGCTGCTTCTGCTCACATCTGCACTTTCACATTGAAGCAGTCGCTGCTGGATCTTGTGCTGCATGTTTTCATCTTAACATCTTTAAAAGGCAAGTCATTTGGGTCACATTATTGATCACCTGATCACTGAGACTAAAAGATAAAAAAAAAATGGAATGCATGCATGCTGTTAAAAGGAAAGTTTTATCCAAAAATGAAAATTGTCATCGTCATGTTGTTCCAAACCCATATGCTGCTATTTTAGTCATTATTCACTGATAATCTTGCCAAAGATATTTGATTGACTTCAGAAGATGTAGTGCACATGCCATATAGACTTGTCATACATTTTATTTATTTTTTTTTAAATATTATTATTTTTATTATAGTTAATGCTTATTTCAAGTAAAAATAAACAATGAAATGGTTTTAGTTTTAGTTAAATATAAAACAAGCAATAGACTGATTCTTGACAGATTTTCTGTTTTCTACAGAAGAATGACAGAAATATCTAGACTTTTGTCACCTTTTTTCAGTTATAGTCTTAGTCGAGTCTTAGTTGACTAGAAGTCTAGGAATTTTAATCTAATTGTAGTCAATAAAAATGTCATATTTTAGATGCATAATGCTGCATAATTGTTAAACTGATAATCACAATTATTTTGCTGAAATTTATTGATCATCATGTGTTGTCATTTGAGACGTGACATCAGAATTATTGCACTTTCACCTATAAGCACTAATATTGTGACTATAACCTCATGCACATTGTTTATTTTACCTCATAGTGTTTCCTGTTTTATTAAATTATCATAAATGAACACACTCTCTAAATCATGCAAACTGTTAATAGTGTTATTTTAGTACCATTGAGATACTATTATAATTTCAATTACTATTTTGAATCTCATTTTTATATTTTCTGTTTTCATCTTAATTTAGTACTTTTTTTATATAATTAATAATTTTTTAGTTTTTATTATATATATATATTAGTTAACATTATCTATTTTTTTTTTTTTTTCAATAAAATGTTTTGGATTATTTTATGGTTTAAATTTTAGTTTCCGTTTTAGTTGACTATAATATTCCTGACTGATACAACTCAAAAGCTTCTTTTGAAATCTAAAATAGTGAAAACCCTAACATCAATTTCAATACTTCAGGAGATAAAATAAAACACTGGGCATAAATGTGTTCTTTTAAGAATTTTTTTAAATTTTTTTGCTGAAAATAGCTAAAGAAAATATATTTTGGATATACAGAGTTTTTGTTTTAAGCAGCATTTTTGTCTCATCTTTTTTCAAAGATATTGCATGTTGGTCCTGTCATCTTGTCTTAATCTTAGAAAAAGTCACCAACTCATATTTTTTCATCAGTTTTTTGTAAATGATGAGTAAAGAATGACAGTATTTTAGTTTTTGGGTGAACTATTGTTTAACCATAGAAATGGCCTGTTACTGACAGTCTTGTGTGTAAAACTGACGTGGAGCTCTTGTTATAGTAGTATTTGGAGAGCTGTAGGAAGTGCTGCTGCTGAGATGATCTCCAAACTCACAGCAGATGGGATCCAAACGGCTTTATTTTCCTCTGGCCTTTAACAATTACCATTATGACTACAATTATAATCACATTTATCAGTGCAAATGCTTTGTTCCCCCTCGATGGGATTTGTGCAAATGAAAATTACCAGTTGCATCATCTTTCTTTTGTATTTGTGCATTAACTGCTGTAGAACAGTGCTGTCTCACGTCACATATTACAATAAAATGAAAATAAAAAAAAGTACCATTTAAAATTCTTATTTTATTTTATTTTATTTTTTGAAGCCCCATTTTTAGGACCAGATTTTTTGGAGAGAGAATCAACACCGAGAATGAGAATTACACACACACACACACACACACACACACACACACACACACACACACACACAAAGGGAAATGGCCAAATGCATGGGGGAAAAAAATAGAGAAGAAAATGTGCTTAAGTGTCATAAAAATAATGCAAAAAATCTTAATGGTCTTAAAATAGGCTTTATTTTCTTGCGCAACTTAAAACTGTGCAACTTTTTCTGTTGATTTCGATGTTAAATGTGACCTAAACATGTTCTTGATAGGTTTCTTCCACACAAATGCTGTGCAACATCTGCTGAAATGCAAGAAACGTGTTAAAGTGCAGGTTTTGGTCAGTTTGGCTGTGATTTAATGCGCTCTTGTCTGGTGTTCAGTTATGATGAGATGCATGGTTTTCTGCTGCCTGTAGTTTTTTCCGTGTGACCTGTGCTGAAGGTTTCTTCACGTTCATTGTTCACACCAGAAGGAACGGGATGTGCCAGGCAGAGAGTGATGCATGTGCAGAATATTTATGAGCTCAAGCAGACAATAAGTTTTGCTGTAAGTGTTCAGATTTGAAATATTTCGTACCACATTGACTTCAGGACAAAGCAGTAAGGCCAGAAACGGTGCAAGTGCACAAAAACAGACGCAAATGATTAGCTAAAGCATCGCAGGTTGTGTTGTGTTATAATTAGTTTTTTTTGACATATTTCAGAAAACAGCAATAGCTGTGTTTCTGTCCACATCATTTTATGTGAATTTTGGGATATTGTATAAAAAATTCTGGATGAAAATGTCAAGATACGCATAAAATCTTTGCAAAATGCACATTAAAAAAAGTACTGTATGCGCTCAATTGAGGCAGAATGGTAAGAAAACATTCATAAACTATGATGGAAACGCATTGATATTCCATTTTTTTTGCAGATGTTTTATGTTCTATATCAATATTTTTCTCAAATGTTTAATGCAATATGGAATATTGCATAAAAAGTGCTAAAAAATGAAATTTTTGAAGTATTTTCCTCAAATGTTTCATGCAGTATTAATTTTTTTTTGCATGTTTTATGCAATAGGCCCTATTCCATTTTTGCATGTTTTATGCAATATTAAATTTTTCATAAATGTTTTAATGCTATTCCAATTTTTCACAACTTTGGATGCAAACATAACTAGTGTGTGAAATTGTGCTTGTGTAGTTAGAGCAGCTGTTCTGATGTATTAGCAAGTGTTTTAGGCCTAAGACAGTACACAATATGATAAAAGATGCAGATGTGCAATACATAATTGCATTTATTACAATATTTGAATGATTAATCTAATCAGAATTCCTCCTTTTGTTCAAAGTATATAAAGGTGATTTATTGTCATGCGCTTCAAGACAATTCATAGATTCTGTAATGAATGTTTCCACAGTAACAATTTCAAAGTTTGAGCACATGAAAGTGATAGTTGACCACAAAATAAGTTTTCACATAAAACCCCTGCATGTTCTGACTTTCTTCTGTGGAAAACAATAGTAGATGTCTAGAACAATGTTATATTTTTTTATACTGAAATACTATTATAAATACTAAAATAGTTTTTATTATTATTTTGACAGAATGTATTTTTAAATGCATATTTTTTTTTATTTATTTCAGTTTTCTCAGTTCAGTTTGTGTTATTTATGTCAAGTTAATCTAATTGAAAATGAGAAATGCTTTCTTTGCATCTATTTGAAATAAGTTTGTTTTTTATATTATATTTCAGTTAATGTTAATTTATTTCAAGTAGAGCTGTTTCTACTATAGATATTTTATACAATATTATATTTTTACACTGAATAAAATCTGATGTACAATTTTTATTCAGAAATTGCTAGTAAATTTTTCATTCATTATTTAATGTATGTTTGAATAAATCTGTCGTGACAACATTACAGTCACTGTTTATATGTTTATTTAATATAAAATGTTTATATTTTCAAGAACAAATTGGAGTAGAAACATAAATATCATTAAAAAGTTGATGTAAAAACTGCCTTATGTGAAATTTAAATGTTTATTGAATAAATTTGTTAAATTTGAATAAATAATTGATTAAACAAACAATTTCTGTTTATTTTCAGTTTCGGTAAAAACATTAGGGGTCCAAACAAATATTGGGCCCCATTGACTTTCTTTGTATGAACCAAAAAAAAAATCTCGGAGCGACACGAGGGCGAGTAAATGACAGAAACTCATGATTATGCTAATTCCATCATAATGGGAAGGCAGTGAATCTGTGTTTTAGAAGCTGAATTAAAACACAACAGCAGCGTTTGTGTTTTTCTGAGCAGCACTTGATGTGATGAGCCACAGGCGTCAGTTACAGTGGAGTATGCGCGTGTGAAGCGTTCATTAACGCCGCTGTGTGTTATTAGCGGTGTTCCCCAGCTGGACCATCCACCTCTGATGAAGCTCTCAAATAACAGGGTGAATGGCTGACGGCTCGCAGCATTTCTCTAGCGCTGTAATCACTGTCAGTATCACAGTCGCTTCCGCCGCGCCGCTATCTGCAGTGCTTCCAAGATGCATTTAAATATTATGGTTGAAGATTGAAAAGCAGATTTTATGTAATACGAGGCTTTATTTAAAGTCTTAAATTTATCGTTTTAGTAAGTGTTGCACTGTTCCAAACGTAGTGTGCTGCCTACGTAAGTAGCATTTTAAGGCATCGTGGAATTGTTCCAGACATGGAAGGCTGTTCCAAATAGTAGGCAGCATAATTATACCTCATTTTAGCAAAAAAAAAAAAAAAAAAAAGGCAGCATCGCACGTGTGCTTTATGGAAAAGACAGTCCCAGAGTGCATTGTGACAAGCACAGTGAAATAAAAAAGCTGATAGATCAAAAATGTTGATTTATGAATCAAATTCATTTTATATTAAAAATGTGGATCAACATTTTTTATGGAAGGAATACAAATAGAAAATCTTACTTTTTATGTTCATGCAGGGTCCTATAGAATCTATTAAAAAAATTCTGCCAAATTCCAATTCCCCCCCCCCCTTATTTATTTTTCTGGGTACCGTTTTAATGGTTTAATTAAATTTTAGTATTCAAAACGGATGTCTCAGTTAAATTAAAAAAAAATGTTAACAATTTAAATTGTATACAAAAATAGTGCCCGATGAAATGTGCCCCCAACCAGAAATTCTGTTGTAATATTTCTGTATTTTGTTTTGATGGTTTAAATAAATTTTAATTAAAAAAGGATTGCTAATCAAATAATTGTCACAAAAATAGTATGTTTGATAATTTATTTACTTATTCAGAAGTTGTTGTTGCAATTCTGTATTTTGTTTTAATTCAATTCAAGTTTATTTGTATAGCGCTTTTCATGATACAAATCCTTGCAAAGCAGCTTTACAGAAAATGAAAGTTTCTACATTATATTTAGTAATGGCTTATCTCAAGTTAATGTCCATATGGCAGAAATGTATGGTAAAAATCAAGCAGTTAGTTAATGTCATGTAATCAAACAGACGGTGAGCACTATTACCAACATTGATTATATGTTGCGATCAAACTTATAGCAAAATTTGGTAGTTTTGTATATTATCTGAGGGTTGGCATCATCTCTTCTCAGGTGCTTTGTCATCTCAGGTCTTTGTAAGGGCTGGATCCAGACTGAAGCTCGTGTCATTCCTAGTTGCCACGGGATGCCAATCAGAGAAAGTAATAGAGAGAAATTAGCATAGCTAATTGGGCCTGAAACCTGACTGAAATTCTTCATAGATATAATTTTTTGCAGGAAGGAGCACAATTGAGCAGACAAAACTTTTTCTAAAATTTTAGACTTAAACAGAAGATTTGAAATGGGTCTGTAATTTGCCAGTTCAATAGGATCTAGTTGTGGGTTCTTAATTAGAGGCTTAATAATCGCCAGCTGGAATAATTTTGGGACATGACATAAAGATAACGATGAGTTAATAATATTGAGAAGCGGTTCTTCTGCTACAGGTAACAAGTCTTTCAGTAATTTAGTGGGTACAGGATCTAATAGACATGTTGTTGGTTTAGATGCAGTGATACATTTATTTAGATCTTCCTGTCCTTTAGTTGTAAAGCACTGCAGGTTTTCTTTGGGTGCAAAGACACTGTCGATTCTGCATTTGTTATTGTATTTCTGATGCTATCTATTTTATCGGTGAAGAAATTCATAAAGTCATCACTACTAAACTGTGAGGGAATATTTAGTTCGGGTGACGTCTGATTATTTGTTAATCTAGCCACTGTGCTAAATAAAAACCTTGGATTGTTTTGGTTATTTTCTGAGTTTGCGGATATGCTCGGTCCTGGCAGCTTTTAGAGACTGTCTATAGCTGGTAGGGATGCGCGGTATACCGATACTGGAAAAGTACCGGTATGTATTATATTTCAAAAGGTACGATATCATAATTTTGCTCAATTCTGTATTTCATACGCTGCTGTTGCGAAGTGCACCTGTAGGTGGCAGTGCTTCCCAAATTGCAGCGCAATCGGTAAATGTGACAACAGAACAATACGATGGATCAAATGGCTGAAACTATAAACGCACCCGAAATTAATAAACAAAGAGAACAGTAGAAGTGAAATAAAGCATTACTTTGCATACAAAACAGATGACAAAGGTGAACGAACTGACCTTACTGCACCTGTATGCAAGCGTTGCTATAAGCCTAAATCATGTTGCCACAGGGACACATCAAATCTTTTTAAGCATTTGTCGCTTGCTCATCCTGATCTTTTCAGAGAATTAAGAGATCGACAGGGGAGTGCATCATTCATAAATTCAGATTTAATTTGAACTTTTATTTACAACTGATCAACGCACATACAGATGTGATACAGTTTGCTCAAACGTGCGTGTGTGACACGCTAGAACCAGTGAAGTTTTGGTCATGTAATGTATGCAGTTGCATTTCATACAATCGAATATTAATTTAACTTGAATTAAGCAAGAGTTTTGCTATATTAATTTTAGTATCAATGATATGAAGGGAATGTTTCTGATGCGCTGCCAACCGCTAATATGAAGCAGCCGAGAGAGTGAGATTTATATTTAATGCTTTTTCTTTGGCTGAGTCTGAAATCTGAAAACAATCTGAGAGAGAGAGAAATAACGTGATTTTGAATATTACTTTGACTGTTGGAATAACACTTTACAATAAAGCAACATTTGTTGCATTAATTACGTAACCAGTTGTATTATTTTCTTCAAACTCAGTCAAAATGTAACCTATGTTCCCGGTAGGTTTTTGTTAAATTTTGAGACATTTTGTTTGCACCATGTGTTTGCACTGAAAAGATAAGAAGATTTGAATATATTTTCATCTTATTACTTCAGTTAGCCTATATATTTTTTTCTCCAACATCAAAATGTAACCCATGTTCCCTGTAGGTTTTTGTTACAGTTGGATACAAAGGTATTAAGATATGAATCTGTTTTTGTTTTTGAATCTGTTTTTGAATTGTTTTTTCAAACTTTTTAAAATTTTAAAACTGTATTCAGCAATGCAGGACTGTGTGTTTATGGTGTTGTTTTTGATTGTATGCATGAATTTTTCTTTTAAGTTGAAGCTATTTTCATCCGTGTTTCAGTGATGTGGTCGTCCCTGACGGTTGGGTATCATTAGCACTTAACTGAAGTACACTAGTCTCCAGACGCAACTGTGAAGTGTTCTTGAAGCGGAGCCGTATATTACCTGACAACAACCCATTTGCAGTAGCAGGACAGAGTCATTTCCCCAGCCGATCATGCTGACCGTCTCTGTCTTCCTCTGAGATGGAGCTGTGATTTTTCCATCTGTCCGTGGGTTACATCATCTCGCCTGCATGCTGCTTTATAGTCTGCCTCTGCTTTGCATTGCTTTGCTAAATGAGTTACTACAAGCTTGTGCTGGTTTTACTGATATCGGGTCTCGAGCGACGCGACAGCTAAATCACTGTCATTATATTGAACAAATCTGTCTGGACTGTAAGTGCCAGTTTGGGAGGCTTTTTTTATTTTTTGAGAAGACTATTTTATTCTGGTCTCATTTTAAAATGTAATCCACAGTATAAATGTTATCTACCGGCTGACAATGCTTTCTATCATTAGATCATTTTATTTTTTCCTCAAATTCCATGTTTTCCATTTTAAGCATGTCTCATCAATTTAATTCATAAAATGTTAACAATTTATTAAAAATAACAATAATACAGCTCTATAAAATATTTGACCTTTTTAGAAATTCTGTTGTCTCTTAAATGTTTCCTCTAATTTTTTTAATTCTTCTCATGATTCTAATTGATGGAAATCATGAAGCTTATAGAATTTAACAGCAATTTATTAAAACTTTAACAAAAATTACATTTTTAGGGCCCCGAGTTGTTTTTATTTTTTCCAAATTCTGTGTTTTCAGTTTTATTTTTTGTAATTAAACATTTAATGGTTTAATTACAAAAGAATGATTAATCAATTAAATTCATAAAACTTTAATAAAGTTAAATAAAATAAAACCAATATGTTCTATCTGTTGTCTGTTTACATTTTTCTATATTTGATTTAATATAGATGTATTATCGTCATATTAAGTCATAAACCATTAACAAATTAATTAATGTTTTAAAATTAATCAAATGAAAATTGAACACCTTTTTTTTTTTTTTTTTGCTGCATGACCGAGGTTTACTATTAAAATTAAAACATGGAGAAAAAATTGTAATTCTTTATATCTTTAATAATTGTAATGTCATTACTTTGAGAAGTACATTCTACTGTGCAATAGTAATATATTTGTCATAATCTCTTCAAGTAAACCCAAACTTTTATTTTGGCAGGGTGTAGTAAAGATCATCCGTGTGTATCTGATGATAGTGTTCTCAAACAATATAATTATCTAGTGGGCTGACACTGAGAGCAGCTCTGGAGATGAAGTTCATGGGTTTAGACTTCATATTTCAGTAGCAGTCTTTTGCAGTTTAATATTCACTAACACCAGTCCATATCAAAATCTGAAGCCCTACTTTTGATTTATTCACCCAAATTTAGCAGAATTCCATGACATTAAACAGTAAATTCCATTTTTATGACTGAATTCTGTGATTCTGTCTGCATTTTCTGGGTCTGTTCAGTCTGTGCTCACTAATTATATTAGAATGAAAAGGAAAACGCTTTACACAACTTCACACATATACTAGTTGAATAAGAGGAGATGTGTGTGTGGCCATTCGGTGGAATGGAGATCTGACTGGAGGAACATGAGTTCCTGCACTAGACTGAATTATTGATGCTGCACATACATGAGCGATCAGGTTCATGTGCTGGAATCCTACTTCTGTGCGGCTCTTCAACAAAAAGATGAAGTAATTACAGCCAGACACAGGCCAAGATATTAAACATTTATGGTTGTATAATGGCGTTATTGTCCAGGAGGAAACTGTTTTACAGTTGAACGTGTAATAATGGCTGTAGTGTAAAGGAGGAGAGGTGTTTTTTTTTTTTTCTTCTTTTTTTTTGTGTAAATATTGTGGGAATAGAAAATCATGTTAGTGTATGCTATAATTATATTATGTAAGAGTATATATTGGCATTATGTCAACCGCACCAGCCTCTAGTCGTTATCTCCGTCTGCTGTAAAATCGATATCTGTCTGCAAATGAGCACAGCGTATGTTTGAGGGAAATTTGATGTACGTTTTAGCTAAAATAATGGGAACAAAAATGCTATTTCACTACTTCTCGTCATTTTCTGTTGCAACATGCAGCATTATGTGATATTATGAAAATTGTCCCACATAATTATATAATGTTATATACTGTAGTATACACTAAAGTTTGGAATAAGTATGTTTTTGAAAGAAGTCTCTTCTGCTCACCAAGGCTACATTTATTTGCTCCAAAATACTGTGAAAATTGTGAAATATTATTACAATTTAAAATGGCTGATTTCTGTGTGAATATGTTGTAAATTGTAATTTATTTCTGTGATCAAAGCTGTATTTTCAGCATCATTACTCCAGTCTTCAGTGTCACATTATCTTTCAGAAATCAATCTAATATGCTAAATTGCTGCTGATTCATATTTTTATTGAAACCATGATGCATTTTATTTTTCAGGATTCACAGATGAATAGAAAGTTCAAAATAACAGCATTTATTTGAAATATAAATATTTTGTAACATTATGCATGTCTACTCTGACTTTTTATCAATTGAATGTGTCCTTGATGAATAAAATAATTTCACTGTATTATTTTCCTGTCATTACTGTATTTTTTATCAAATAAATGCAGCCTTGGTGAGCAGAAGCAACATTTTTTTATAAAAACAATCTTTTCACAAAAAAAAACCTTGTGTAATTAATATTATAATTTTGATATTTGATTCATTTTAGTGAATCGGTTAATTTGATTCTTTCAAAATGATTCGGAGAGTTAAACAATACTTAATTTTACATATTATTTTGTGTAGTGCAATTAAATATCTAAATGCAATTAAATACCTAAATGCAGTGCACTATTAAATATATTCAAATACTGATACTTATACTTATTTAAATACTGATGTATGCTTCTGTATTTTAAGTTTGGTTATATTAATGAGTTTTTTTTTTTTTAAATTGCATTTAATGAACATCTTGTTTAACTGAGAACTCAGTGTTTTTGTACCAGATAAATACTTGTGATTGTGAAGAGAAATAATCTTATCTTATTATCATCAGATATGTATGAAGATGTTGCCTTGTTAAAGCTACTTTTGTTAGTAGTTTTAGTAGTTTGACTAGTTTTGATGTTGATCCTGAAATGATGAGCAGCTAGTTAAGCTTTAGTTTGATTTGGGAGGATGCTGTCGGTCAGAGAGTGAATCTCTGTTGTTCACTGGTCAGTAGGGCTGTGACGGTCTTTGTGACAACCGCGTCACCGGCGGTGGTTGGTCGTCACCGCGGTTGTCTATTGCCACCGGCGGTAGTGCACGTGACGTCACACACTTTATAACAAGCATAATAAAAAGTTTTGTATACAAGTGTAATATAGTAACGGTTGCAAATTGTTTTATTTAGACTATAAATCTATGCTAATTCACAAATTACCTCAAACGCCATACACGGCGTTTCCTTTAGATTGGCAGGTTTGAGGCAGGAAAATACAGTTTATTCTGCATTCAGCAAATGTATTTTGAGCGATGGACCTTGTTGGGAAACCAAATACTACATCGCTGATCTGGAATCATTTCCATTCGTGTCACCCATCCGCGTTTGTACAAGTGTCTTCAAGTTCACGTGATCGCAAACGCCCGGCAGGTCAGGTTTGTGTTGGTGAGGCTTTCTCCAAACTGGCCAAATACGAGCGAGACAGAGGTAAATGGAAGATGCCAACAAGAAATGTGGAAACATACGCCGCGATTCCTATTCCACAGAGAGCGCGTGCAGACGTGGAGTTAACGCGGCCGCTTGCTTGGTAGCGGAACAGTGAACCGTGCAGTGTTGCCAGATTGGGCGGGTTCCCGGCGGTTTTGAATTTGATTGTGCGGGTAAATATTGGCTTGGGCGGGTGGACAAAATTTGGACTGGTTTTTGGTCAGTTTGGCGGTTTTCAAAACATATAAATTGTATAGGATAATTGGTTAACAAACAAGCCCAAGTGTGCATATATAGCCTACTGCATGCATCCAATCAGTCATCACAACGTTACTAAACACACACGCACCTGCAAAGAGACTGGTGCTGATGTTTTAGCCAATCGTAGACAGACGTGATGATTCATGAGCGACGGGTTTTTAGCGCATAACGGATCTGATTTTGAATGTATAACTGTAAGTGATCATAATGCCTAAATATAAGTTTGATGGTAAAGAGTGGAGAGTGTTTCAAAACGTGAATTACACCTGTTGCGGAGATGACATGAAGGCTATATCACTGCAACTCCGAAATCAGCACAGTTCAATTATTTAATCAAAATCTATTTATATCTACACGATCCTGTCTTTTATCTTTTAAACGGTCCAGATTGGATCCTTTAAAGATGCTGGACTTAGTTTTGACTGTGCAAAGTTCTACATATGAACTTCATGAAAGACGTGTGTGTGAAATTATAGAGCGACACGAAGGTATTGTTGTTATTTTTTTTTTATTGTCGGATTATCATACAGAATGACAGCTTTGACTGTCATGTGTGCATGGACGAGTGTGAAATACCTATAATTCTGATCACTTATATTGGGCACTTGTTTGCATTTAAATTCTGACGGTTGACATTGATTGCCGTTTTGACAGTGTCTGCTTGCATATTTTAATCATATTTGGTAGTTCTCTTTAATGTATTTTTCCCGATTTGATCCATGGGAAATTTATCTAGCATTATATTTATATTATTTTGTCGTCATTATTTCATTATAAGGAGTTAAAAATGGCTCTTATCAACCTTGATTTACGTTATATCACATTATTTTGACAGTTAAAGTTTTGGGCGGTTTTTGTGAGCTTTTGGGCTGGAAATCGTCCATCCAATCTGGCAACACTGGAGCCGTGTCTAAACCGGACGCCGTGTCGCAACACAACAGGTTGAGTCTGTCTACAGGACAATTGATCTTCGTGTCAGTATGTCATAAATAGAACAAGGCAGTTTACTGTGAGGGATTTGTCGTGTTGTATCGCGCCGCATCTGTGGACAGCATCACTGATTAGAATGAGTTCTTGCCGCGCCGCTCGCGTTATTTAAGGCTACTTTCCTATTTAACTGTATTATTTCTTTGATATTTATTTTAGTGTTTTGCAGGCTGATTGTTCACTGATAGAAGTGCTAAAATAAACACGTACGTTTTTTAATAGATGATTTAGCCTCATTTATTTATGTTTGTGTTTCAGAATTATATATATATATAAATATACACAACACCGCACCACCGGCGGTTGTTGGTCCATTACCACCGCGGTGGTAAAAATCTGCCACCGTCACAGCCCTACTGGTCAGTTTCTCTGTGGGATTCACACTGAATGATAGACATCAGGCTACTAATTACTAGATATTCGTTTGATTGTCCTTCTCTCAGACAGACAGACAGACGCTTGTGCTGCCATGGCAACAGATCCCTCTTTACCAGCTTCATTTACATATTATAGTACATCAGTCATTTCAGTGCTGTGAATCCTGAAGATGATCGGCAAAGGAATTCTTTCACTCTGGTGTTATCATAAATGAGACGACTGAAAACTAGAAGGATTGTGAAATATACCTGTATGGTAAAATTCATTTGGTCATCAGTTGAAGGAAATGACAGAAATTATTTACCATAGTAACCATAAACTTCACCACATATTTTTACATCAGTGTTAGTTTTGTTTATATACTAGTATTATAGCATTTGTTAATATTTTGAATTGGCTTTTATCTTTTAATTTTCAGTTTTCGTTTTAGTTCTAGTTTTAGTAATTTTACGTGCTTTTGTCATTTTATCAATATTTCTATTTAGATTTAATTTTTATTTAAGATTTAGTCATTTTAGTATATAAACTTATTTTTGATAGTTGCAAGGGCAAATTTTCTAATTTTCTTTTAAGTTTAAGTTGTAGTAATTATTTTATTTCAGCTTTTTTTTTTTTTTTACCGAAAATGATTTATAATAGTTAAAAAAAATAAGAGAACACTGCTTCGTATATTTAATTACATTATAGTTTTGGATAATCCATTAAAAGAAATTGCTTGATTGAATTAGTCTGTCTTTTTATTTGAGACATGATAAAATATCAGGTTATTCCTAACAAATGAATAAGACCTCAACTAGTTCAGATCG
Source organism: Aspiorhynchus laticeps (assembly GCA_023376895.1). Lineage (NCBI taxonomy): Eukaryota > Metazoa > Chordata > Actinopteri > Cypriniformes > Cyprinidae > Aspiorhynchus > Aspiorhynchus laticeps. The sequence continues at coordinate 6,246,994 of CM041799.1, read as the reverse complement.
GTGTTACTTGTTTTTATTAATAATTTGAATTATTTTTGTTTCCTGATTTAATCTTAATTTTAGATCAAATTTGTGTTTGAGTTGGCTTTTTTTTATATTTTTCTTTAGTTTAAAAATTATTATTATTATTAACATTAAAATTATTATTATTATTTTAACAGTATGCCTATATAGCTTCTATTTTTATTTTAGTTTTAGTTATCTTTGTACGCCAAGTTATATGAATTGAAACTGAGAAATGATTCCTTGGCAACTTGCTGAAATAAAATTTTAATTTTAATTTAAATTATAATTTATACAAAATGATATATGTAATTATAATTGTATGTTTATTTATTTGAATAATTATGGTTTTAGTTTGAATTTACTGTAATAACCCTGACGTAGATAGTTTGAATTCTGATTAGATTCATAATAGATGTGTTTGAAGCTGCTGTGAAATGTCCATCATGTTTTGTCATAAAATATTCCTCTTTTACGCTTTTAAATGTTTTCACATTGCTTTTTTTATCACTTTTTACAATGCAAATATTAAGCAGTCTAGCTGCTGATAGCTATACACATCTATCTAGCTTGATATGATCAGTGTAGGCCGAGGATAATCACTAGTTCAGTCATAATGTTTGAATTATTTTTAATCACAATGCAGTTTTCACTCATACTTATATACAGTAAGCTGTAACGTACGCCACCTTTAAACATGAATAATCCACGGTATTTGAACACTTGCTCTGCTTAGTGCTCTTCATGAATTGTGCAGCTGATGTTCCCTCACTAGTGTGCGACGGCTCTTGGCTACGGCGCCGTGATCATTTATTGATGGCTCTCTGAGTGGCTTGTGTTTCTCCGTCCGGATCGGTTACTCCTGAAAATCCCCATCATGAAACAGAGTTAAAGACGAGACATTGGCGAGAAAAGCGAGTTAATGAAGCTGCTGCTGGAGAAAATGGACAAGTGTTTTAATCGTCTGTCGTTCTGTACCGAAGACCCGGCGTTTGACGTTGTGAGTTGATTGTTTTGTTTGCTTTCTAAAGATGAGACTTTACCTCAGTATCTGTTGCTTATTAAAAACTTTTCATCTGTTTTAATATCTGTACTGTATGCAACACATGCTTCCTTCTGCTTAATCACATCTACAAAGTGTTTGCATGGAAGCAAAGTATTACATGAAGTCCATGTTTAAAAGTGGTTTCTAAACATTTAAAGGGATAGTTCACCTAAAAATAAAAACATAACATCACCCTGCATCATGCAATACTCGTTTCTTAATAATTTTGTGCTGTTGATTTAAAAAATAGTGTCTGTTTTGCTCTTTCACGTCACACTTTTGCAAAATTTGATGCATTTTTGCATTTGATAAGGTGAAGATGTCTTGTATTTTCTAGAGGTTGACCGATATTGGATTTTACCGATACCGATAGCTAGATTGGACCACACTGGCCGATACCGATTAATCAACCGATAGTTTTTAAAATGGATACAGAATGAAAACTAAAATAGAGCTTTGCTATTTTTAAAAAAGCAGTAACAGTTCTGAACCATACTTTGTAAATGAATACAAATTTAGTATTAATATTAATTATTATATTGATCATTAGTTATTTCATAGTTTACTAATGTTAAAAGAAGAAACTTTAAAATTTAAAAATGAAGCCTATTAGTAATAGTAAATGTTGAGATGAAATGAACACACTCTAACAAGGAACATCTTGTTAGATGCTCTTATTGTTAAGTATCACCATTTCATTTCAACAGTCATGCTTAAAGATGGCCATCTTGAAATACCTACACAAGGCCGTATTAAAATTACATGCACAGGTTATTGATATTGTATGTGTACTCTCACATTTTATTTGCTGCTATTTTAGAACACTGCATTATTATCTAATCAAAATATAAAATAAATGCAAGTGACACACTGTGCAAAAGCGAAGCGCTGTGTCTTGGAGAAGTCACAGGTATCTCACACACACACACACACACACACACACACACACACACCGTCACGTTCAATTCAAGCAACGGTCCAAAGCGGTTTATTTAATCACCAAACGGACATAAGTTTGCTTCATGAATGAACTATGTGGCATAAATGAGTTTGAAGTTCGGTGTTTAAAAAAAAAAACAGATCAAACGGAAAGAGAGCGCGATCTGTATTACAGCTCTCTATATGAAGCATACAGACTGTATTAGAGTCACAGAAAGACAAACGTTTTGCTGACAAATGCACAATACATAATTTATCACCTAGGGTGAAGTCATTATATTTGTCCCAAATCATTGTTAATGTACATAATGTAATTTAATATAAAACTATGTGAATGACGCTCTGTTCCGCGGCAGGATTTTCTGTCGGCTGTATTTAAATGCGAGTCTGGAGTTTCCCTCTCTGTGCAGCACGCAGGGTCACATGCCAAAACAAACAACACGTGCTGTCAGTGATTTCCACCTCTAGAGGTTGCTCTCGTACTGTATAATGACAGCAGACCCTTCTCAACCACTCCAGCAACAGATGCAACACGGAAAACTATCGGCATGTATTTTTGCCGATAACCGATAGTTCCGCAAATCAACTATCGGTGCCGATTAATCGGCAAAACAGAACAATCGGTCTACCTCTAGTATTTTCCCTTAATCAGCAGAAAAACACACAAACCACATGATTCCGGTTTCCATTCTTGACTATTTAATCAATTTTCAGCCTTTTTTCAGACATGACATTGTTTTATACATAATCCTGATTTCAAAGTCAGAATTTTTTTTTTTTTTTTTTTTTCTTTAACTCCGCATCATCAAATCAGGTAATACTAGGCCTCTTTTTGGAAATCAGCAATTATTTTCCATTTACTCAACCTCATGTCATTCCAAACCTGTTTTTTTCTACAAAGAAAAGAATAGAATGTATTTTCCATACAAAGGAAAATATCATAGCGGTCCAAGTTTCTGAAGTCATACAGTACTTTTTTTTAAATTAGCATCTCAAGACGTCACACCAGCGTTGTAATGAGAATTTGGTGGGAAAATATATTTAATTGTCTTGAGAATAAAGTCAGAGTGGAAAGATTTTAATGGTCCTAAAAATAGGCTTCACAGGGACTTCTGGTGTTCAGGTCAGACTGTGAGATACAGAAGCTGCACCTGTAGGATTTACATTAAAACATCTCCAATATACATAAACCCAAGCCTTTCACACGTGTTTTTGTTTTACCTCATTATAGTTGTATATTAAAAGTTTTTTACAGTGTTGTTTAAATAACAGATAAAATGGTATGATTTTGATGATTATGCTTGCAGCTCCAGTAAGACTCATGCATTTTACTTGTGTTTTAAATCCATTCCACAATTAGCTGGCTCTGCTTTTTTGCTGCTGAATAATTTTGTTTTCAGAATAATACTGTGCATAAATGAGACGTTGCCACAGGCAATGCTTTAAAATTAAGATCTGTGCAAAATGAGATGACTATATGATATATATATATATTAAATATACATTTTTATATATAATCTATTTTTATTTTTATATGTAATTACAACAATAAATAAATGACACACTTTGCTGCATATAGGACTATATTGAGAAACCAGTAGGTTGAATGTTCATTTATTATGAATCAGTTTGTGAGTTTTCAGTGCTTTCTTGCATTACTAATGCACATAATCATGGTGCAGTTGCTCCTTACAGGAGGTGTGTTTAAATAATAAATGCAAAAAACCTCGTTACGAGTCAGAAAAGCTTCTAAAAGTGCATTTTGTCATTCATCCTATGAGGAGGTTCAGACGGCTGAATGTTTTTCCCCTTGAATGTGAGCATCAGTTGAGGAAGACGTCTTTGATGGCATTTTAATTTTATTACTGTAATTCAGTTTCTAGGTTTCTCTGACAGACTGCAGTTCATTTAAGATCATATTCCTGTCTGCATCCTGCTGTTTTTGTCTGATATAATTTATATAAAATCGATTTAAAAAAATGCTTTCAGTTTTTATTTTCTTTCAGAAGTAGGTCTGGGAGATATAACCTCACTGAGGAAAAAATGGCTGATATTTTTCATATATAAAGTGTGTGTGTGTGTGTGAGCGAGAGAGAATTAATAAGTAATCAAATATTTAAAATTCTTTATCAATAGTGATTGATAAAAGTTACATTAATCAATTACATTATTGCATTACATTTAGTAAAAAATATAAAACTAAAATTGATAAAATTGTGTAAAACCTTGCTGAAAAAGTATAGTTGATATTGTTCAGCTTTTTGATGATAATCAGTGTTTGTTTATTTATTTCATAAGTTACTGTATATATAAAAAATGTATCAACATTGATTCATAAAAATTACATCAAGTGCATCAATAATTACATTAATACATTACATTAATAATAAGTAATAAAAAATATAAAGCTAAACTTGTATCAATAATTATGAATAAAAAGTCTCTATAATTTTAAATAGAATTTTAAAGGCTTAAATCATACGGCCAGCGCTTTTATTCTAAGGAGCTGTTTTGCTTCAATGGATCATCATCTGTATTTCTGTTTGACTTCAGGTGGGTGTTTGGATTCTGTAAATATCTTTGCTGCACTTTAGTGTAAATGTTGCCCTTGAGCTCCACACTGATACAGTGAGTCATGTGTGCATTCAGTGATCTGTTATATGATGTGAAGCTCAGTTTGACACCGCTTTGATCAAACGGCCCACTGGATATCAGGCTTTCTAAGGAATCTGCCTGCAGTTCAGCATTAGATAAATTTCACGGCTCTTAGCGTACAAGACTGAAGCATGACAATCTTGAGGCTTGGATGATTGCATTACATAATAAATGTAATTAAATCACTGTCACAAATGAAGTCCAGGCTGTTAGCGGTTGATATTCTGCAGCTTTAGAGAGGAGGAAAAAAGCCCACAGTCTACGGTTAAAAACTCCATATATGTGCTATTATTTTTTGCATTCAGTATTAAAAAGTAAACGGATTTAGCAATATTCAATATAGTGGGAAGTAGGGCTGCATGATGAACAATTTTATTTTACAGTACAACTGACTACTGTCTGCTGTAGACCTGAAATTGAATTAATTTCATAATTTAACTTTGGAACCTTAACACGGTTTTTGAAATGAATTGAATCAACGTTGAACTGAGCTCAATGAAAATATTGTGAATTAGTTTCATGATTGAATTTTGCAACATCTGCACTTTTATTGAACTGAATTAAGTTAAATAATGACACTGTTCAGCAGAGCTGTTTTGAATCTGAATCATATTTGTTTGTTTTTTAACAGGATTGAATCAACTGTTGATCTGAATGAAGCTAAATAATGGCACTATTGTCTTCAGTAGAGCTGCTTTAAAACTGAATTGAATTTGTTTCATAATTGAACTTAACATTAACACTGTTGAACTGAATTGAATCAATATTGAACTGAACTTACTGAGTAATGACAATATTGGGAATTAGTTTTATAATCGATTGAATTTTGCAACAGTGACAGTTATTCAACTAAATTGAATCAACACTGAACTGAATTGAGTTGAACGGCAATATGGCAAATTCATTTCATAATTGATAAATTTTTACAACATTGACACTTTCTTAAACTGAACTGAATCATCGTTTGAGTTGAATTAAATGGAATGATGCTAGGATTTATTTAATAATTAATACATTTTTGCAACATTAACACTGTTATTGAACTGATTTGAATCAACATGGAACTGAATCAAGTTGGATAACAATACTGTAAATTAATTTCATAATTGCTGAATTTTGCAACATTGCCACTATTATTGAACTGAATTTAATGAACTTTTGAACTGTTTTAAGCTGAATAATGGCACTTATCTTTTGTCAAGCTGTTTTGAATCTGAGTTGAATTTGTTTAATAATTGAATATTGTGACGTCAACACTGTTCTTGAACTGAAATGAGCTGAATAATAACGATATTGTGAAATTGTTTCATAACTGATAAAGTTTGCAACATTGACACCTTTATTGAACTGAACCGAATCAACTTTTGAACTGAATTAATCTGGATAATTACATTTTCTGTAGAAATGCTTTAAAACGTAATTGAATTTAATAATTGAATTTTGCAACATTGACAGTTATTGAAGTGAAATGAGTCAACATTGAACTGAATTGAGCTGAATAATGACACTATTGTGAATTTATTTTGTAATTGAATTTTGCAAGATTGACTTATTGAACTGAATTGAATCAACCTTTGAACTTATTTGAGCTGGTTTATGACACTTTCATATTTTTTTTGTAGTTTCACCAATTGATTATATTTTGCAACATAGACTTTTTGAACTAAATTGAATCAATGTTGAACTAAATTAATCTGAATTATTGCCTTCTGTAGAGCTGCTTTACAGCTGAAATTGAATTTGCTTCTCATAATTGATAAAATTTGCAACTGACACTGAACATAATTTAATCAAAATTGAGCTGAATAATTGTGAATGTGTTCAATAATTGATGAATTTTGCAACTTTGACAGTTATTGAACTGAATGGGATCAACTTTTGAACTGATTTGAGCTGGAGAATGACACTTGTGATTTAGTTTCACAATTGATAAAATTTTGCAACATCAACATTTTTGAATTGAATCAATGTTGAGCTGAATTAAGATGAATTATTGGCTTCTGTAGAGCTGCTTTACAGCTGAAATTGAATTTGTCTCATAATTGATGAGCTTTGCAACTGACACTTGATATAATTTAATCAAACGTTGAATAGAGAGTTGAATAATGACATTGAGAATGTGTTCAGTAATTGATGAATTTTGCAACTTTGACATTTATTTAACTGAATTGAATCAACTTTTGAACTGAATTAAGCCAAATGACAATATAGTAGAGCTACTTTAAAACTGCATTGAATTTGCCAAATTGATTGAATTTTGCAACATTGACAGTTACTGAATTGAATCAGCATTGAATAATGACAAGTATTGTGAATTTCATTTGGTGATGGAAGAATTTTGCCACATTCTCACTATTATTTTCCTGTTTATTGTGAAGCTGCTTTGAGACGGTCTGTGTTGTATGAAGCGCAGTCTAAACACGGTTTCTCCTCCTCAGTGTCTCTGTCGTCTTCTCCTGACCGCTGTGGTCATGTGTTTGTCTTGCAGTCAGAGGATCAAGTCCTCCTGCTGTCCGCCGCAGGCCGCTGGGAGTTGGCCGTCCACACAGGGACCCTCCAATGGCTGGGAGATGTCGTCCTCTAGAGAGATCCGCGACTGCTACATCAAGTGAGTGTGTTTGCATTCAGCCTTCCTCCCGATGCAGATGTTTGACTGTCAACGCTTCCTGGCGTAACCCGTCATGTTCCCTCTGTCCGCGCGTCCCGAATACTGATTCCGTCCTCCACGCCGCACTGCACACGGTGACTCCGCACGAGTTTGAGAGTGACAGCGGCTTTGATCTGCTTAAGACACGGGCAAAGCTTCACACAGCACATTTGCATGCAGAAACGTGTGTCAGCCTTCTGAAGTGACGAACCGGTAAAAGATACTAATGCTGCTTTTTTCTTTCCGCTATACTGATGTGAGATGTATGAGATGTGAGGATGCTAAGAGCAACATGTGAGTCCACAGCTGCTTCAGTTAGAGCGACAAGGACACACTTTGGCTTTTTCTGTCTATAGGAATATAGATGTATTACATCTGCCTCTAAAAGTACTATGTTAGGGGTGCGTTCTTATATTCCATCTAGTGCACTTAGTATTGATCTTGCTGGTCTGTGTTTACATGCACTAGGTCAGGGGTCGGCAACCTTTTTGGCATCAAGTGCCATTTTTTATTTTTCTGGTTAACCACTGTGCCAATACCGTCCTTACAACCCCCCCCCCCCCTTTTTAAATGCATGCTGTATTTACTTATTGTATAAATATTTAGATAAAAATCCATATTTTATATATATATATATAATATATATATATATATATATATATATATATATATATATAATATATATATAATAATATATGCAGAATCGATTCATGGATGGATTCTGAGATCTTACGAATGCATCGCGATTCTCTCTGGAATTGATTCTGAGCTTAGATTTTAACAGCAGATGGCGCTCTTATCTAGTTTTTATCCACACACTCAAATGCTCATGAAGAAGAGCATGAGAGAAGATGCTGAATCATTTCTCAATTCGCGATGCATCGATTTATTTTCCCAGCCCTAATATTTATCATATATAAATTGTTTCTAAAGCATTTTTTTTCATAATGTTTTTAAAACTTTTCAAAAGTTTCTTTATTTTAATGTTCAAATTATTTTATTAATTATTTAATTATTAAATTATTTATTGGTCAGTAGTAGAGGGTTGATACTCCTCATTTAGTATATAGTGTGAACTTTTCACATTTAGTCATTATAATTTTAAATAAGTTTATATTTAGTTTATTATTTTAATTGATTAATTGTAATAATAATAATTTTATAAGTTTATTAATAATAATATGAGTGGTGTTATGTATAATTTTGGGTACTACTTCACGATAAGGAAGTGAACTAACAACTAACTGCTACAATATTTAGTAATCTTAGTACCTTTAACTTCAACATTTACTTATTTACTAATTTATTTTTAAAATATTACCAATTTTTCTGTAATATTTCTAATTGTTAGTTGTTGTTGTTAGCTAATGGATTAACTAATGTTAACAAATATGACCTTATTGTAAAGTGCAGTGTTATTTTAGTATTATTTACATACTGTTAACATATTAATATTTTTTATTTATTACTATTAATTACTTTTATTTTTATATTTTCATTTTTATTTGAAGTTTTAGTCATTTTATTATGTGCCTTTGCCATTGTTATTAGTTTTTGATTTCTTAAATATTTATATAGCCTATTATTAGTTTTTGATTTTTATTTATAGCCTATTATTAGTTTTTGATTTTTTTAATATTTATATAGCCTATGGCTTTCATTTATTAATTTTGGTTTTAATTTTAGTACTTATTCATCTGTCACTTGCCAGTGCAGTATTTATAGATTTCATTTATGTTTTTCATCTAATATTTGTTTCATTTTATTTCATTTTCTGGAAAAGATTTTTAGTTGTAAATTGTTTTTGTTAATAAGAACACTGTTGTTTGTTTTTGTTTGAATGTTTATGTATTTATGTTTTTTTTATCTATATATTACATATAGGCAATGCTTTTATTTTCATGTGGAGATTTGTTTAGTATGGAAGTCAAAAAAGCAATCTTTTATCCAATTAAAATGTTTTGTTTGCTTATTAGAGTGACTGGAGCATCCTGAGGTTAGTCAATGTCTATGATATCTACATCTATACTATACTATTATTATATGATCTATATGATCATTTTGACACAAGGCTGCATCCTATGAACACCCAGTATGCAATTAAATGTTCCTCTGGTCCTCATGTTGCGTTCATGCTCTGAAAGCAGCTTATTTAGTTGATTTCTAATTAGCCGCCTCGTCAACAGAGGGCGGGGTTTGTCACACATGAGGGTCTACGGCCGGGGCCACTTATGTAAGAATCGAACATAGCGTTGGGCACATGCACATTGGATGCGGGTATTGTGAGCAGGAGCTTCCCGTCGGGTCTGTCTGCTTCCTTGGCTGAGATGCAGCTTCATACTCGGGTGTGTAATCATTTATGCTTTCACGTCCGTATGGAAGTCTTTTCTTGATGTTGACTCGAACCATAAAAGAAGTTACCGTTTTTTAAATATTCATCGGATATGTGCCAGATTTGTGTTTGTTTACTGCGGCATGCGATGCTTCCAGGAACTGTTGAACGGGGCGGCCGGACAGGTGCGGTGAATGTCTTAGGGTGGCGCACTATTAAGGGCTCTAACATGGCTGAATCTGACAGTTTAGTTGCACAACGCTTGATAAAGAGATTCATTGTGTATGTAATGCCTGGTGCAAATGAATACTAGTGTTGTGTTATTTACCATGATAACTAATGCAATGCTGTTTAGCATTTAATTGTGTGCATAAAAAAATATTATACATTGGCTGCAAAAGTATTGGGATACTTAAGTCTCACTTCAAAATGTCACTGCATTACATACAAAATATCTCAAGTTCAAGTTCTTCATTTTGGATCTTTTGTTTTATTATTATTTATTTCAAGCCAATGGGACTTCATTGTGCATCCTTTAAAATAAACGACTCTTGCTTTTTATTTCATATACAGGTATTATATGATATTATCATCTATTCTTATATAATGTTTTTGTTTTCAGACATTAAGCATAGTTTAAGTGTACTTTTAGCACACGCTGTATCAAAAATACTTAAAAAAAAAATTGTAGGGAAGTATATGACTTGCCCTATAACAATTGTTATTTTGTTTTCTCTTTCGTTGTGCCACCTGCTGGTGACCTCTTTGAATGTTGACGATATTATGGAGGCATTGTATTTTCTTTTAAAGATTTTTATTCATTATTTTAGCTTTAAGAGGGGCTGATGGGAAACTCTAAAAGTACTATGTTAGCAAATAAAATATGATTTTCTGTAAAATAATGTTTAAATTTAAAAGGTTTTTTTTCTTTTTAAAATAGGAATAAGCTCATGCCCGTTGCTCTGAATTTGTATTACATTTGGTCCATGTTTGATAATGCGTATAGATGCTAAAATGATATTTCATTTAATGCAGACTTGTTTAGACATTTTAAGCATGGTTTAAGTGTGCTTTTCAGGGCTGCAGTATAAAAATAAATATTTTTCTTATGTAAAAAGATATATAATAAAAAAATTAAAATGAGTGTTATTGTAGTATTATTGAGTTTCTATTAAAGTTTTTTTTGTTTTTCAGCTGGTTTTTATTTTTGTGTTTTCATTTTAGTTAATGTTTTAGTATTTTGTTTTTGTTTTTGTCCTTTTTTTAACATGTCTCTAAATGTTTTTATTCATGTTTATTTTAGTTTTCAAGTTCAAGTAAAACTAAGTAAAAATGAGAAATGTTACTTTGGAAACTTTCTCAAAAAAAAATAATTAATTAATTAAAATAAAATAAAACTAAACTTATTTTATTTTAGCGAGTGTCCAAATCAACCCTTTTTTCTTTTAGTTTAACTTGATAACTAAAACTTAAATAAAAATGAACTGAAAATACATAAATAACAAATTCATCTTTTTCACATTTGCTGTTTTAACCACCTGCTGTTGACCTTTGTGAAGTTGCTATATATATATATATATATATATATATATATATATATATATATATATATATATATATATATATATATATATATATATATATATATATATATATATAGAACAAAATTTAACAAAAGTGATTCTGCTTTTTTATTTTGTATTTATCTTTTTATTATTATTATGCGCACATGCACATAGATCTTTGAGTTTTGACTGCATTTGGTCTGTGTGATAATACATATAGATGATCACACGTTTGGGATTTTATTGAGGTGCGCCACTTTACTGCAAATGTTTGTAATCACAAAATGTTGACCATTCAAGGTTTTAGTCTGAATGAAGTGGACAATCCTTCAAGAAAGCCCAGTTCTCCGCTGCTGATATGATGTTGTGTTGGTGTTAAAAGCAGCATGTTTTCGTTCTCTCAGTCGGGCTGTGATTGGTCGAATCGCTCTTTGCTCGCCGGCTCTAAGTCTTAAAATAGAAGCAACATCTTCAAAATAAAGAAAATGAAAAAATCTGCTGTTCATGGCAAGTGTTTGTGCCCGGGGCTTTCAGAGGCTTGGACGAGACGAGACGAGTGCGTGAGTGAGTGAGTGAGTGAGTGAGTGAGTGAGTGAGTGATGAAGAGCGGCTGAAGCTGTGTTTGTGTGTCTGAGCTGTGAATCGAACCCGAGCTCGAGCGCTGAATGATCTGTAGTCTGTGCTGACAGACAGCGTGTGGGTGAGCTGAGGATTCGTCTGAGTCACGTGGACACAAATCACAGCAGCGACTGCAGGATTTCTGTGACATGCAGCTGAGTGTTTTGCACTATTAAATCTGATTTATTAGTCTCCTTAGTTGATAAAAAAAAGCCGGTGTTAATGGCAAATGTCAAATATCAGGATTTTATAATTTTGCTGATCATAATTAATTGTAATGCGTTAAATTTCAGCTCCGTTTTAGTTGCAGTTATGGATTGTTCTTTTGATTAGTTTGTTTATAGATTTCCATTTGATTTGTACATATTTTGGCTTAAGTTTTAGTTTGTACTTTCAGCTAAGGGCTGGAAAAATTAGGGTTCTTAAGATTTTCATTTTCAGTGCAATCTTCAAAATATTTTGTGTTTTGCTGTTAAGCACTGATTTTTTTTTTGTCACGAGATACTGTACATTGCTTTTATGTTAAAAAGAGTTTTGCTTGTAAGTGTGTGTTTTTTTTTTTTTTTTTTTTTTTTTTTTGACATTTGCCATTGAATCTGGTCCTCATTGCAGGTTTTTTTTTTTTTTTTTTTTTGCTGCCAAAAAACAGCAAAAATATGTTTAAGTCGTAAATAAAGATTATGCCAGTATATTTACAAGAAAATACTATTTCAGTCTCTTTTTAGTCTGTTTTATTCAGTCTGTTTGGCATTAAAGCTTGTCCTCATGCAGCTATGTTTTTTATCAGCTATTATAGTTTTTCTGATCACAATTTTATTTTATAACAAAATGATTATGATCAGCAAAACTAAAATATATGAACAATGATAAATTATAACTTCGCTTTCCATTTCAGTTCAAGGATTATTCATTTAATTAGTTTAAATTTGATAGATATATTTCTTATTCATTTTCATTCATTCATTTTAGTGTAGGTTTAAGTTGAAACAATCAGTTCATTTTCAGAATTAAGATCTGAAATGAATTTTGCATGACACTTTGCATTTTCAGTGCAATCATTAAAATATGTCTTAACTTTTGCATATATGCGATGTTTTTTTCATTGCCACAAGTTGCATTGCTTCTATGTTGATTTAACATTTGTTATCTGAGATCCCAAACAAAATGCACAAACTTTTTTGTAAGCAGGATTTCCATGACTTGCAGTTGAGTGTTTTGCATTATTAAATGTGTAATTTATTAGTCTCCTTATTAGTCTGATATGTGACATTATCTTTTGATATTTGACACATTTTAGCTTAGGTTTTAGTTTGTAATTATAGTTGAGCAATCAGTTGAATGCTGATTATTAAGATATGGAATGGATTTTGCATGACACTGTTTACATTTTCAGTGCAATCTCAAAATATTCATTGCCTTTTACACATACAGTATGCAACATTTATTTTTTCCAGTGAAACAAGATGCATTGCTCCTACGTTAACATAAGGTTTGCTCTCAGAGATCCCACACAGACTCCAGCGACTGTTTGTTAGCAGGATTTCTGTGAGATGCAGTTGAGTTTTGCACTAAATGTGTGATTTTATTAGTGTTAATAAATTACGGCTTTTATAATATCAGCTATTGTAGTTTTATGCATCAATGATTTCCTCACATTCAATTTCAGTTCAGCTTTAGTCATTTGTAACAATGCTTATCATTTTATTTCATGAATACATATATTTTTTTTTACACAATTTAGCGTAGGTTGTAATAACACTGTCGTTAAGCAATTAGTTGAATGCTGATTATAAAGATTTCAAATGACTTGTGCATGATGTTGTTTCCATTCTCAGTGCATACTCAAAATATTCCTTGTTTCTGCATAAAAGCAAAGTTTTTTTCAATGCCACAAGGTACATTGCTCCTAAATTTATATAAGGTTTGCTCTCTGAGATCCCACACAAACTCCAGCATTTTTGTGACATGCAATTTTGAGACACAAATGTGTAATTTATTAGTCTCCTTAGTCGATATTAGACAGTTGGTGTTAAATCTGGTATTCAATGCAGTTTATTCTTGTCAAAAACCACCAACAGCCCGGAAGAGACTCGCAGAAATTGTAAAATATTTTTTCAAGTTGTAAATAAGGATTATTGAAGTATGTTTTACAAGATTTTAGTCTTTCAACTTCAAAATTTTGCATTTAATCCAATGTAATTTGCCATATATTTGCAATTATGGTGAAATTACTAGCAATTTCTAAATGAAAATTGAATCCTACATCAAATTTATTTTCATTATATAAGCCAACCGGCCACATTTTGTGCAATTAACCATTTCAGCATGCAAAAACTAAAATCCTCCTTTTTTCATAGACATAACTCTGTAGAAAACAAAGCAAAATTCATTTTTTTACAGTATAGTGAGATGATCTGCTGATTCTGGCTCTTGTTTCTAGTGTTTTGTAACAAGAGAGATCAGATCTGGGCCAGCTGGATCAGCGCCTCCTTTAAATCTTGCAATCCTTCTCTATTAGTGCAGCGGACCATTTATAATTACAGTATCGAGAGAAATTAGAGCGCGTACGTATTCTGGAGTCTTTGTAAAGTAGGACATTTTTCAAACCCTGTTCGAGTCGGTAGCGGTTTGAAAATGGAAATGAAATGGCTGTGCATTGGGTTTCTGCTATCATTTAACACTACAGTCCCAATCAAATAAACACACCACAGTTTACATAAGAGACACACGGGCTTCACTCCAAAACCTTGTAGGCTGCTATGTTGGCAGTGTTTTAACACACCAACAGAAAGTACTCAGAAAGGTGTGTAGATGCACAAACCAGCGACTGCAGGCCAGAGCTGACCTGTGATGACCTTTGATTTGCTCCACCGTGCCATATTACAAGAAAAGTAGAAAAAATGTGGAGAGAAAAACAAAAACAAACAAACAAAAAAAATGCAGTTGAACCTTGCTTTATTTATTTATTTATTTATTTATTGCATTGTAGTAAGTTTAACTTAAAAAATAATAATAATAAATGTAAACAAATAATAACAAATGTAAATAATTTAATTATTTGAAAATGTTGAATTATTTTTTTTATTTTTTATATATAATATAGTTGGATATAATGCAGCATTTACTTTTGGCCCATGATTGATTTGATTTCGATTTTTGGCCGATTGTGCCATATTATAAGAGGAATGGGAAAATGCGAAGAAGCATGACATTGAAACATGTATTATTTTTGTTGTATTTATTTACTTATTTATTTTTGTTTGTTTTATTTTTGCATTGAAGTATATAATAATATAAAACATAAGTTAATTTGAAACATACAGTAATTCAAACTATATCTATCAATATATATATATTATTTATATATATATAAAATAATATATATATATTTTTTTTACAATTATATTTGAATGAAATGGGGAAAAAAACAATATAAGTTTATATTTATTATATAAAAAATAACTTATTATATAACTTATTATAAAAAAATAATATAAACATTTTAAAAAATATATATTTTAATATACTTTGATATAATGCAGCATTTACTTTTGGGCCATGATCAGTCAAGTTTTATTCTGGCCCTTCACATTGAAACGTTCAGGGACCTCTGGTGTATTGCATGAGTTTTTTGGATGCATTTGGTCAATTTTATTTTAGAGTTTTGGATAACACTTTACTTGAAGTCTTCATGTATAATGCATTAGAAAAGTATTCATCATGTACATTGTAATGCATCTTTTCTGAAATAATTGTTACAAGTTAAAATGCATTATAATATTTGGAGATCAGCTGTTTGTCATGTGTTTTAATGCATTACACTTTCTAGTTGTAACAGTGAATAGATGCGTATTATAACTCCGGATACAGTTTTTTTTTTTGTGAGATCACACAATGCATTATAAGTTGCATTAATTAATGCATTGAAATACTTTTGTAATGCATTATATATAAAGGCTGTAAGTGTTACACTTACTAACTTGGCTCTAACTAACAATAACTGCATTGAAATCAATTATGCATCAGGTTTCACGTGTGCTTCAGTCTGTTCCTATAATGCACAGGATTGCTGCTTATGTAAAGCGTTTCAAATGAGGTTTTATTGGCGTTAAGGTGCTGGTTATGTAGCCGATAGACGGCTCAAAGAGCTGTAAGAGCGTCTCGCAGTCACCTCACCTGCTTAATTTGATTGGTCAGGTAAGATGAGATGCTGTAATGTCCACCTTCACAGAGACTCCATTAACCAGAAGCATTTAGCGTGAGCTTTTGACCGGAATAATTCACATAACGCAATTATCGAGCTCTCGCGCCTGATCAGATTTGCTCCCTGCCGGTTAATCAAGTCGTTTCTCAGCAGCAGCGTTCAGATTGAGTTTTGCATGTTTGCTTTGGCATTTAGTCATGATGTGCTCTTTTGTTCAGCTGTCGTTTGCTTCCTGCGAGGGACGTGCGATTTGTCTTTTGTCTTGTGAATGTTTCAGATGAGTCAGTTGAATAAGACAGAATAATGACGTGAGTCATCGCTGCATCAAATCAGACGACAGTCAGAGAAATCACCAACAGTCATCATCGTCATCATCACAGATCATTAGTGCTCTATTCACAACGTCAAACAATAATACGTCTGATTTGAGTTGTTCAGCTGCCCATTCAACAAGTTTATAATAGTTTTCATAGTCATTTTAATACTTTCAATCACAGTTTAATTTTAGTCTGTGGGAGCCATGTATTTTTATTTTTTTGGTTTGTTTATAAGATGTTGTTTAAGGCAAGACACTACAGGCAAAACCAGTGTTAATTTTGGGTTATTTTGCTTCCATAACATGTCCTCTTAGTAGACAGAAAACATCCATAATACACATTTAAGTGTTTATTTTATTGCACTTTATCTCTTTGCATCTGTAGATTTCAATTGCAATACATATTTTAAAAGGCAGTTTTCTGAAAAAGAGCTTTTTTCTCCACTTCAGCAGCACTTACATACACCAAAACTTAGTTTTATTCATGTATTCATATTCATTTATTCTATAGGTTTTTTACTGAGGGGTTTGTTCATATGATATTCTCCTGATTTTATTGCTAATTAAAATAATTTTATTTTAATACTTTCAATTTCATTTTAATTCAGTTTAGTCCTTTTGCATGAATATTTTGGTTTCAGTTTTAATTTCATCGATGCATTTCTATTGCATTTTACATTTTAGCTTATGTTTTAGTTTGTAATTATACTCAGTAACTCTTAAGATGTTCTGTTCAACCTTCATCAGTACTTAAGATCTAAAGAAGGTATTGCATAACAATATGTACAATTTAAACAATTTAAGTGCAGCCATCAATTTTCTTTTGTCTTTTGCAAATAAACAATAGTTTTAAACAAGATGCATTGCTTCCATGTTAATTTAACATGTTGTGACCCTGGAGCACACGATTTAAGTTGTTTTGTTTTTCATTTAGTGTGGACTTTTTAAATTTTATTTATTTATATAAAAAAAAAAGTTATTATTTTTTCAAAATTGAAACATCAAAAATATTAGGCAGCAAAAATATTTTCAACATTTGATAATAAGAAACATCATTAATAATTGAGCACTAATAATAATAATGGATCCCCAAATCAGCATATTAGAATGATTTCTGAAGGATCACGTGACACTGAAGACTGGAGTAATGATGCTGAAAATACAGCTTTGATCACAGGAATAAATTACATGTATTCAAATAGAAAGCACTTATTTGAAATTAATATTTAACAATTTATATTGTATTTTGATCAAATAAATGCAGTCTTGGAGAGCATAAAAATTATTTAAAAAAAACATGAAAACCTTAATTATTCCAAACTTTTGACTGGTAGTTTTCCGCTTAGTTTTAATATAAAATATTATCCCAGCTATTCAGTCACCTGTTTTTAACAATATGAAACACCCTTTTAAAGCTTAGACCCGTTCGCACACATTACGCCGGTCATCAGTGTCCGCAGCGCTCAAGACTTTGGGATGCTGGCCATCTATAGCAGCTGGTCGTGGCTGAAGTCAAGGCGATGCGTTTCCTGCATCCCATATGTTTTTCGCAGGGCTTGCCGTGTTCACGCTCCTCTGAGTGATGGCACAAATCCCATTCATATTTTTATCTCAGCTCTCTCCTCACTGCCATCATCCAGCATTAACCTGGATAATTTGGTCGTTGCTGCATGAATGCGTTTAATATTCATGCATTCGGGGATGCATTTATCCAGAGAGATTTACAGTGTGTTTGAGGTATGATTTTATTATGGCTGGATGGTGTGACACTGTTTACTTTGCAATGGTAGAAATGTCAATTTGTTTACATTCACTTACATCTGAGACAGATGAGTAAACATGGAGTAATGTCAATAATGCAGAGGGGGGTGTGACCCAAATGAGTCAAGATGTTGTTTAAGACAAAAAATTTTTTTTTTGACTATTTTGCTTCCATAATATGTTGTTGTTTTAGACTAGTGGGGAAAAAACATCCAGAATACACATTTAGGTGTTTATTTATAATTATTTTTTTTCTAGCTGTTGACAGTGTTTTCTGATTTATAGAGACATAAATAGAGAAATTTAAAGTTCTCTTTAAAAATCTTTATTCTATGTCAACAAAATCAAATGAATTTTGAACCGGCTTTATCCTGATTTATGCAAATTACTGCATTAAAATCTACATTTACATATTTGATTAGATAGTGTCTAATTTGCAGTGTTATTTTAGTATCGAGGTTTTTGAATCCATTTTCATATTGAAATTTTTGCATGTTTTTGTAATTTAGTAGTTTATCTATCTATTTTCTGTCTGTCTGTCTGTAATTTATATGGTTTTAGTAAAAAAAAAATAATAATAACTTTTTAGTTAAATGTTAACCCTGCTAATTTGCTAATATTTAGCATAATAAAAAAAAGTTTTTATTTTCATTTACATTTAAAGTTTTATTAATTTAGTTGTTTTTTTGGTAATTTTTAGTGTTTTTTGTTATATACGTAGATAGAGAGAGATGCTTTAGGTGTAGTTATTTTAGTTATCAAAGTGAGATGTTTGGAAACTTGCTGAAATATGTTAACGTTTATTTTATTTCAGGTAACAAAAATGTTTTGTTTCATTTTTAGTGAACTATTTAAACAAAGCATTTCAGTAAACTTGTAATAGAGAACATTTTTCTTAATGTACTTTGATCAAATTGGGAAAATATTATATCTATTTGTGATTTATGATGTTTTATTAACAAAGTTCGGGAGGAGCACGTTCAGATAATTAACACGAGTGGAGAGCACTCAGCAATCAATGGTAAGAGGTATATATACACCCAGCAGTCTCACCTCATTCCATTGACAGTTTTGCAGCATCCCTCCACCACCCCTTCTCCACGCTTCTAGTCCTTGGCACTTACATAGGGGGGGAGTACTCTGGGTTCGGGCCGAGCTCGGAGCCCTCCCCCGGACAGCACGCCAAACACGCATTAAACCTTACCCCCCCCCCCCAAATTATATGTAAGTGTGAACTCGTGAATTAACCATAAAACTATTTTAACCATATAATTTTCACCTGTCTGAATGTTGCAACTTGTTGAATTAATACAGAATTCAGCTGAGCATCATAGATGTTTGTATATCGGCTATTTTACAAAGACTTGCTTGACTTTTGAGTAAAAACATTTAGTGCAAAAGATTTTGGTCAAATCGTCCGCTGCTTTTCATCAGTTCATGCATTTCTTTGGGAACTGAACCCTTGACCTTAGTGTTGCACCATCCTAGATTTATTAAACAAAGACCTGTTCGTGAACTAATGGTATTTTACAGATTTGTTGAAGCTGCACTGAGTATCGTCTCATGCAGCGCACACATGACCTCTCGCGCTCTCTTGAAAGAGTAATTGTAGCCCTTCGCGGTGCGCTGGAACATGTGTCGAGAATGATGGCGCTTCCTCGCCGCCTCCTCCAGCCCACGGCTTTAATTAGCTAACGACGTGCACCGAGCTCACGCTTCACAGAGCAACCAATGCAAGATGATATAAAGAGTGAGCAATAGCTGAGCAACTAGCGGCGATTAGATTAGTGAAACGCAAGAAGATGTGATGTAAAGGCCATTTGCTGGTTACCTGAGCGGAACGTGGAAACATAATGCTATTAAATTCACAATAAAACCTTATGCTGAGTGATAAAATACAGATAATGGGACACCGAGCTCCACATAAAGACCAAAGGCTGTGTTTTGTTCAGAGACAGAACATGACGGGAAGCTTTTTAAGCACTGATGCAAGAAAATGAAGAGGTAAAGACATACATTAGGTGTGTAAATCATGCTTTGTGTTTTACTTCACATGCACCTACAGAAGATGTTCAGAAATATAGTTTTGCACAAGTATGCATCTCATAAACCAATGCATAGTGTTTCCAGACAAGCTTTATTGCTATTATTCATAAACCATACACAAAATGTGCACTAATTAATTAACTGGGATTGCTTCTGCTATGTATAAGCAAAAATTAATGTCCTTCTGAAATAATTCAAACATTAATTAAAGGCAAAATTAATAAATATTATAAATTTCTTCTGTTTTTGACTACAAAATATCATGTTTTACAGTTATTAAATAAAAACATAAAAATAAGAAATATATTGCATTAATTCTAATGTACTGTAAAAGAAAAATCAATGACTAAAATAGGATTCTCACTGTATAATTAATATAAATAAGAAATGTATTGCAGCAGTACTAATGAAAAAAAACATTCAATTTGACTAAAACATGTTTTTTACTGTTATTAAAAATAAATAAAATAAGAGACCTATTTCAACATTGCTAATGTACTGTAAATTCTAAAAAGTATGACTAAAATATTTTAAATTTAGTAAGATTATAAAATATTAATTTTAACGTTTTAAAATGAAATTTCTGTAATACTATTGTACTAAAAAATATTTTTGTTACAACTGTAAAATTACGATACTAATAATTATGTCTTAATTTCTTCATTCATTTTCATTCACATTAAACCAAGCTTTTATTTTGGCGGTTTGCCTCAAATGCATATATGCACTGCATGTTTGAGCGCGAGGCATGACACTGTGTTTATTTACACACATGTAGCTCATGATACAGTACACACTTATTTAATACGATCACAGCCTTCATGTTATGACTGTCACATCAGTTTGTTTTATGACTGTCACAATCAATTTTGTTTCGATATATCATTTAACCATACTTAGAAATATGAGAGCGTTCAGACAGCATCTCCCTGTTTTTTGAGTAAAGTCTGTGCCTTTGCATCCAGTTGTTCTCTTCTCAGATGACGTGCCGTGTTGAAGTGTGTGGTGACTCAACTATACCAGCCGACAGTTTTGAATGATTACAGTGTGTAACTGGGTCATCAACATTTGCAGCAGTTTCTTCACTTGTAGCACTTTCTCCCATCAACCTTTTGTACTAGAAAGTCATTGTTCGCCTCCCACTAAATTACAGTTCCCGGGAGCTTTGAGAACTGTGACAGCCGCAGCATAGATGTTCCCGTGGAGGCCGATCATTTCCACGGCTTTTATTGCGTTCAGTTCCACTGTGTTGTGTCTTAATGGAGAATGTCAAACCTCACGTCTCACATGTTGCTGTTATGAAAGAGGTCAATCAGAGTTGTGTAATCTGGACACCTGAGGAAAACAAGTGTGTAAAGGCGGAAACTGCAAGCTTTCTGCATACTGTATCTTACATGCTGTATCATAAGTCAATTTCTAAGGCCTCTAAATTATCAACATCAGTCATCAACTTCGTGTCTTTTTGCTGTCAAATCTTTACTGATTTTTATCAAGCAAATGTAAGAATAACTTTAATATTTCCAGATGAACACTTACTGGACTGAAGCAGCTCAGCTTTACTTGATTCTCAATGAATAATTTTTTAGAAAATTCAGCGAGTCTCAAATCTGATCATCAATCTCTCAATCAATCGCATATGTTTTGAGCCTAGGAGATCAAGTTCAAGTTCAAGTTGAGCTTTATTGATATAGAGTGATGACTAATTTATATAATTTTATGTAAGTAGCCGCTATACTGTCATAAAGATCTCATTGATTTACATTAAAAGCATCAGAATTTCATCAGTTTTTGTCCATATAAATATCAGAATCTGCACCATATTGAATATTTTTGTTCAGTTTGAGTCTCTGAATAAATTTGAGTTGTTTTTCCCTCCATATTGTCACTATGTCAGGCTAGATAAGCTATAAAAGACTGAAAGTTTTGTTGAAATATATAGCTGAGTATTGTCAGCATAACAATGGAAACTAATTCCATATTTCTGATAAAATTACCAAGGGGCAACATGTTTATTGAAAATAGCAGAGGGCCTAAGACCGATCCTTGTGGCACTCCATACTTTACTGCAGTTAAATAAGATGATTCCACATTAAAATAAACAAAGTGGTAACGGTTGTGCAGGTAGGATCTAAATTATCTTAAAGCCAGTCCCTGAATGCCCGTATAGATGTGTAATTGATCTATGAATATGTCATGATCTATAGTGTCGAACACCACATCTATAGTGTGGATCAATTAATGATACTCAACAAAAAGACATACACAAACTTATATGTATGTATTATAGAGAGAGAAGAGAAAGTCTAAAGGTTCAATAAACCATTCCATTTCAAAAATTATATTTTTCAGACCGCTATTTCATATGTCAGGCTATACAGGGTTAAAGCAGTCAGTTTTTAGTACATGTTCGCATTGAACTAATTTGATCTTTATCCTCCTCTGTCTTTCAGTCACCTCTCGCAGTCAAGTTCTTTGGAGGAAGTGCGTGTTGATGTGGATAAGTTCGTACCTCCTGCACCGCGAAAGGTGGAAATGAGACGCGACCCGGTGCTCGGCTTCGGCTTCGTGGCAGGCAGCGAGAAACCAGTGGTGGTTCGATCGGTTACTCCAGGTATTCCAGCTAACCAAGACTGGTTCTTCTGCATGTATTCATACAATTGAGTAATTTCATACAACATGAGCATGACTAAGAAACTAGTCGGGAAGCATAAGTCTCTTCTGCTCGCCAAAGCTGCATTTATTTTAACAGTCACAGAGTAAAAAATTGTGAAATATTTTTACAGTTTTAAATAGCTGTTTTCTATTTGAATATATGTTAAAGTGTAATTTATTGCTGTGATCAAGTTGAATTTTTAGCATCACTACTCCAGTCTTCAGTGTCACATGATCCTTCAGAAATACTGTCACTTTTGACCGATTTAATGCATCCTTGCTGAATAAAAGTATTAATGTCTTAAAACAAACTGACCCTTACCCCAATCTATTGATCTATAGTGTGTACAGACAAGAAAGGATCATGATAGGAAACTTAATGGCCAAATTAAAAGTGCATTATCGTGTTGCATGATGTTCATTGTTTTAGAAAAATGCATATAATATAAACACAAATGTGATGTGTGTTTGTGATGAATGTGCAGGAGGGCCTTCAGAAGGGAGGCTGATCCCAGGAGATGAAATAGTGATGATAAATGAGGAGGCTGTGAGTTCGGCTCCACGGGAACGAGTCATTGACCTGGTCAGGTACTGAACTCCATCAACCGGTTACTGTGTCACTCTTCATCTACTACATGTGTTTTTCAGCTGAAGTCATTACATGCTGACAGACCAGCAGTTTCTGTCTGCAATAACTGTATATACTGTGGTCCCAAAATGAGTGTGAACACCCGAGTCAGATGTCTGAATGTCATTGTATTAGATCAGGGTTTTGCAAACTATCCCTGATTCCATCTAGAGAATTTAATATTCTTTTTGTCTTTTTCCATTATTTTTGGCAGATGTTGTAAGGAGTCCATCATCCTGACTGTGGTGCAGCCGTACCCTGTAAGTCTACATATTGACTATGTTTTGCATGTTAGTTTTTTACTATTTTGGCTAATTTGAGACTGGTTAAATTCTGCAGAAGTCCACAAACTCAATGGAGAAAACACTAATAAAACGTCTGCAGATCAGCATTAC
This sequence comes from Aspiorhynchus laticeps, assembly GCA_023376895.1. NCBI lineage: Eukaryota > Metazoa > Chordata > Actinopteri > Cypriniformes > Cyprinidae > Aspiorhynchus > Aspiorhynchus laticeps. The sequence goes on along the minus strand of CM041799.1, from coordinate 6,223,188 downwards.
TTTAGTTATTTTATGTTGTTTTATTATCAGTGATACACTCTACTATACTATACTATAGTTTTTGTTGATATGTTGAATTTTTACATTTGTCACTAGTAAAAGTGACCAATACTATTATTTAAAAAAAAAAAATGTTTGTAGTTTTTATTAATTTGTATTAGTTTTAATAATTTTAAGTATTTAAACTTAAACTTTTTATTTCAGCTATTTGCCAAGGCACCATTTTTGATTAGTTTTCTTGTGTTTTTGTCATTTTTATTAGTGTTTTGAATGTTCATATAGTTTTTATCCATTTTTATTTATTTGTTTTAATTATTCCAGTACTTAAACTTGTTTTATTTCAACTAGATGCCAAGGCACCATTTTTGTTTTGTGTTTTTGTATTTTTTATTATTATTTTTTTATATACAGTATATTAGTTTAATTTAATTATTTTAGTACTTCAACTTATTTCAGCTACTAGATAGATAGATAGATAGATAGATAGATAGATAGATAGATAGATAACTACTGTTAACATTTATTTTATTTCAAGGGACAAAACTATTTCTTTTTTTATGGTTTTAGTTGACTCTAATAACCCTGCTGCGGATTCCATCTGGATCTGCTTATTAGTTTCTGGCTCAGCTCTCAGGCAGAAGATAATGACTTGATAGCATTGATATTCAGTCATTTCTCTGTTTTTGTTCCTCTGTTATTCCCATCCAGTTGCCCAAATCTGCCTTCATCAGTGCAGCTAAAAAGGCCAAGTTGAAATCCAATCCGGTCAAAGTGCGCTTTGCTGAAGAAGTCATTATTAACGGACAAGTACCTGTAAGTGAAAAATGACACGTTTTGATTAAAAAGCATGTCATATATCACAGTATTTCCAGCTGTTTTAAAGGGTTTATTTTAAGTTTAAAGATCTAAATTGTGTTTTGCAACCCATTTTACTTCCATAATCTGACATCTCTGAGAGGAACCGGATATTCAGTGAGAAGCACTGTAGGGTTTTGATTATAATCATCTGAGATTGATTGGATTGTGAAAAGTGGACGTTATGCACCAGAATAGAGTCATGTGATTAGAATAAGAGGATTGATGTCGTCAGCCGGAAAGTGATTTTAGCTCTGGAGCAAATTATTGCATTGTGATGAAAGATTATGAAGAAGCACGTTACATAAATCAGTGTTCATTCATACTGTATGTCTTAATTAGTGACACAACAAGAGGTTAATGATTAAAAATATGCAGCCGCATGTGTTTTGTGCTGATATCATCACAGGGATGTGAATCACTGACAGATCAGTGAACAGATAAAAGCCACTTTAGTTGTTATTCATGCAGCTCAGAGATATTAGAAACATGACGGAGTGTTTTCATCCGCAGGAGACTGTGAAGGATAATTCTCTGCTCTTCATGCCAAACGTCTTGAAGGTGTATCTGGAAAACGGTCAAACCAAGTCCTTTAAGTTTGACTGCAACACCTCCATTAAGGTATTTCAGCTTTGCAGTATTTACAAATTACTGCTGATGCACCATATCAGCAAAAATACTGCTGTGTATACATTAAATATGGTGCAATAAAATAGTTGTAGCAAGCAAAATTTTTTTTTTTTAAATAATTAATACTATCATTTATCAAGGATGCATTAAATACATTAAAGGTGACAGTAAAGACATTTTTAATGTTACAAAGGATTTCTATTTCAAATAAATGCTGTTCTTTTGAACTTTATATTCATCTGTGAATCCTGAAAAATATACACAAAAATATTGGGCAGCACAACTGTTTTCAACATTGATAATAATCAGAAATGTTTCTTGAGCAGTAAATCAGCATATTAGAATGATTTCTGAAGATCATGTGACACTGGAGTAATGATGCTGAAAATTCAGATTTGATCACAGAAATAAATTACATTCTAATAGATAATGAATGAATGAATGAATGAATGATGCATTTATATAGCGCTTTTATTGTGTATTGCTATACACCCAAAGCGCTTTACAATCATGTGGGGGGTCTCTCCTCCACCACCACCAGTGTGCAGCATCCACTTGGATGATGCGACGGCAGCCACAGCACAACGGCGCCAGTGCGCTCACCACACACCAGCTACAGGTGGAGAGGAGAGAGAGATAGAGCCAATCAAGTGGATGAGGATTATTAGGAGGCCATGATTGATAAGGGCCAGTGGAGGGAAATTGGCCAGGACACCGGGGTTACACCCCTACTCTTTACGAGAAGTGTCATGGGATTTTTAATGACCACAGAGAGTCAGGACCTCGGTTTAACGTCTCATCCGAAAGAAGGTGCTTTTTACAGTATAGTGTCCCCGTCACTATACTGGGGCGTTAGGACCCACAGAGACCACAGGGTGAGCACCCCCTGCTGGTCTCACAAACACCTCTTCCAACAGCAACCTAGTTTTCCCAGGAGGTCTCCCATCCAGGTACTGACCAGCTCAACCCTGCTTAGCTTCAGTGGGCAACCAGTCTTGGGCTGCAGGGTGATATGGCTGTGGCTAATCACATAGAAAATTTGTATTTTTTTTATTCTAATAATATTTCAAAAAAAATTTTTACTGTATTTTTGATCAAATAAATTGCAGCCTTGGTGAGCCCAAAAAAATCTTACCGAGCTCAAACCTTTTAAATAGTAGCGTATTTTATGCAATATTAATTTGAAAGTAAACCAAACATATTTGAAAACAGATAACTGACAAGTCTAATATTACACAAATATACAAAATGTACAAATGTGTACACTTCTGTACGAAAGCAAATATTAATTTCAAAATGAATTACTGACTTGCTTGTAATTTGATTGTTACATTTTAAAATGATCATAATCGGATTACAGTTACTTTATGGATTGTGTGACTACATATCCAAACAATGGCAGTAAATTATTCATAATTTATTGATTCTCCTTAATTCCTCTCTTTTTCTCTACTCCAGTCTGGGAAACACTGATGTAATGTGATATTTAATGCACTTCATGTTGTTGAAAACAAAGTATGGAATATACATGGTACCCAATAATCCCATTTAAATCTATGTGATAAACAAGTTAGTACTTTAAAAGTGATTAAAAAGTAGTCAGAATACATTACCTAAAATGAGTAATCTAATAGATTACTAACTACAATTGTCATCATGTAATTTGTAATCAGTAATGGACTACAACTTCCATAGTTCCACGTCACTATGTCACGTGTTGGCGGTGTTGAACATGAATAACAGTGATGTTCTTCTGTCTGAAAGGATGTTATTCTGACCCTGCAAGAGAAGCTGTCTATTAAAAGCATTGAGCACTTCTCTCTGATGCTGGAGCACAAGATGGAAGGATCTGCAACGAAGCTAATGCTTCTGCACGAGCAGGAGATGCTAATGCAGGTTTGTTGTGAACTACTGAATCTGAGTGACATGCAAAAATAAATTATGCTGAATCTACAAGCAGTTAAATATGATGAGAGAATAGATAGACAGAGTACAGAGAAATATGATCATGATTTCTTGTTTTTTTTAGGTGACCCAAAGGCCGGCCTCCCATAAGATGAAGTGCTTTTTCCGCATCAGTTTCCTTCCAAAAGATCCGGTGGATCTTCTCAGGAGAGACGCTGTGGCGTTCGATTACCTCTACGTTCAGGTAACACGTCTGTGATGTTCAGCTCAGTTTATGGACGTTAGTTTTCAGTCTTTTCTCATTCTCTTCCTCAGAAAAAAATCTCCATATTGTTCAGCCTGATATATCAGAAACCTATAATGAATTTCTTTCACCGTTTGTTTGTTTATCAGGTTTACATTCCTCATGTTTGTTCTTCAGTTATTTCATCCAATGTTTGTGCAATTGGAAGATGCAGTGTAATGCAAAATAATCAACATATGCATGTAATATTGCTATTGTAAATAGTAAGGGAAGATGTGTCACTTTAAAAGTATATAGTTTACAATATAGTTGGCGTTAATGCGGTATAAACAGTGAAGCAAAATGTTGTTTGTTGTCCGGGATTAATATTCAAGGAATAGTTCACCCGAAAATGAAAATGTGCTGAAAATTTACTCTCTCTCAGGTCATCCAAGATGTAGATGAGTTTGTTTCTTCATCAGATTTGGAGAAATGTGTCACTGCATCAGTGTCTCAGCAATGGATGCTCTGCAGTTAATGGGTGCCGTCAGAATGAGAGTCCAAACAGCTGATAAAAACATCACAATAATCCACAAGTAATCCACACCACTCCAGTCCATCAGTTAACATCTTGAGAAGACAAAAGCTGTGTGTTTGTAAGAAACAGATCCACCATCAAGACATTTTTAACTAAAATGCGAGTCCATAATAATGCTTCCTCCTGTGAAAAATAATCTGGTCTGAATCAGGAGAGAAATCTGCACAGATCAAGCAGCGTTTACAGTCCAAAACAGCAAAAATGCATAAACTCCTGTTGTCTCTCACATCAAAATCTAGCCACATATTTGTTTAGAGCTGTTTTGGCTTGCAAACTGTGCTTGATCTGTGCTGATTTCTCTCCTGATTCAGACCATATTGCTTTTTCACTGGAGGAAGAGTTATTATGGATTATGGACTCGTATTTTATTTAAAAATGTCTTAATGATGGATTTGTTTCAGCTTTTGTCTTCTCCAGATGTTAACTGATGGACTGGAGTGGTGTGGATTACTTGTGGATTATTGTGATGTTTTTATCAGCTGTTTGGACTCTCATTCTGACGGCACCCATTCACTGCAGAGCATCCATTGGTGAGACACTGATGCAGTGACACATTTCTCCAAATCTGATGAAGAAACAAACTCATCTACATCTTGGATGACCTGAGGGTGAATAAATCTTCAGCAGATTTTCTTTCTTGGCTGAACTGTTCCTTTCAGTATGTCACATGTGAGAGAAAGGTTACGTCTGCTAAAGCACACTGTGTAGTAATTCTGGTTCTCTGCTCGTCTGAATGCAGAGCTGTAAGGACGTGGTGCAGGAGCGTTTCGGCTCTGAGCTCAAATACGACACAGCGCTTCGCCTGGCTGCTCTTCAGATGTACATCCTGACGCTCAGCACCAAACAAACGCAGAAAGTCTCGCTGAAATACATCGAGTGAGTGTTCAACATTCATGTCTATGCTCACAATTATTAAAGGAGTAGTACAGACAACTATTACAATTGTATGGAGTTGATTTTTTTTTCCCCCTTTTCTTTTCTTCTGTGGAACACAAAAAATTGATTTAGTCTTCATGCAGCTTTTTTTTCTGCACAGTGACTGTCAAACTCTCTAAAGGAAAAAAATGAAAGTAGTCCATATGCACTAACAGGCATTACATAAATTTATTTTACTTGTCAAGCACTTAAAATTTGATAAATGTTCCATTTTAGTCTGTTCCATGCAAAAAACTATCATATAACGTCATGTAAGTAGACTTAGAAGTCAGGGTTATTTATTATAAATGTTATTGTACTTGAAATTAAATAAAATAAATGTTAACAGGAATAAAATATTGTAAAAATTATTTTATTTCAGCTAATTGAATATTTCTTATTTTATTGTTGAATATTTCTTATTTTAATGTAATTTAACTTGATATGCTAAAATAACTAAATCTGAAATAAAAAATACTAAACTATATGAACATAAAAAAACTAACAAAAATTACAAAAGCACAACAAAATTGCTAAAACTTTAACAAAAATTAAAATGAAAAGGAAAAATAAGAAAATAAAAATAAAATTAATAAAAAATAATAAAATGTAATGAAAATTTAAAATTAAACCGAAAATACAGTGCTTTTTTCGAGTGCTTTTTGGTCCTTTATGGAGAGAAACCTTCGCTCTACACTGAGAAAAAATAAATGTTTTTCACTCAGAAATTGCTAGTAAAGTCCACAAATAAAAAAAAAAATGAATTAGATGTGAAATTCTGAAGCACACAAAAGACTGATAGTATTTTCTTGAAAAAACGCACAACAATAATCTTTATTTTACAACTTTGACACATATTTCTCCCATTTTATGGACAGCAGAAGCTCAAATGTTCTTCCTAACCTTCTCAATTTGTGTTTCACCAAAGAAAGAAAATGATTGGGGTTTGATCTGCATGAGGGCGAGTAAAAAGTTTCGGGTGGCGGTTCTTTTAAATGAGAAGAAAAGATGAAAGGTGTTTGACTGTTGTGAAGAGCGTTTGAATTCAGTGTTTCCCGCCGTGTCTTTATAGAAAGGAGTGGGGTCTGGCACAGTTTCTGCCTCCAGCGGTTCTGTCCAGCATGAAAGAGAAGAACATCAAGAAAGCGCTCACACACATCCTGAAAACCAACCAGAACCTGGTGCCTCCAGGCAAAAAGGTGAAGAAACTTTCACAGCTTGATGAACATATGAAAAGTGCAATTAAAATCGATCTTTTCAGCTACCTATGAAAATCCAGATTTTTCAATGCATAATATAATACGCTTTAGGATTTTCACAAGAGCAGCACCAGTGCAATTTCACGAACTGTCACAGCAAAGACTAATACTGTATGTTGTTGAATGTAACACTTTATTTATTTAAAAAACAAATGGGCATATACAAGCATATAAATAGACTTGTAGTTAAATATATACGTTATATATTTATTTATATATTGCTTTTAAACTTTTAGCTTGTATAAGCATATATAAATATTCTATATATCAATTCTGATTTAGATGAATATATATATGTGCATGTTATACTTTTCAAGGTAATAAATATTTATATGTAGTAATTTTTATTTATATTAACAAGTCAGTTATAATGTGTGTATGCATGTTATTTTTAAGTATATTTATATCTGCATATATACAGTATCATACTGAATATGCAAAAAAATTAAATATATTTTATTATTTTTTTTAGAATATAAATGAGCTATAAGCATATAATATCACATTAAATTAAAGCAATGATTAAAATGTAATAAACAATCAGATATAATGTACTGCATTATATTTTATGTTATAGTATTGTGATAAAGCATCTTGTGAGCTCAGTCTGTCTTTGCAAATAAACCTAGTAGAACTTGTTTTTCCCAGAGACATATATTCAAAAAGAAGAAGAAAGAGTGCTCTATTTCTGTGATTTACACTTTCTGTTCCCTAATTCTGCTGGGATTTGTGCTGTGTGTTGAAGCTGACGGCGTTGCAGGCGAAGGTCCACTACCTGAAATATCTGAGTGACCTCAGGCTGTACGGAGGACAAGTGTTCAAGTCCACGCTGGTCGTAAGTGTACAGACACACACAGACACGCTTTCACAGAGAGTCATTACTTCAGCAGCTGAGGCCTTTCAATGCAGATCCAGAGTTTAAAGCTTCAGGTGTATTTCAGAAGAAACAGTCAAGATACTACATTTAAATTTCATAGCATATGAAGTATGTGATTTTTTTTTTTTTTTATATATATATATTTTTTTTAGATTTGCTGTTATTTCTGTTCAGCAAAGATAACTTTATTTCTAATGATTTTATTCTTTAAAAAATGCATATGCTATTTTCCATAATTAACTAAAGATTCAGATTCAAGATTCAAAGCGTTTACTGTCATGTGCACAGCGAGGAAAACAGGTTTCCCTGTACAATGAAAATCTTTCTTTGCTGTCCACAGTGAATGCCAAGACAAGTGCAAAAACTATGTAAAAAATAAAATATACACACACACACACACACACACACACACACACACACACAAACATAATACAAAATAAAATAAAACTATGAAGTAGAAGTAGAAATATAAACTATGTAGATATAGAAGTATGGACTATGTACATCTGTATGTTTAAGTGTACAATATTGACTTATGTGCAAAATAACAGTACAGTAACGTGCAAAAAAAAGAAGTTGAAAGAAGTTGACAGATCAAGGATAAATATTTTTTACTGAGCACTGCAAACATTATAGATTTCACATTAACATATACTCCCCTCTATTATGAAGTACAAAGTAATAATGTAAATATATAGTTTTAGTACATGAGCTTCAGCTGCTGAAATCTGAAGGCGTTTGAAGCAGCTGTTTCACAGCGCTGTATTTGTGATCTGACAGCAAGGAGAGAAACGCACAGAGGTGACTCTGCTGGTCGGGCCGCGCTACGGCATCAGTCACGTCATCAACACCAAAACCAACCTGGTGGCGCTGCTGGCCGACTTCAGCCACGTCAACCGCATCGAAATGTACACGGAGGACGAAAGAAACGTGCGAGTGGAGCTTCATGTCCTGGATGTTAAGGTGCGATGGATAACAATCATTTGTTTGCAGAAAGCATTTGGTTTAATATTTTTCCATCTAATGTGATAACATTCAAACAAGTGCATTACCACAGTTGAACTGCATAACAGTATTGACAACATCCCTTTCATCCAGTTGTGATAATGAAATCATTAATTTTATAATTCATATTTACGATTACATGTCACTTTATAAAACAGTCAAGTCAGTATGCAATATGTTAAGTTTGCTACATTGCTTTGAGTGTGTGAACTAAAAACGTAATATTAATAAATGTAACTATTGAAAAACAGTTTTTTTTATCAGATGCTACTGTTTTTTAAGAGCAGTAAGCTGCTCAAGATCATTTGTTACTGTAATTTTACCACCGCTAAGGGAGTTTTAGGATCACTAAAATCATTTAAACTGCACAGCCTCCCATAGTTTACTGATTATGTATGCATTTCTTCTGCAAAATATTTCTTTCTGTAGCCCATCACACTTATAATGGAATCCAGTGACGCTATGAACCTGGCGTGTTTGACTGCTGGTTATTACAGGCTGCTGGTCGATTCACGGAGGTCCATCTTCAACATGGCGAACAACAGTAACACTGCAGGTAAGAGCATGCACATGAACTAAACAATATAACAGTTCATTTATCAGCTTGAAATAGTTGCTTATTTATTAAAGACAGTGGTTCTCAACTCAAAGTAGCACCAGCAAACTTTATTTATTTGTTATAATTATGTAACAAAAATACAACTGTTCATTATTAGGTTATGTTAGTACATTGCAATACTATTAACAATACCTTTGGTTTTAATAATGCATTAGTAAATGTTAAAATTAACATCAACTAAGAATAATAAATGCTAACTAATGTTAGCAAATGAAAACGTATTGTTATATTTTTAAAAATCTAAATTAACATGCAAGATGCAAATTCAAATCATAATTCTTTTTCCACTTCATAACTATAGTTTTTATTGAAGAACATACAGTTCTTGAAACTTCTGTAATCAAAAAAATAAATCATGATTAAATTTATTTAATATACTATATAAACACTTACTGTCATAATTACAGCAGAAGTGCCTGACAGATATATTTTGGCCAATATAATGGAATATTTTTGGCCAATATAATGGGCCTTGGAATATTACACTGGGCAATGGGGTCATTTGAATCAAAACGTTTAAGAAACCCCTTATTTAAATTGTTTTGATGTGAATCTGATACTTTAATAACATGCCTTTTTTGTTTACGTCTAAGGACAAGACTCAAGGGTCAAGCACAACTACCAAGCAATCGACTGGAATTACGGTTCCTGCAGTGCATGTGACGAGCCCCACCCCGAATACACCATCTGTGGGCGAAGAGAGTTTGATATTTCCCCCACTGTCTCCGAAATGCACCAGTTGCAGCATCGCATGCATGGGGATGAGAAAGCTGAGCGGGCGAGCAGAGCAAGCCACATGCATCCTCAGCCCTACTTCAGTGTCCCAAAAGGCAAACCTCAAGAGTCACCCAGAAGCGCCAAGGTGTCCTTTATATTTGGCGAGCCTGCGCTGGACTCTGTGAACCCTCAGAACTTGGGATACCAAAGACTGATGGAGGACATCCCAGAAGTGCTGGAGGAGCACCGGTACATGTACGCGCAACAGAAGGACTACAAGCCGCTGGAAGCGTCACTGGAGGTCGATGGCTTCCAGTACGGTTCCCACATGGTCTACGGCGACGCTAAGATCTTCGGTACGACGGAAGGCATCGAGGAGCCTTTGCTGCGTGATATCTGCTACGCCGAGACTACGGATGACGCCGAGGACGACGACGACATTAGTTGTGAGGAGGACATGATGATGATGATGATGGGGGAGATGAAGGACAAGGTGAACTCTCTCCTGTCGCTCTCAGAATCTAGCGACGACATTATTGACCTCACTTCGCTTCCGCCGCCACCAGAGGGCGACGACGAGGAGGACAGCGATGACCTGTTGCAGTCTCTGAACTTGGCGATAGCCGCTCCGCCGCCAGGGTTCAGAGATAGTTCGGATGAAGACGATCACCAAGAGCGAAAAGGCTTAAAAAACGACATCCCTGTGTCGCTGATCGATTCGGTTCCGACACAAGTGGCCGGTGGGACCGAGGAAGTGTTCAATGACGCCGTTGTCTCAACACTACAAGCTCTGGAGGCCTTGGCGGCCTCTGAGGAACAGTCTCATCCACAATCGGACAATAGTTCAGGTTCTTACACTATTGTAACGTTTATTCATTGACATTGACCTTCCAGCCATTCCTTTCTTTTGGTTTTGTTTCTCCGTATTTCATTGTCTTCAATGCAAACCCCCATGTATTGTGTGTGCATTTGTTTTATTAGAAATGTAATTGTGATCTCATTATGATTTGTGGTTCATTTTTGTTCATGTATTTCATTATTTATGTTCTTATTTGTTGCATTTCATAGCCTTCAACATTTTGTACAAATAAACTATTTTAAAGTATACGTGTGTATGGTGTGATGGCTAAAATGTTTGTCTCTTTGTGACACACAGGTGTAGAAATATCTCGGTCCTTTAGCCCCGAGTCCTGTTCTGATTCTGGGAATGAGACAAATTCGTCTGAAATGACGGAGAGCTCAGAGCTGGCCGCAGCTCAGAAACTCTCCGAAAACTCTCTGAAAATGTTAGTAGCCACGGCCGAAGGGTACCAAACTCTAGCTGAAGAGGAGACCGAGTTTCGATTGGTGCCGTGTGAGGTCCGGGCGTCTCTAGACGACTCCCAGTCCGCTGCGGTTGCCACTCTCCGTTCGGACCACTTCGAGATGGAGCCAGAAACAATGGAAACCAAGTCGTTGACGGACTACTTCAACAAAATGCACAGGGACGTGATGATGGGAATGCCGCAGGGGAAGATCGATGAGCAAGATTGTGGGATGAAATCAAGCGCCCAAGCGGAAGCCCGTCAGATGAACATCACAGAATCAGAGGATCTTGTTGGGATGTACAACAATTTCAATGGACGAGATTTCCAGCGTTCAGGTCCCTTTGACTTGGAAAGGATGTCTTATTCATTTCAAGAAAGCAATCAAAGATTGCATATGATTCTGAATAATAAATCTGAAGAGCACATTTACTCTGAGGTGGTTGGCGACGGCGGTCCGTTGCATGCAGACAGGGTAATGCAAAAAGTCAGTTTGAAGGACTCGATAGACTTGAACACAAGTTCCCCCGCCAAAGAACAATTTATGATTGAACGAGCCCGGAATGAACATCAACAGAGCAAGGCAGCTTCATCCGAACAAGAAGTGACACGGTTATACGAGTACCACTTGTCCAAAAGGATGTCGTCTTTACAGAGCGAGGGAATTCATTCCCTCCAGAGTTCCCAGTGTTCGTCCATCGATGCCGGCTGCAGTACGGGAAGCAGTAGCTGCGTGACGCCAATGGACTCTCCTCTGTGCACGGTGGATAGCGTCCATCTGCATGGAGAGTCCTCTCTAAAAGCTCTCGGATATCCAAATCAGACCGTAGATGGAACGTTTTTGCGGAAGCACCACGGACAGGCAGGCCAAGAGTCAGGCCGAGAGGGATGCCAAAAGTTGCCCAAGATCAGAGAAACTACAGGTACTGCAAGCTTGAAAGTTTAAGTTGTCAAATGTGATATTTAACTAAACTAATGACACCGTTATCTATCTGTTAATTTTTGCTATGTAGAAACTGCAAAGCTTGACCATGTGAAGTTAGATACTCACATTGTTGGTCAGCAGCTGAGTCATTTAACATTTAGTTGGAGCTGGTGAGAAAGTTAAGGGTTTTTGTAGCCTTCGTCTTTATTCAAACTGAAGCTAACCTAATTTGACTAATTTTCCCACATATTGTTGGGGAAACTTCCCTAAAACTAGCATTTCAAGCTGTAAGCTGATCATACAGTGCTTGTAAAAAGTATTCACACCCCTTGGCTATTTATTTTTCTACAACATGGAATCTGGGATTTGATCAACTAACACAATATCCTTTCATATCGGAGTGAAACCTATTTCTATGTAAACATATATAACAGTTATTAATCAATAATTTGCGTAAGTATTCTAACTTTTGCATTGTGTAACTAATGGTAAAAATACAGTTCCACTGAAATATGATACTACTTAATCGTGAAACTGTATTTGAAATTAATAAGAATCAATAAATTCTCATACAAAAAAAGCACAAATTACGTTTGTGTTGAAGAGCCATTAAAAAGAGATTTATTGAAATAATGTTGTCTCTTGAAATGTAAACAAGTCTAAATGTCAAAGTTATCATATACTGTATGTCTAAAGAACTGAAGTTTGTCAGGTAAAACAAGAGCTTATTGATACAATTCAATCTGATATTTTATTCCAACCATTACTCCTGGTTGGAGGCTTCCGTAAATATTTAGTTTATGAATAGTTGTTTCAACTAAATTTACAGGTGCAATGGAAAAAACATTTAGTGCATACAGTAAGTTGTAACTTAGTACTCCTTAGTCAAAACTAGGGTAAGTTGTAACTTGCACCCAGATGGTGCAACTGGCCACTAAAGGACATAAATGTTGTTTTGAAGTCTTTCCTGTGTATCTTTGGCTTTGTGCTGGGGGTCTTGCTGGAAATCTGATTCTCCTTGAGTTCAGGTGTCTTGCTGACTCCTATATTTTGCTGCATTCATTTGGCCCTCCAGCCTCAAAACCTTCAAAAGATCCTCACAGCATGATTCACTGTGGAGATGGTGTATTTCAGATTATATAATGTTGTTTAGTCTGATAGGTTAGTCTTCTGGCATATCTGTATCTGAGATACTGCATGACGTTTTTTAACAGTAGCTTCTCTGCAGCGGCAGCAGCAGTTGTTATTTGCACAGTCTGGAGCTTGTAACATTGGTCTCTTGGTGTCCTCCATCCGTCTCCTCCTTGCACGATGACGCACAGTTTGAGGACGCCCTGCTCTTGGTGTATTTACTGCTGTGTCATATTTTCCCATTTCTTAATTATCGATTTAACTGCTACTCCAAGGGAAGCTCAATGACATGGAAATCCCTGCCTGGTGCTTTTCAATTACTGTTTCATAGAGCTGCGTGGAGGTCTTTTCTTCATAGTCTTCACTCATTTATGCTACAATCAATTGAAACTCCTTGAGTACACAAAAGCTATTTAACTAGTTATTTGACATGCAATAAAAAGGTTGCAACAGTGATGAATTCTGACATTATATTAAAAGGGGGTGAATACTTATGCTAATTATTGTAGATTACTTACATGGAGATGTATTTTCACTTTTTTTTTTTTTTTGCTGACCAGATTTTGTACTTTGTGATTCTATGCAGTAAAACAACAAAAATGGAAAAAGTTCAATGGGATGTCAATACTATATATAAGCATTGTCATTTAACTTAAAGTAGATAAACTGCATTTAAAGGGTAGTTCAGCAAAATGTAAAATTGTAATTTACTACTTTCAAGAATGTTGGTAACCAAACAGTTGCTGGTAGCCATTGACTTCCGTAGTATGGAAAAAAATACTATGGAAGTCAATGCCCATATTCTTCAAAATATTTTATTTTGTGTTCAACAGAGGAAAGGAATTCTAAATGGTTTGCAATAACATGAGGATGGGTAAATTTATTTAAATTTTTGGGTGAACTATCCCTTCCACTACCGTTTTAAAATGTAGTTAGCTACACTTTTAGTTAGTAATGAAAAGTAGCTAACTACATTTAAGGGTACAGTGTTTTTGTGTTGTGAAAATAGCTGTGGAAATGAATTAAAATGATGTTTAATATTGATTTAAAAGTGAAACTAGTCATTCTTCAGAGTCAGTGTGCTGTAATTCTGCTAAAAAAAAAAAGTCAGATTGCAATGCTATACAGTACCATTAGTGGCGCAGACATGGACCACTTCACCTTCAAATCAGGAATTACTATTTTGCAGATTTTAAGATTTAGGATGTAATTAGAATTTCCTGATTTGGAACATTAAGCCTTGTGTAGAACGTTTCCGAAGTATCCTGCCCAGGCTTATCATTGACGTCATTCATTTCAGTCATTACCTTATCATGCTGAATCAGGATGAGCAGGAACTTTGAGGGGATTTCAGATATCCAGAAGCATGAAATTACGAGACTGAATACTGGCCGACTAATTTATCCCTCTCTTTTTCCTCCCCCAGTGTAGCATTCTGCAGATGGAGATAAAACGGAAGCATCATCGTCGTCTTTCACGATATTTCCATATTCATACATAGCACAGTTTCCTATGTGCCAAACCAGAGGTGATCGGAGGTCTTGAATGCTTCCCTGTTTATTCTTGCACTTGGCCTCAAATGACCCCCGCTCTGGTTGCCTCAGGGAGGCAGAAAAGGAATCTTAAGACAACTATTGGCTCAGGGAGCATTGACACTTTTTATGGAAACTGGTCGTAATCACCCAATCAACCCTTGAAAGAGCCGATTACAACACTGTCATTCCCAAAGTCAACATGAAACACAAAACCCATTTGGCTTCCATTAATGTGATGTATCCGCCAGAACTGGGTTATGAAAAGTAGGCATTTTGTGCCAGAATGGTTGGAGGGAAGGAGTTGGAATGACACGAATGTACATTAAGAAAGTAAATGGGATAAAATTTTGATTTCTTGTTGACTTTAATCTTCTGAAATGGAAGCGAATGACAGATGGTTTGACGTTACAGAAGTCAGCACAGAAAACAAGTTTAAGACAACAAGCTTTGGAACAAGGCAAGTCCATCTCCTGATTCCTTTGGAGGACACACAATCCAGGCATAAGAACTGTGCATTGCTCTGAGAAATTCTTGCACTGGTCACTTAATATGTCTCTTTTAGCCACACTCTCTAAGACTGCATGTGCGGGGCTTTTATGCTCTGAGGATTTTTTGTTAAGCAGCAAAAGGACATTTCGGAGCGCTAGTTGGAGCGATTCGGGAAGTCACTTTATTTACTTTGTGTGGAAGCTTTGGAAAGCTATTTTGATGACCAAAGCAAAACTTAATTTGCATTCGGTACGCTGTTATTTGGTTGCAGCAATGGCCATATGTCGAAAATCACTGCTTTTATTTAGCCATAGTTAAGCCATATGATATCACGCATACTGTACGTTTGTCATGAAGATCGAGATAATCCGGCCATTACAATCCACTGTGATAACAGTGCTTGTGTATATTTTGTGTAATATGTAAAATGAAAAGGAAGTATTCTACAATACATTTTTATTGACGATATATATCACAGCACCTGATAGACACATCCGTTTTGTTCCATGTGTTTATTTTAGTCTTCATACCAGAAGAGCTTCACATTCAAAAATAAGATAAAGTTAAGCCACTATATGATCTGTAAACTGTAATTCTGTTCTCAACTTGCACCGTTTCATTTGCTGTTCTTATTTGACTGGCTAATGCATACATTTACTTAAACAATTTAAAGTCAACATGAAGCGTTGTTCTCAGTCCATTTTAACTACTGTCATCTGATGTATTTCCCAGTGTAATGTCTTCAAGAAAAGTGTAGGACAGAATTTATCCATGATTTGCTGGAGAGAGTGGTTGATAAATCGTTTTTGAGGTGAAGTTACCACATTTTGCTGAAATATTATTATTATTATTATTATTATTATTATTATTTATTTAGAATAACCTGCACTTAAGAATTGTTCACAGTCAGACCAGGAAAGTAATTTAAGAAAGTAAATAGGTCCATTTTGATTTCATGTTGACTTTAAATAATAATCGTAATGTATTTTATTTGAATCATCTTCATTAAATATTTCAGCTTGAAAACTGATCTCGTGCTGTCTTTCTTTTCTTAGCGAGTCATTTTATTTCCTATCTTATGCCAGTAATTAATTTATAAATAGCATGTGAATTACATTGTTTGAAATGTTCTTCCTCTTTCTATTCTCTAACTTTTCTTCCTGTATTTGTGTGCTGAAGAAGCAACTATTATGTTGGGCAGAGAGAATATTTTTGATCATTTCATAATTGAAGTGCTTCACTTTTTCTGGTTTTGCTTTCATTTATGAGGAAATCATAGCAGAACTTGAGCAAACCCCTGACATTGTTTTGCTTAATCTCTAGTACAGAAACCCGTCCCTTGAGATAAAGGATGAAAGTAATGATGTTCCTCTTTATGGTGGTGTTTCAGTGACAATATTATTCTAATAACATATAATTCATCCATTATACATCATAAAAAATGTAAGATAACAATGCTGATAGGTAGTAGTTTGGTAATATAATCACTTTGCAGAATTACAAGGAAAAAGATTCCGAACAACTTTGTTTGCAAGGGGAAGTTACCTTTAAATATACCCACTCTCACTTTTGTTTGTAATTTTTTTTTGTGGTATTACATTGGTCAATAACACCTGTTCTTCAAGTAGCACAGGGTGTGCAACTTGAAAAACCAGCAAAAGTACCGAACAACAAGTCACGAACGTCAAAAAAGAACCCCAGGTCTGATGAAGATGGTGAGTAATTGAATATTTATTTCATTTACAGTATTCAGCTCTCTCCTATAGTGATTGTGTCTCATAACAAAGATGCTCTGAGGTAGATACTGAAAGTGCTTTTTTTCTTAATATGCAGCTAATATATTCATAAAATGTTAGTTTATTTCCTGAATGTTTGATTTTTTTTTTTCATATATTTAAAAACATGCCAGAAATATCAGCTAAACCAAAATCTTTTTATTTTAAATTTTGTGCACTGATTTGGGGGAAAATGTATGTAGTGGAGTTACTGTAAACATGTAAAATGTGTTAAACAGGGTAGATATGTGGGCAAAAAAACATTGTCATTTATCAAGCTAATGCCATAAATCTGAATCCAGCTAAATTTAATTTAACACAGATGGAGCTCATAATATCATAATCATATCCATTGCTAAAGCTCACAAAAAAAAAAAAAAAAAAAAAATACTTCATACACTCTTATGGTACCTTTTCAAAATGTAATGTGTACCATTTAGGTACAAATATGCACAATTTAGGGGTACATAAGATACAAATGTATATATTTTTGCAAGGGTGCCTCCCCACTGACAGCTATTTGCCTTTTTAAGTTTGTGAATGACTCATGAGTCTATTGTTTTATCGTTATTCTACATTTTAACACACACTATCTTCCTCTTTCAGATGACAGAGAATACATTCATCATCTTTGCTGGTCTCATCTCTTTGCTGGATGCAGCCGAGTGGTACCCCAAAAGTCTGAAGTGTGATGTTTCTCTGGCTAGTAACGGGAGCGAGGTCACCGTCAACTGCACTGAACGAGAACTAACCGAAATTCCTTTGGGAATCCCAACGAATACCACCAACCTGACCCTAACGATCAACCACATACCCCATATTACGAACGATTCTTTTCACAAACTGCAGAACATCACTGAGATCGACCTGCGCTGCAACTGCGTACCAGTCAAGGTCGGTCCAAAAGACCGCGTCTGCACCAAGAGCTTGACGATTGACAACGGCACCTTCTGGAAGCTAAAGAACCTCAAGTCGCTTTATTTGGATGGTAACCAGCTGTCCAGCATACCCAAGGGCCTTCCTCCCAACATAGTGCTTCTGAGTCTCGAGGTCAATAGTATTTATTCAATCCTGAAGGAGAATCTGACAGAACTGACAAATATCCAAACACTGTATCTCGGCCAGAACTGCTACTTCCGGAACCCGTGCAACACATCATATTATATTGAAAAGGATGCATTTGTGCAGCTTGACAAGATGACTTTGCTTTCTCTGAAGTCTAACAACTTGTCCTACATCCCCCACCAACTACCATCCAGCCTCAAAGAGCTGTACCTGTACAACAACAATATTCAGACAATAACAGAGATGGACTTTCACAACCTGACGGAGCTGGAGATACTGGACTTGAGTGGGAATTGTCCACGTTGTTATAATGCACCTTTCCCATGCGTTCCATGCCCAAATAATTCTCCCCTTCAGATACATCCAAACTCCTTCAAGACCCTGAAGAACTTAAAGACTCTTCGGCTTCATAGTAATTCTTTAACGCACATCCCTTTGGAGTGGTTTCAAAACCTGACTCAACTTAGTCTTCTAGACCTCTCGAGCAACTTTTTGGCTAAGGAGATAACATGCACCTCCTTTCCTTCGTTGTTGCCTAATCTGGAAGAGCTGGATCTGTCTTTCAATTACGAGCTCCAGGTGTATCCTACATCCCTCAACCTTTCAAGATCATTCCATCACCTTAAATCTCTGAAGGTCCTAAGAATCAGAGGGTATGTGTTTCAGGAACTCAAGCAGGAAGACATCCAACCATTGGCTAATTTAAACAAACTGGAGCTCATTGATCTCGGCACAAACTTCATAAAGATAGCACATCTCAGCATCCTGAGGAACCTGAAAAGCTTCAAAATCATCAACTTGTCCGACAACAAAATCTCAATGCCTTCTCAAGGAGAAACTTTTTTTCCAACCACAGAGAAAACCATTACAGTTCTCCAATGTCGCAAGGTGCACAGTACCACAATGGAGAAGTGAAGGATATGCACTATTTCCTTTATGACGAATTTGCACGCAGCTGCAAATACAAGGACAAGGAACTCTGGATTTCAAGTCCTTTCAACAACGAATGTAGTTCCTTTGGAAAAACGTTGGATATTAGTAGGAATAACATCTTTTTCCTTCATTCTAGATTTTTGGATCTTGATGAGCTGAATTGTTTAAATCTATCTGGGAACGCCATGAGCCAGAGTTTGAACGGTTCTGAGTTTGTCCAGTTGAAGAATTTACAATATCTAGACTTTTCAGACAATCGTCTGGATTTGATGTTCTCTTCAGCATTTCAGGAACTGAGCAGCCTGGTGGTTCTGGATATCAGCCGTAACAGCCATTACTTCGTGGCTGAGGGTTTAACTCACATGCTGAATTTTACAAAGAACCTGGGTAAGCTGAACAAATTAATCATGAACGATAATCAAATCTCGACATCTACCAACACGGAAATGGAGAGTTTTTCTCTGGAGCATTTGGAGTTTAAAGGCAACCGTCTTGATATGTTGTGGAGAGACGGAGACACGAGGTATGCCAATTACTTTAAGAAACTTCTGGCCTTGAAGTCTCTTGATATCTCTCACAACAACCTAAACTTCATCCCACTAGGTGTTTTTGAAGGTCTTCCAGACACCCTCACAGACCTGTACATCACTAACAACCGGTTAAAGTCATTTCATTGGGAGGGCCTAGTGTACCTTAAAAACCTAAAACTGTTAGACCTCAGTGAGAATCACCTGACAGATGTTCCTGCATGCTTGTCTAATTATACAAAATCAATCCAAACTCTGGTTCTACACAAGAACAATATTGTGAAACTGACTCCCAGTTTTCTTAAGGATGCATTCAGCCTCAAGGTCCTTGATCTCAGTTACAATCGCATCCAGTTCATCGATGAGTCGAGTTTCCCAGCAAATGTTATAGACCAGCTGCAGACCCTTTACTTGAACAACAACCGGTTTGTGTGCTCTTGCAATGCCACGTGGTTTGTCCGATGGATCAACAGGACATCTGTGAACATCCCGCGCCTCGCAATGGACGTCACCTGTGCTTCACCAAGTGCCCAAAAAGGTCAAAGTGTGATTTTCCTCAACATCCAAGCCTGCCAACACAACTCCCTATCCATCATCCTCTGCATTTTACTGACATCTGTGATTCTTAGCATCCTCACGCTCACCATCTCCAGCCATCTCTTTCTTTGGGATGTTTGGTACATCTACCACTTCTGTTTGGCCAAATTCAAGGGATACCGTCGGCTTTCCTCCAACAGCACCGTCTATGATGCCTTTGTCATCTACGATACGACTGATCAAGCCGTTCACGAGTGGGTCATGCAAGAGCTTCGCATTCAACTGGAAGACAAGGGTGACCCGAGGATGCAACTCTGTTTGGAGGAACGGGATTGGGTTCCTGGATGTCCCCTCATTGAAAACCTTTCCCAAAGCATACAGTTGAGTAAACGCACGGTTTTCATTCTGACTGGACGATACATCAAGAGCGGCAGCTTCAGGACAGCGTTTTATTTGGCCCACCAGCGACTCATGGATGAAAGGAATGATGTTATCGTACTGATATTCTTGGAGAAAATACCTTGTCATTCCAAGTACCTCAGACTGAGAAAGAGGTTGTATAAAAAATCAGTTCTCGAGTGGCCGAGGAACCCTCAAGCGCAGAGGTACTTCTGGTTCAGTCTCAGAAGTGTCATGGCAACTGGGAGTCAGCAATACAACAAACTCTTCCAGGAAACTCTGTGATTGGGACACACTCCATGGACTGGCTGACGCATCTGAAGCTTTAAAGCTTTATTTTTGCATTTGAAAGCTTCTTCCTCAAAACCACCTTTAATGTAATGTTGGTAGACTTTGTTTTACAAATAAAAATAACAATGGAGTTTAACGCATACACTTTCATTCCTTGGTAGTTGACATATATTTGGAAAGCTGACTTGATTGTGCTTCAATTAAAACAGAATTTTGCTTATTATTTTGAATGAATGAATGAATGAGGCATTTATATAGTGCTTTCATTGTGTATTGCTGCACACCCAAAGCACTTTACAATCATATGGGGATCTCTCTTCAACCATCACCAATTTTATTATGTATGCAGGTTTTATGAAAATAATAATAATAATAATAATACTTTTACAAATACTTTATTTTATTGATCATTTTACTGTTATTATTATTATTAGTAGTAGTAGTAGTAGTAGTAGTAGTAGTAGTAGTGTGTATATATATACATATTCATAGCAGTGTTATTTTATTATCATTTATATTTGAGGTTTAGTTTATTTTAGTAGTATGTAGTAGCAGTTTTATGCTAATTAAAGTAATTTTATGCTTACTATAAATCCTTACAGTCATTTCACCAATCAGGATGCTAATCATGTTTTTCTGTTGTTGTTGTTCTTGTTGTTGTAATGTTGTTTTTAAATGTCCAGGTCAAATTATTGTCATCTTAAATTACAATGTTTTTATTAATCCTGTCATCCAAACTAAAATTCCATCATATTTTAGAAATGGCTGTTTTTCTGGAACAAAGGATTTTCAAATCTCATGCTAACAACTCAGTGTACAGTAAGTATATTTCAGTTTATTCAAAAATGAAACACTGCAAGGCATCTGCTTTTCCCCTGGTCTCCAAAGACGTGATACCCAGGGTCCTCGTGGGACCGGTATGAAAGTGATTAAAAGAGAAAACCACAGCAGCATGTCATTGCCTTAAATATGAAGTAACGAAACAAAAACTGTATATTCTTAGATATATTTAATGATATAAGTAGCCTTGATCTATGGGTAAAATAACAATTTCACCTCTTTATAATGTCACAAAAACAGAATATATGTGCTTGTGTTAATGAAGTAAAAATAGTTATATAGTTGAATTATACAGTGCCCTAAATAAGAATTGAATTTTTAGTAGCACCTGAAGCCTTAAAATATAATTAATTATAAAAGTATTTTAATGCATTAATTTTGCCTTGTAATGCATCCTATAATGAACTGAATTATGTCATGAATAATTGCAACCACAGTTTTAAAACCTTGTGATACTTATCTATTCATTGTTACACCTTTAAATTATAATGCATTGAAACATGACCAATTTCAAATGTAACAAGGAATCTGCAAATATTTTAATGCATTTTAACTTTGTCAAAACACTTTATGACAAGATATAATTCATTACAATGTACATTATGAATACTTTTATAATGCATTATCCATAAAGGCTTTGTGTTACTAAATTTTCATCATAATCATATATAGTGGAAATCCCCAGTATACAAGTGCATTTTATATGCTATTATACTACTGTAATTTCACAGAGAATATGCAAATAGGCAATTTGTTGTTCTGCCTAAATCAATAACTTTAGAAAAATACTGTTTATTAAATTTCAAGTTATAAAGATGAAGTGTGTAATTTCTGTGGTAGTAGTGTCACCAAACGGAACCGCTAAAAATAACACTCAAACAAACAGCTTTACAGTGACCACAGTGTCAGCGTTTCATTTCTATAAGGAAATAAACCTGCGAATGTTTAACTTACAGTGACTCTGCACATTACAGTGGCATATAGTGATTCTTGATATGGGAAACTGTTCTTACCACTGAAAAAATCCACTTCACCTTTAAAATATATCTCCATACCTTGAACTACAGATAAATAATGAAGCAAGCGGAGTATAAACCTGATATTGAAAACACTTGGATTGTGTCTTGAAATTAAATTATGATTTGGGGATATACAGAGAAGGACTCCTCCAGTTTCTATTTCTAAAGAGAGCCCCTGTAACGTTTGTAAATGTGCATGTGATCTGTGCCAGAGAAGAAGGAACAATGTAGGCAGAACTTCCTCACTTATTCTGGCAACTGACGAAACCACTTTCATCTTTGTGGCTGAACTGATCCACACAGCAACCAGTGAGATGTGACTACTGAAAAAAAACCATCAAACAAACAGCATTAAATAGAAACCGAACGATTTATATTAGTCAGTGGACTGCCAGGTGCCGATCAAAGCAGCATTTAGAGCTGTTAGTTAAAATAATCTTTAACTGTTAAACCAAAACTTCCTGTTTCCTAAATGCAACTGTGTGTGCATTACCAGACGCCGCTTATGTTGGGTCTACGCACTGCATAGCTTGAACCGGGACATTAAATAGACATTGCTACCATGGTAAGGAAGTGCACTTTATTCAATTAAAGAGCTAATATTTATCTTTGCTATATGGTTATTCATTATGTATGATATATAATTGATTTTTAAGGAAATGAGCTTGGATGCAAGTGTATGGCTTTTATAGTCTTGTGCATACGCTGTTCATGGTTATGAAGACAATTGCATGTCATGCACATTAAAATGCATTGCTTTAGTCATTTTGGTGTAGTTCACCAAAATGTATTGTCGATTTGCTATAATAATAGCTCAGTTTTATTTTCCCACCGGTAATAAAATTAGATGCCTTACTCTTAGACTTGCATAAGCTATTCATGGTTACAAAGACAATAAAAATGCATTGTTTTAATAAGCTAAAAATGTTTTTGTCACAATTTGTCATATTGCTCCATGCCGTTTAACAGCTCTGTGTTTCATATCCCACAGGTGATAAAATTAGACGTCTGGCTCATCATGACACTGAAGATCACACTAGCCTTTTGTCAAATGGACATGACGAGTCTGAAGACTCAACCCTGCGATATACATGAAAATGTAACCACTATGACAGTTGTGGTCGACTGCCATGGACGTGGACTCAAAACGGTACCAGCATTCTTACCAAACACAACCAACCTTGATCTATCTGAGAACAAGATCAAGAACTTAACATCAGCAAATTTTCAAGACCTGGTGAATCTGACCAATCTAAATCTAAACTGGCTGAATAAGAATAGGGACGTTCTGTTCGTCGGTAGGGTGTTTTCGAATTTGACCAAGCTACGTATGTTGGAGCTCAACGGGATCGGTCTAAAGGACGTACCAAAAGATATTCCAAAGAATCTGCGAGAACTAAAGCTGGTTGAGAACAAGATCACCCAGTTAAACTCAACATCCTTCAGGCATGTGCAAAATCTGTCACTCATTTACCTTTCGAGAAACTGCTACTACTGGAATCCTTGCTCAAGATATTATCAAATAGAAGACGGAAGTTTTTCTGTCCTGACCAGGTTGAAACATCTTACTATGTCTTACAACAACATAACTCAAGTTCCTAAAGGATTACCTGTGTCATTGAAGACACTTGAGCTTGCTTCAAACAGAATATCATACGTTGGAGAGCACGATTTCCAAGGACTCGACAATCTGATGAGTCTAAAAATCCAAGGGAACTGTCCACGATGTCATAATGCTCCATATCCATGCATTCCGTGTAAAAATGATTCCATTGTAATTCATCCACGAGCCTTTGCTGGCCTCGGAAAGCTGCGGCTTCTGCACCTCGCTGGGAATTCGCTCAAGAAAATCGATCCTACTTGGTTTGCAAACATCTCAAAGCTCGAGGAACTCTACCTGTCGTTTAATTTCTTGTCAGGTCCTGTTCAAGATGATGTTTTCTTGAGTAATCTGCCACTGCTGAGAAAACTCGATCTCTCGTTTAACTACGCTCTCAAGGCTTACCCCCCCACGGTTACACTATCGCCCAGCTTTGCAAACTTAACCTCGCTGAGGACGCTGCACCTTCAAGGCTTGGTTTTTAAAGAAATCCAAAATGAGACCTTCAGCTCTCTGTTTGGTTTACAAAATCTGTCGGTGTTGGATGTAGGAATAAACTTCATTGTCCGTGCACAAGCAAACGTATTTGAAAAATTTCAACATGTGAAACTAATCTATCTTTCAGAAAACAGACTTTACCCGGTGACCGTAAATGGGGAGTTGCCTAAAGACACAGGCGTTGGTTTAAAATCTTCATCCATGATGCCTTCCATGTCAGAACCTTATCCTAAAGGAAATTCGTTTGAAGTTGCAAAAGCTCTCGTAAAACCAGAGTGCTACGCCGCCGGTCGTGTGTTGGATCTCAGCCGAAATAACCTGTTCTTAATTACTCCTAAACAGTTTGAGAGTTACGGGAACATATCTTGCCTCAATCTCTCAAGAAATGGCTTTGCCACGGCTCCCAATGGATCTGAATTCACATCGCTCCCAGACCTCAAATATCTGGACTTGTCCTTCAACAAAATTGACCTGGCATACGATTACGCCTTCCGAGAGTTACAGCGTCTTGAGGTGCTAGATCTTAGCTACAACCCCCATTACTTCACTGTGCAAGGTGTGACGCGCAATTTGAACTTTCTCAAACATTTGCCCTCTTTGAAAGTGTTAAATATGAGCTCCAATAGCATCTATACATTAACCACCAAAACCATGTCAAGCAAGTCTCTTCAAGAGCTGCAATTCCAGTACAATAGCCTCGGCAAGATGTGGAGGCTAAAAGACAGAACTTACGATAGGCTGTTCGAACACTTGACCAATCTGACCTATCTTGACATATCCTATAACTACATTGAGAAGATCCCTATTAGGATTTATAAAAATCTTCCCAGTAGCATTCAAAGGTTGCGATTAAGCCAGAATCACCTGTCGAACGTTAGCTGGGAAATGTTGAGACAATTCCCTCATCTCCGAGAGCTCATTTTAAGTAACAACAACATCGATAAAATATCTAGTAACTTGTCAAATGATGCTCCTTCTTTGGAGTTCCTTGATCTGCGGCGCAACCGAATACACCAGCTTTCCAGTGGATTCCTCCAGGGAGCGGTAAACCTAGAGAAGCTTGATCTCAGTCACAACCACCTCATAACAATCAACCAGTCCACGTTTCCATCTGAAACCGAGATTTACCTAAAGACGCTGTCGCTGTATGGCAACCCTTTCCACTGCACTTGCAACCTACTTGAATTCATTCTGTGGATTTACAAGACTAAAGTGAAGCTCCCCAGATTGGTGACTGCAGTGACGTGCGCCATGCCTGAAGAGAGGAAAGGTAAAGCGGTGATAGATTTTGACATTACAGAATGCATTGATGACCAGCTGGCATTTCTGGCGTACTTCTTCTCCACTTTTTGCATTATATGCACTACTTTTGTGGCTGTCGCAATGCACCTTTTCTACTGGGATGTTTCCTACTTATTCTACTATTTGAAAGCCAGATTTACTGGGTATCAGCAACTGAGCTCTGACAGCTTCATCTACGATGCCTTCATCACCTATGACACCAAGGACACACAGGTGGAGTCACCTTTATTTATTTTGCATTTACACAATACAGATAGTTTCAGAGGACAGTAATAAACAGGAAAACAACAGAATCAATGATGCAAATTTCATTAAATACGAGACAAATTTTAATTTTGATGTAAACCCAACTAACATAAACTGTTCTCAGAACTTTTCAAAAGTTGCTAATTTAATAATTTAATAATGTTTGCAAAACCAAGAAAAAAATGTTTTTAAAACGTTTAAAATCTGGAAACTTTGAACATTCAGAAATAATATTTTTCATAACTTAATGGTAATGTTATTGAAACATTACTAGAACATTTTTAAATGTTCTTATCTGGTCTTTAATAACGTTCTCAAATTATTCATGCATCTTTCATGGAATGTTTTAGTTATGTTTTTTTTTTTTAACTTTACTATGTACTACTTTTCAAAATGTACAACATTCACAAAGTAGCATTCCAATGTTTTTAAAATTATAAAGTGGAACATTCCTTTAATGTTTTTGCTAACCTTTGCATAAACAAGAAAAATGTTTTTGAAATAATTCAAAAATGTCTGAGAACATTCAGAAATAACGTCCTTATAATGTAATAGGAATGTTATCAAAACGTTTTTAGAACATATTTTGTTAGCTGGGTGTCATTATTCAGCTCAGTGTTGATTCAGTTCAGTTCAATAACTATGTAAAGTTCATCAATCATGAAACCAGTTCAGTCCAGAACTCAGCAGCTCTGGAGACAACAGTGTGGTTATTCAGCTAGATTCAGTTCAGTTCAATGAGTGTTGATGTTGCAGGTGTCTGACTGGGTGCTCAATCACCTGCGAGTGCATTTGGAGGAACAAGGCGAGCGATTCCTGCCCATTTGCCTGGAGGAACGGGACTGGATTCCTGGTTCTCCCATTCTGGACAGTCTGACGCAGAGCATCCAGCACAGCCGCAAAACCGTCTTCATCCTGACCGAGCGCTACGTGAACAGCGGCTCCTTCAAGCTGGCCATCTTCCTGGCGCACCAGAGGCTTCTGGAGGAGAACGAGGACGTGATTGTGCTGCTGCTGCTGGAGCCCGTGTTGCAGCACTCACACTTTCTGCGGCTGCGCAGACGGCTCTGCGGGCGCAGCATTCTCGAGTGGCCACATTCACCGTCTGCTGAGGCCTGGTTCTGGCAGTCGCTGCGCAACGCCATACGAGTGGACAACCAGGCCATTTACAGCGACCTCTACAGCAGATATTTCACCACTAACTAGGAGGAACGATGCATAAACTGCTTTGAGCTACAGAAACAAAACGAATACCATGTTAGTTACAGAAACAGAGCCCTGTGCCAATTTGTGTATTGAATAAATTCAATTCATGTAGTAGAAAGCATGAATCTCGATGAAATGATTATTTTATTATTCTAGATTTTTGTAACCGATAAAGTGAAAACAAAGAACAAAAGTAAACAAACGTGCACCAGAAAAGAAAAAGAAACATTTAGGCTATGTTTTTTTTGGGTGTGCACATTTAATCTAAAATAATAGGGTATAACAAAAGGCGTCTTTGATATTATTTTCCTCTAAACCAGTAGATGGCAGAAAAACTTGGCGTAGCACTTTCCACAACATCTGCTTTTCACGATGCACATGTATATTTGTCTGATCTTTGACACAATCACACGCAGAAGAGCAAAGATGATTCTGTGCTTACTTGATCTAATATTTTATGTTTTTTAAAATATTGTAGATTTAAAGGGATAGTTCACTTTGAAATTAAAATTTGGTATCTATCAGCTTACCCCAAGGGCATCCAAGATGTAGGTGTCTTTTTTCCTTCAGTAGATCCAATTTTGATGTTTTTAGGTCAAACCGTTCTAGTCTGTCAGTCACATAATGGCAGGTATAGGTCACTGTCTCTATAAGAGGGAAAAAGAACATGCACAGAGAAATCCAAATTAAACAATTCCCCATTGTAACTACACATTGATGGCCTAAGACACGAAACGAGCGGTTTGTGTGAGAAAACGAACAGTATTTATATCGTTTTTACCTCTTGTACACAACCATGTCCAAGTGATCTGAGTGCACACACACATCCGGTGTGTGACGTGTGTGTGTGTGTGAGTGCGCACACGCATCCGGTGTGTGACGTGTGTGTGTGCGCGCGCTCTGGCTCACGCTGCATTCACATGGGGCGTCGGCGGATGAGAATCGCTAAAACTATTGAATATATTTGGAGACAAATGTCTTCTTTATGATTTTCAGTTTTGTTTAAGATAATTAATGCAACAGTTTTTAAATAAGGAAAGAATATGTAAAAGTATGGTATTTGGGGTAAAAAGCGCTCCTCTGTTGGGGCTAAAGGCGCACAGTAATTAACATGATAATCAGTGTTGGACTAGTTACTCAAAGAATGTAATATATTACTCATTACTAGTTACTCCTTTCAAAAGTAATATTGTTACTTTACTTATTTCTTTCTGGCAACAGTAATTAGTTACACTACTAGTTACATTACTGTTTCTTCACGCCCACAGAAGTTGTAACTTTGTATCTTCCACATACAATTCTTCTAGAATGATATTAACAACATATTTCTGCCTCATCATTTGACCAAAATCCACATTGAATCTCAGTCAGAAGTTATTACAAACACTCAATAGTGATTAACAGTGACATTCAAGTAGAAGTGTTGTATTAATCTCATTAATTGTCATGTGTAGCTTGAAGCTAATTGTAATTTCTCCGTTACCCATATACGATTATATTTCATTATGTATTTTATCAAAACACATAAGTTTGTAAGAAACTGTTTAATTTTCCAAAAAGATGTTTAATTATAGTAATATAATGTAGCACATGCTGATCAGAGGGATGTAATGCAGAGTAAAGTAAAGCCACAATTTACACAACAGTGTTCAGATCATCTTTTTTCCTGACAAAATCAATATAATGCAATATTTCTATCTGCTGAATGTAAGCTTTTCCATATTCCAAGCTTGCCTGCAGCACTGGGGACATCACATGCATGAGCGAGTCGTGAAAATTATGAAAATAAATCTATGAATTATTTGATTGTTGTATTTTAAATCAGCGGGTCGAGGCATTAAAAGTAACTAAGCTGTGTTATGGATGTAACTGTAATATTATTACTGAAATCTTATTAGTAATTAGTTACACTACTAGTTACTGTAAAAAGTAATATTATTACAGTAACTAAGTTACAGTAACTAGTTACTGCCCAACACTGATGATAATTAATAGATGGCTGACTTTTCCATTTGTTGACATGACATGGTTAGATTCAGATGGTAAATATCATATATTATGTTGGGTGTCCATATTAGAGATAATCACCATGTTTAGAATGAAACCATCATATTTAAAAACATGATATTAATCATATCATATAATAAAATATCATTTGTTGTTACTACTGTAAATCTATATTAAATTATTATGGGATCTTTACTTTTTAAAATGACTTTGTTTCTGTATTTTAAAATATGTTTTATATTAACATATTTTAAAGACAGTATATTTATTGAACAAAAATTAATTATTTTATTTATCAAAACAAGCAGAAAATAGTACATTTTTGCTAAAGTGATTGTTTTGAACAAATATTAACTTAGACATTATTAAACAAAACATTATTTTAGCTGAAGTATTTGTATCAATACTGGGGGGGGGGGGGTATTAAAGATTTTTAAACAAAATAAATGACTTGTATGATTTATTTTCACAAAATCTGTTGCTGCACAGGACATTTTCATGTTAGTTATGTTTTATTGTAAAACTGATCATGTATTTCAGGTGGAAAGGGGCTGTCATGACTACAAGATTAATACTTTACTCTCACTAATGTTTTAATTAGTTTGTTGTATTTTTGACTTTCTGACAAGGAGCGTCTGTTTCATATTTGTCTTCAAAAAAAATGATGAAAAAAGGCTGGAAATTTCCAGTCATTTTTTTTTATAGCAAAGTGTATTTACTTGAAATTGAAAGTGAAAAGGAGCATTACTAGTATAAAAGATGAATCCTTCATTTAATTAGTCTGTTGTATTTTATAGCCTACTTGTTTTAATGGTAGAATATCACTTAAAATCTTGAAAAATGTAAATTCAATCTATTAAAACAAATAATTAACAAATCCAATTCATTGTTTCTCTTTGCAAACTCACACTCAATAAAAGAGATGCAAAGAAACATTGAACAAGGAGCATCTGTTTCCTATTTTCATCATAACATGATGAGAAGTGCAGCGAAGTTTGTAAGGAGCTGCTCAAATGTCTCTAAAACGTCTGCTAGCAGCTAACAGGAACTGATCACACACACTTCCTGTTACAGTCTAGATCAGCTGTCCTCTCATTCAGCTAAAATCCAGTTTCTTTTCTGCATGTCTGGTGCATGGGCCTACTCAACACAAAACAATATGCTTCATTCATCCATTCATTCAGAGACATACGAGTGTTTAGCCTGACAAAAGGCACGAGTTTTGCAGTATCTCCACAAAATAATCAATTTACAGCTCAATTTTTGCTGTATCTGGTCTTGTTGAACTGGGTTTATTGGGTAAATATCCACACATAAAAAGAGATAATATATTTGCTTTTAAGAAACACGTTTCTTGTGTTTCCCCATGTCAGAGTATATATTATAGTAGAAGTATGCCATAAATGTTTGTACTTGAATTTTGTTCAATAGAAAAATAAAAAAAAAACTTTTCCTGCGAGTCCTCGTAAAAAACCCCAATTCTGATCTATATTCATCTGAAGCTTTAGTAGTTATATTGTAATTGTCCACCAGATGTCGCTGTCGCACAGCAGCAGCGTTCATCTCAGAGGGCGTTCACTTCAGTTCCTCACTGCAGAAATAATCAAATACATGCATGTTTCCAATGTTTCTGAACTAAAAGCGTTATTCTTATTATCTAGTTGGTGGGTTTATAATATTATATTTCTAGTGACTCCGTGAAGTTAGGCTGCGCCTAAGGGTCCGGTGACGTCAGTCACGTGATTTGCATATCTGCGCTTATAAATGCAGTGATTCTGCGCTGTTCCTCACACTGCTGCATCCGCTGGAGAATAAAGCGCTTCAACTACCACAGACTCTGGTGAGCGCGACACAAGCTTCTTCCTTTTAGAATGCACGAATATATCGTTCCTCATCTTTTAGATTATAGTCTATAATATCAATCGAATGCATTTATATAAACTGGTTCGGTCTTATTCATAATTGGTGAAATGCATCACAGCAAATGCATCTGTTTTACAATCACGACCAGGAAATGTGACAGAATTTAAATATACTGTATGTAAAATGTGACTGTTAGGATATATCCATCAGAGACGATAGATGAGGTTTCTTTGTAGTTTCTTTGTTCAGGAATGATGAGCTTGATTAGTTTTTATTCAATGCGACAAAATGGGAAATATTGCATTAATGCGAGTTGGAAATATGCTCAGATCGTTGCAAAAGCTACAATGATTTTTTTCAGATAGAAATGTTGATATGAAGTGAAATGTGCGCGAGAATGAGCAGGAAAGGGCGGTGGTTACACAGCTACTCAAGACTGTGATGCAACACCAGCGTTTCCTTTGAGCAGTTATTACATTCCAGCATTATTAAAGCGAGACTTTAGCTTTTGTGCTTTTTGTTGCATTTCTTTATTATCTTTGAAATGCACATTTAAGTGCATTTTGTTACATTAGGATACCAAATACTACAGATTAGGGAAACAAAGGATTGGAAAAGGCGGTGCACTAATATGAATATTAATGTTGAATGCCTCTGTATGAGTCATAAGGCCTTGTGTCTGCGTGCTTTTGTCTCTCTGTGTGTGTGTCATCATTAACAGCAAGCCATTTCCTGTCATTTGATTTCAGACCCACTGCAAACATGTCTGATAAGCCAAATCTTGAGGAGGTGACCAACTTCGACAAAACCAAGCTGAAGAAAACAGAAACTCAGGAGAAAAATCCTTTGCCGTCTAAAGAAAGTACGATTTGTCACATTTTCTGAGGCATGCACATAAACCAGTGAAACCCGAGGCTTAACAAATAACTCTCTTCTCTTGTCTTTCAGCCATCGAACAGGAGAAACAGGCGGGTTCATCATGAAACTCGCTCGGCACACTTCTATGCACTGTACATTCCACATTGCCTTCTTTTTCACGTCTTCTCGCTGTTTAACTTTTAACTGAAAAATATGACCTAAGTCGCATTGTGATTGGACAACCAAAAAAATGCAGACGTCTGTACAAGCCCTATGTGTCTGTGCCCACGTACTCCTCTTTTTGTAAAGCGCACCACTGATATTCTCATGAAGTTTGTTGATCTGGATGAGGAGGTGAAGGAGAAGGAGGCGGAGCCTGGCGTGAAGCTTCACTGCTTTGAGAAGTGGCGAGGGGGCGGGGCTAGGAGTTTGAGTGACACGTAACAGAGACTCACTCTTGTAACATCTCTTGTGACCTTGGTTGACTTGCTCAAATGCTTTAAAGTCATGCAGTGTTTTTTTGTATGTTGACGTCTTGGAATGCACATTTTTTTGTTTTGTAATGCAAATAAAAATACATAATATTCAGATGGACATCTTTTGAAATGTTTGTTCTGTGCATTTGGCTTTCAGCCGTGTCGGCTTGTTGTCGCTTTAAGGAATTCAACTAATTTTATAAATTTGTTTGTAATTACTAGATGAGGATTTTTAAAAAATAGGTCTTTTTTGCAATTAAAAAATAACAATTTCTAGTCTGTTATAGATTTTAGTTTTGAGCATGACCAGAAAAATGTACATTAACTAAGAATATTTTACTTTTTTATTAATTATTTTGTGCTTTTAAATTACAAGTTTAAAAAAAAAAATTAAAGTAAACGTTTTATATCTAAAAAAAAGTACAGAACTTTAGATAGCAAAACTGACTCAGTTATGCAAACCTAAATTTAAAATGTATTTTAGACCTTTCATATACCTAAAAAAAATACTTGCCAATTATATATTTTAGAGCTGAGCATGACCAGAGAAATGTACATCAACTAAGAATATCTGCCCTTTTTTATTAATTATTGTGATTTCTAGACCTGGAAATGACTAAAGTACAATTTTTCAGGTTTTCCATTACCGTGGGAAGAATATCTACAGGAAAAATTACACCACTTTTATCTTTAGATGACAAAACAAAACTAAATTATACAGACCTGCATGTAAAATTAATTTTAGTCTACTCGTATGCCCTAAAAAAAGAGATTTTTTTTAGCCAATTCTACATTTCAGAGCAGAGCATGACCAGAAAAAAATGTACATTAACTAAGAATAGCTGCATTTTTAAATGAATTATTTTGTGATTTCGAGGCCTGGAAATTTTAAAGGTAAATTTTTTCAGGCTTTACATCTACAAAAAAAAAAATTCTAACTTGCCCATTTATGTATGTATGTGTGTATTTATTTCCATTTCTGTGGGAACTTCAGAAGTTCATCTACACAAAGTACAGCATTTGTAACTTTAGAGAGCAAAACAAACTGAGTTAAACAATTAAATAATTAACCAAGACAATCTCAAACTCTTCCTGCAGCTCAGTCTTATCATTGATCTAATCAAATCTTCGTAGGATCTCTTGTCTGTTAAGTGAATGTGGGCCACTATTGACCCACATTGGCATGTTGTGACTTCATCTGACCCATAAAAGAGCCCCGGAGTGAATCTGTTTCAGCACATGCCAGGACTCGGTCAATAGTGGTCAAGGACAGACGCAGTATCTGCTGAACTCTGGAACTGCTGATAATGGCCAGATCAGTACGCTTCCCTGAACACAAACGCTTTCATTATGTTTGTTCAAGTTCAAGTTCAAGATTTATTTATTTGTCACATACACGATTATACAGAGAGTATATAACCAGCAGTGAAATGTGAGTCAGGTCCGCTCCATGGACAGTGCAATATTATAGAATACAACACAGAGGATATATACATACAATGAAATGAATAATTAATAAGATATAAAGAACAAAATATAAAAGAATGTGCATGACAGTATACTGTAGACTTAAATATTAAGATAAGCATGACTGTACAAGAGAGGAATGTGCAAACAGGTTGTAAATGGTTGACATGAAGCAGCAATCACAAAAAAATAAATAAAAAAATAAGATACCAAAACACAGAAAGTGTTGTGTGCAAATGACACTGTCAGTATGAGGTAGAGAATAATGAGTGTGAATATCTTACTGATTGTGAGTGATTATAAAGTGAAGTCATGGTGATGTTAAGAGGCTGAGTTTGAGTTCAGGAGTCTGATGGCCGTGGGGAAGAAACTCCTCCTGAGTCTCTCAGTTTTTGCCATCAGGCTGCGGAAGCGCTTACCAGATGGCAGCAGAGTGAAGAGACAGTTTACCGGGGTGATTTGAGTCCTTGGTGATTTTGACAGCTCTGCTTCTGCAGCGTTTGAGGTAGATGTCCTGCAGAGAGGGGAGAGCAGACCCTGAGATACGCTCAGCTAAGCGCACAACTCTCTGCAAGTTTGGAGAGGTTTTCTGAAGATCATTGCACATCATAAAAGATTGAGTGCAAACACACTTCAACCACTGTACAATATGAACTATAATCTCTTGTATTTATTTACTAACTATTGATGTATCGATGCCTTGAAGATGTATTCATGAGTGACCTGAGTTCATCATGTAGATAGTATAACTCGTTACCTGCCTACTAGAACTTAAAGGAACACTCCACTTTTTTTGGAAATAGGCTCATATTTCAACTCCCCTAGAGTTAAACAGTTGAGTTTTACCGTTCTACAATCCATTCAGCCGATCTCCGGGTCTGGCGGTAGCACTTTTAGCTTAGCTTAGCATAGATCATTGAATCGGATTAGACCGTTAGCATCTCACTCAAAAATGACCAAAGAGTTTTGATATTTTTCCCATTTAAAGCTTAACTCTTCTGTAGATACATCGTGTACTAAGACTGACGGAAAATGAAAAGTTGTGATTTTCTGAAAGTAGTCCCCAGCTATATCATAGGCTACTGAGCTGGGGACTACTTTCAGGCGCTGCGTCATATCACTGCACCTGCTGCACTCATGGTACGGCAGCAAAGTTTCTTGATTATTACGCCGGAATGAGAGTATAGTTCCTAGCCATATCGGACTAGATAATCACAACTTTTAATTTTCAGTCGGTCTTAGTACACAATAACTACAGAAGAGTCAAGTTTTAAATAGGAAAAATATCAAAACTCTTTGGTCATTTTTGAGCGAGATGCTAACGGTCTAATCTGATTCAATGATCTATGCTAAGCTAAACTAAAAGTGCTACCGCCAGACCCAGAGATCGGCTGAATGGATTCAAAAACTGTAAAACTCAACTGTTTAACTCTTGGGGA
Organism: Aspiorhynchus laticeps; assembly: GCA_023376895.1. NCBI lineage: Eukaryota > Metazoa > Chordata > Actinopteri > Cypriniformes > Cyprinidae > Aspiorhynchus > Aspiorhynchus laticeps. The sequence goes on along the minus strand of CM041799.1, from coordinate 6,187,853 downwards.
GTTGGAAAATGAGCCTATTTCCAAAAATAGTGTAGTGTTCCTTTAAGTTCTAGTAGGCAGGTAACGAGTTATACTATCTACATGATGAACTCAGGTCACTCATGAATACATCTTCAAGGCATCGATACATCAATAGTTAGTAAATAAATACAAGAGATTATAGTTCATATTGTACAGTGGTTGAAGTGTGTTTGCACTCAATCTTTTATGATGTGCAATGATCTTCAGAAAACCTCTCCAAACTTGCAGAGAGTTGTGATTGATCATAAAGTTGGAAGCAAACAGTAAATATTCCTGCAGGTCTGTTGAAGCAGACATTATTAAGCCCTCATTTAAAGAGGATAAGCACTAATCTGGAGCTGTTAGTGGTGTTTTAATCTGCCAGATCCAGAATTACCTCATCTAATGTTCCTTCAGTTTGCCTTTGGACACTTTTACCTCCATCAGTAAAACACCAAAGAGTTGAACTATACTGTATCTAGCTAAGGCCTGTTGAGTATGTTCTACGTAAGTATGGCATGAAAAAAAGTGATTATGATAGAAATACATAAACATCTTGTTGGACTCACCATCTAGGGGACTTTTCACATAGTTCTAAATGTTTATGGTTTATTTTTAGCTTGTGTTTATGATAACAGACACTGATTATAACTCTTGTACTTGCCCTTTTCCAAGTGTGTATGATATCAACAAATAGGACTTTATGTGCTTCATAATACATAAACAAATTCCTCCTTCTCTTTTATTTCTCTTCTTTTCTTTTTCCTTATCTCACTTTATAGGATTCTGTAGCCAAATTGTTATTGATAACGTCTAGACGCTACCATTAAGTTGTTTAGTGATGGTTTGCTTCTGTTTATGTGATTTCACCTTTATTTGCAGCTTCCTGAAGCAAGATCCACCACTGGTCAACATTAAAACACTGCTTAGTTGGTCACTGTTAATTTTGAACGCTATTTCGCTGAGCAAACATTAGACACACCTGACCGGGAGAAACATACGGGTCTGAAGCATTACAAATGATGGTTATGCTATGACTTTTCTGTCAGCAGTTTCATTGTGATGAGGCTATCAGACATCTGCAGCTTTTTGACAGCATTGAAAGTAGTTTTAGACGGCATATAGGGAACTATGGAAGCCCCCTTTATAAGTAAAAATAATAATAATAATAAAAAGGTATGTTGCCTTTTATCTCACGATGAACTCAAAAAACATCTAAAGACACATCTTTTTCGCCAGCACCTGACTAACTAATACTAACTTACCTATTCTATTTAAAAAAAAAAAAAAAAAAAAAAAAATCCTAGCTACGTGTACTGTGCGAGACTAACTGAGACTTGTCATGGCACTTGTATACTGTTGCTCTCTCGATGGTCTGATTGCTTCTATTGTTCTCCTCATTTGTACGTCGCTTTGGATAAAAGCGTCTGCTAAATGATTAAATGTAAATGTAAATGTAAACTCACAATTGTAAAAATTCAAAATTATGAATTGCTGTGAAAAAACACAGAATTATGAGGTATAAACTCACAGTGGTGAGAAAAAAAGTCAGAACTGTGAGAAAAAAAGAATTGAGATATAAACTTGCAATTGTGAGAAAAATTCAGAATTGTCAGGAAAAAAGTCAGAATTGTGAGAAATAAACTCATTTGCGAGAAAGTCAGAATTGTGACTTTATATCCCACAACTGACTTTATAACTTGCAACTGCAAGTTTGTATCACGCAATTCTGAAGTCAGAATTGTGAGAAAAAGTAAAAATTTCAAGATATAAACTCGCAATTGCGAGAAAACCGTCAGAATTGTGAGGAAAAAAGTCTGAATTACGAGTTTATATCTCAATTCCAACTTTATTTTTTGCAATTGCGAGTTTATATCTCCCTATTCTGAAAAAAAAAATTGTGAGATGTAAACTTTGTTCTTCATTCAGTGGCTTATATGAGCTTCCACAGGAAACACTGAGTAAGTGATATCACATTTACATTTTTAAAGAGGTTTTGGTTAAGAAAGTCTTAAGGCTGACTCATCTGTTTACTGAGGCTTTGAGAACCAGTCTTAAAATGAAGGTGATTAAAATGGGAAAAACATGCACAATTTGGCCATTGCAGTAAAAAACAAATATTTCATATAATACACAAAGAAGTGAAGAAATGCAAGTGAACTCCAGCTGCTCTGATCTGATAGTGCAGGACATTGGGAGTGTTGTGTGATTGTGGGCACATAATGAGAGCATGTATTGTTTTCATGTATTTATGAGATCGTAAACACTATTAAAGCTGCAGTGTATCATTTCTGTGCCACCGAGCAGAACTGCAAAGATACACCCCAGACTCACACCACTGGCTAAGCTGACATTATACTGGGTTCAAACATGCCACTCAAATAAACAGTTTGTATTCCAGTTTGGTGCTGTGTGATTAGACACTTCACTTTTACCAGCAACAACAAACTACATTTCTACATTTTCTCTAGATGCTTATGCATAAGACTGCCACAAAAGTAGTGTTTTTTGGTGCATTTATAAGTGGTTAAGATGTTCATTGCGGCATCTCTAGATGGTGGCTGGCAAGGTTTTTCTAGGTGGTTTCTAGGGTGTTGCTATGTGGTTGCTGTGGTATTCTACAGTAGATAGTTGCTAGGGGATTTTTAGGTGTTGCTACAGGTTTCTGAGTGGATACTGGGGTGTTGCTATACAGGTTTTTCTAGGTGGTGTTCTATGTTTAGGTGTTAGTTCTATGTGGTTGCTGTGGTATTCTACAGTAGACAGTTGCTAGGGGATTCTTAGGTGTTGCTACAGATTTCTGAGTGGATGCTGGGGTGTTGCTATACAGGGTTTTCTAGGTGGTTTCTATGATAATTATAGGCATTGTTAGGCTTTTTTTCTTGGTTGCCGGGGTATTGTATAGTAGATTGCTGCTAGGGTGTTTTTAGCCATTGATGCTACAGTTGCTACAGTTTTCTAGGTGGTTGTTAGGGTGTTGCTATGAAGGTGCTAGGGTTTTCTAGGTCATTTCTAGTATGTTTGTAGGCATTGCAAGATTTTTTTGTGTGGTTTCTAGAGTATTGCTGTGGTTGCTGGATGGTAAAACCATCTAAAAAAAATAAAAAAAATGCTGGGTAAAACTACAGTTTTTTTGGGTGATTGCTAGATTGTTACTATGTGGTTTTGGGGATATTTTAGGTATTTTCTAGGATATGTGTAGGTGTTTCTTGGGTTGTGTAGGTGGTTGCTTGGGTGTTCTAAGTGGGACCTCTTTCAATGTGAGTCCACAAGATATTTTAAGACATTTTTTTCCTGTCAAGGAACTAATCAAGTGATATCTCCCCTCTTTAATAATAATAATAATAATTATTATTATTATTATTATTGTTATTTTTTAATTTTTTTTATAAATTATTTAAAAAAAATTTAAGTGATATCATCGTTAACCGATAGTCATCCACCATTATTTCTGCATGTTTGTTCATGTTCACACACAGGGCAGGTTTAAATATTGCTGTGTTTTCACACAGCTGGTAACAATAGCTGAGAGGAAACCAGTTAAAATAGACGATCTCTTGACCTCCTGTAGTTCACTGCTGTTCTCATGATGTGTTTCTTCTCTACTGTTAGTAGTGCTGCAGATGTAAAGCATGTTAATCCACCTTTGAATTAAAATTCAATGCATTTTATAATCATTCAGTCATCTAAGTGCCAGAGGCTGGACATCTAGAAATTTATTTATGCCATTTATTTGTCAGCAAGTCTATAAAAATCATCCAAATTCTAGTGGTAAATGGTGAGGGCTCCCTCTCAGTGATTTTGAAGCTGATTTAGATATGAACGTCTTTGCTTGGCAAAGAAAGAATCTGTTCTTTCACACCAGCAGACGGTCCATAGAAACAGAGCTAACTGAAAGAAATGTGTGTGTTGGCGTTTGAGTGTGTTTGAGTGTGTTTGTATGTGCCATAAACACACAACAGTCACTGTTATTGTTTCTTACATACTCTCAGACTGTATTCAGTAAATTACTTGCCCTGAAAGAGAGGGGTTGCTGTATATAGTAGTTCTGTTATAAGGGATCTGTTCCAAAACCTAGTGAGCTGTCTACCTAGGGAACACTTCAGGCATCATAAGCGTATTCCCAACATGTTCCAAAAGAGAACTCTAGTCATTTGTATGATATTCTCCATCAGTTAGGATGCTCCCATTGAAGGTAGCTCCCTATGTAGGCAGTAGTCAGCAAGGCAGCTCACTAGTTTTTATAAAGTGTGTGTGTGGATTTGAACAAATGTGTCATCAGAGGAAAGTTAATGCCAGGCACGCTGTGCTGAGTGTGTGTGTCGTCAGGCACACTGAGCAGTGATTGTGAGAGGTTTTGGCCCGTGGTGCTGAGCTACCATCTGCCAGTGTTGTGACGGCTGCTGCTGTAAGAGCAGGCAGACGCACTCAGATAATACTGATATCTGTGTTGAGATCATCGCTGACTAAAGGTACACTCACATTATACATTTCAGCACAGTTTTGCTGCCAAAAATGTCCATTGTCTATTGTCAAGAAACACAGCTCACACATTGCAGTCACTATCAAGCCAAGCATCTTTCTGTTGTTTGGGTTCATCAATTTGTGTGAACTCGAGTGAAATCTGCGTGCTGAAATTTTCCTGAATATAGAAATGACTATATTTCACTGAGCAATAGTAAATGTGACCATTTCGTAAGTGACATTTCATGTAAAATTCTATTGTTTTAACAATTAAATGTGATGGAATCTACTAATGTTCAATAAATAGGTATATTTATTAATATTAATAATCATAATGATTTTTGCCTAGTAATATAGTTAATTAGTGTAACAATGACTGTCCACACTGAACTAGAAAATACACGATCATAGTCTATCAGAACTTGATATTTATTAATATATTAATCATTTATATTCATAGATAATCACATACACATTCAAAAGTTTGAGGTTGGTATGTTTTTTTTTTATGAAGGCTGCATTTATTTGATAAAAAATACTGTAAAAATGGCAAATATTATTACAGTTTTAAATAACTGTTTTCTATGTGAATAAAATGTTAAATACAATTTATTTCTGTGATGCGCAGCTGAATTTCCAGCATCATTACTTCAGTCTTCAGTCACATGATCTTCATAAATCATTCCAATATGCTGATTTGCTGCTCAAGAAACATTTCTGATTATTGTCAATGTGGAAAACAGTTGTGCTGCACAATATTTTTTGTGTAAACCGTGATACATTTTATTTTTCAGGATTTTTGATGAATATACAATTCAAAAGACCAGCATTTATTGGAAATATATATTTTCTGTAACATTATAAATGTCTTTACTGTAACTTTTGATCAATTTAATGCATCTTTGCTGAATCAGTATAGTCAAAATGCAGATAACATTGAGTCTGAAATACAGGAAGAACAGCATGTCCTCTTCGAGATACACTCAGGTTTCTATAATGAGGGCCAAGAAAGCAAGTTCCACAAGCTGCAGTCAGCTCACGTCAGACATCCAGAAATCTCATTACATGTCACATTTGGATCCAAGAATCAGTGAACAGATCCCAGATCAGAAATTCATGGTCTCTACTTTGAAACTAACATGAACAAATGCAGCATGTGTCCCTCTTATTTCAAGTGTATTCCTTTACATTAATGCACGTACACAATGTCTTATCAATTGTATGCAATATATTTAAAATGTATTGTTTTTGTTACAGTGTAATTATACATTTAAGTACTGAGTAATATTAATTAACTACTGTACATGTACTATATAATTGGGGTTTGACTCAGGGTTACTTGCATGTAAGTATGCATAATTTATTGTTATTATAATAGTAAGTACATGTAATGTACATGTGTAACAAGGACTCCTTAAAATAAAGTGTTACCTTTTGTCTTTTCCTGATTTTCCTAGGCTGTTTAAAATCAACATTTGCAATATTGTGATTCATCTGTGATTCATTGCTTTGCTTTAATGGATCAGAGCTCTTTATTGAATAATTTTCTGAAATCCCTCTGGAGAAAGTGAATGTGACCCAGGACTTCTGAAATGTGGGCGTCGCGGTTGCGCTCTATTAACTCAAATGGATTTTGGCCATGGTATCTGAAATCAAAATGTAAGTTCACGTTTGTATGTCATCTACAAATGGCTGCTTTTCTTGTTTCTGAATTTGGTTTTCAAATTGATAGTTTTGCATTTTTAGATAGCATTAAGCTGTAGTTGGTCTTTTTAAAATGTGCTGGTTTTCTGGTTAATCAGTTATTTTACAGTAAGCTGTATATCTGCATTATTTACATAAAACTTAACAGGATGGAGACTTGGAGAATAGTGTAAACAGAGACGAACAACCAAATCAAAAGGATTTTTGTTCATTTTCCTTGAACTTAAATTACTTGCTCAGAAGTCTATTCAGAAATGTTCAATATTAATGAACAAAAATCAATAATTAATATTCCATAGACCCAATGGACGTCTAAAAAAATTAGACTCACTTTTAAATGTCACTATAAATGAATCACAACCTCTTCAACTCCAGAAAACAGTGATCTTGTTATGCTACACTGTTGCTTTTGTGTCATTTCACACATGAAGCATTTGTAAACATGCATTATTTTTTCAAGACTTGTAGTAGGTGGTTGTGCATCAGTTCCTGACAAAACGAAACTCCTGCAGAGCTAAATTAAAGCACACTTCACATCTGGTCGTGAATTCTTCAGGGGAAAGATGTTTGTTTAGACTTCTGATGGCATGTTCCCTTTTCCAGAATATATTCATGGGAAAACTGATAATAAAGCCCTGACCAAAAGAACTGATAGCATTAAACTCATCATGTGAAATATCTTTGTCTCTCACAAGCTCTAAAAATAACCCAAAACATGTGGAAATATCTTTGCCTTTCGCTCAAGTCAGTCAACAGCTCTTCCATGACCTTAAACTTACTAAAATCTTGCTGTTTTGTTTCACAGCATTCGTCAATGCACACAAGAATCAACAAAAGTGTCACGACGGCTGTATATGCAAGAAAAAAAAGACTCACGGTGCAAATTTTAGGATGCTGTCATCACTTAACATTCTAAAAATCTCATGCTTGAAAATCAAGGAATCGTTCACACAAAAAATTAAATTTGCATTGCATCACTTGAAATGTAGCATTGCATCAGTGTCTCAGCAATGGATCCTCTGCAGTGAATGGGTGCCATCAGAATGAGAGTCCAAACAGCTGATAAAAACATCACAATAATCCACAAGTAATCCACACCACTCCAGTCCATCAGTTAACATCTGGAGAAGTCCTATTGAACTGTCATCAACTGAACAGCAGCTCAAACTAGTGAAGTTATTAATGTAATTTCGGGAGGAGTACGCCCATCTAATCTTCCAATTAACATCCAAGTATAAAGACAGCCTCTTACCACTTCCGTTGTTAGTTCTTTCGGCATCCATCCTCCTCCCCATCTCCTCCTTTTATGCATATTTATTTATTTATTTATTAATTTATCTATCCTTCTGTCCATCTATCTATCTATCTATCTATCTATCTATCTATCTATCTGTCTGTCTGTCTGTCTGTCTGTCTGTCTGTCTATCTATCTATCTATCTATCTATCTATCTATCTATCTTTCTGTCTATGGGGGGCTATCGGAGCTCGCGTAGAATGGTCTCTCTGAGCCCTCCATTGCAGACATCAAACCAAATCTGTTTACCATTAATGCTAAGATTATATGGGCACACGAACTCGTGAATTTCAAATTTCACGACTTCGATTATTCAGTTCCAGCGATTCACTTTCATTTTTGAATTTCAACATCACTTGTAGTGATTTTAAAAGGCACATATACTGATGGGTGAAATGTAGCTTTTCGAAACTCTGAATCAGTTAAATCATTGTGTCGCAAAATTTTATTTTTTTATTTTATTAAACACTACAAAACATCAAACCATTAAGGCAGTACAGTTATAAAAACTAAATAAATAAAAGAAAGAATACACAAATACAAATCCCTTAAGAAAATTAACCAGTGTAGCAACCATGTGTGTTTTTTTTTTTTTTTTTTGTATAACCACAGTTCTACTACAAATACCATGGTTAAATTGTGGTTAATGTAGCAAAACCATGTGGTTACCTTACCTACCATGTTTTTGTTTTTTCACCATAAGAGGACACATAGGATGAATATAGAGATGCAGTTTTCACTGCTTTAGGATTAACAGAGTGTTGAATAGTTTCTATGTACTTAACTTTGAATAAAGAAAAGAGAGGTGTAGAGACAGTTTTTTGTTTATGAATGTGAAATTTAGCTAGCAGGAAACAAATTAAGTTATATTCTCATTTGAGTAGTCAAACAATCCAAAGAAAATGTTCCCACCAATGCCAAAATCAACCCTTGTCTGTTAGCATCAAAACCCCTCATACAGGTCAAAGATCAAAATATCCCTAGAAAGCTATTTCTTTGTTTGTAATGGTTTGTTTTAGCCTCATGACAGCTGAATGAATGACACTAACATTTAAACCACAAACGTACCTTGTTCTGAGTTACTGAACTAAATCTCTGGGCATTTATTTCACAACAGCAGCCAGTCAAGCTGTTGCTTATGCAATAGACCACTTTTTTCTTTTTTTCTTTTTTCTCTTTCCAGCCAAACAGTCATGTCCGTATTCTCCAGATTAAAATACAATCATCATTCCACAGCAATGGCATTCCTGGGAAAATCATCTGCAGTTTTAAAGAGAGCTATTCACACCATAATACTGAATGTTCAACTTGTGTTATGGTATTATGAAGCAAAAACAATTAAGAAATCATATGACTGTTCACTGCTATTGTATGACACTGTGAGTTACTGAAAAGAGATATGTGTGTCATTAATATACACATTTTGAAATGAAAGCTTTGGCTTATCATGCACATACTTTTGGCTCGCTGTGATATTTTCCCATCTGATCACAGCGGATAAAAATAACTTTATAAAACTTAATCTAAATTCTGATTGGATGAGCCACATTCAAAGTGGTCTGAAAGCTGATTTGCTGAAAGACAGGGAAAGTACCAGCAAAAAATTTGCATACTTTTAAAAATGGTACTTATACCCCCGGTTTCACAGACAAGGCTTAAGCTAGTCCCAGACTAAAATGCATGTATGAGCTGTCTCCACTGAAAATATCTTGCTCTGACATATCTTAAAATACACTATATTGCCAAAAGTACTGGGTCGCCCCCTTCTAATGAACAGGTTTGACTACTTTAGTAATTTCTATGAGTACAAATCTTAATGTTAAAGCATATAATGATATTCTAGGAAATTGTGTGCTTCTAATATTATAGCAACAGTTTGGACTCTTCTATTCTAACATGACAATGTCTCTGTGTATAAGACAAGGTTCAAAAAGAAAATGATTGATTCAGTCAGTGTGGAAGAACTTGACTGGTCTGCATAAAACCAAGTCCTAATCCCAGTTTAACACCTCTGGTGTGACTGTAAATGCAGACCTTGAGACAAAAACTCATCACCAAACACCAATGACTTGTACATACACTATATAGACAAAAGTATTGGGACACCCCCTTCTTTAGAACAGAAAAATGCACTTCCAAATCTGTGGCAACAACGATGGGAACATAATTCATGTATTTAAAAATTGTATTTCATCTCTGTAGCAACAGTTTTGGAAGTGTCTAAAATGACTGAACCCATATGTACAAGTCATTGGTGTAAAGTTTTCTTCTAAGACATTTTTATAAAAGCTGCTTAAATATCTTAATTTACCTAAGGCCTAGTCCTGGTTTAAAGCTAATCCCGTCTGTGAAACAGGGCCATGATATAATTTACATTCAATTACACTTAAGTATATTCAAATACACTTAAGTATATTCTTTTAATGTTTTCGCACAGTTAATTGCATGTTATTTACAATAAATTAAAATGCTTTGTAGTTTAAATTTATATTAAATGCAGTTAGATTTGAGTGCTTTCTTGACACACTTAACTAGGACTTAAGCACATCCTTATGTAAATTCATAATTAACTTCTATATTGTCTTTGAATCAAGCGTACTGCTGAATATTAGCAAACATTTATGATAAACTAAAATATTTTATTCAATTCTATTGAAATGTTTATGTCATGTATTTAAATCTATTTGTAATTGCACATTCGTAATGATGAAGTTGCAATTTAGTACTTTTAAAAACATTAATTTTGCATGCAATATCAAATAACATTGATCAAGATAAATTATAATCAGGAACTTTAGTATGTTAGTCAGCACATCAAAATAAATGTACTTCTTTAAAACATGACATTTTTTACAAAGTCCTCTTAAGTGTTTTAAGAAACAGTCATGAAAGTGTCTCTCTTTAAGTGCACTTAAGTTGCCTTTTATTTTCTTAATGTTACATTACATTATATAGTTTTAAAAAACTTAAGATTTAAAGTGCACTACAAGTGCACATCTAATACAATTAAGTACACAGCAAATAATCTGCAATCATCTTGCATTGGCAAAGGAATGATTTTTCTTTCTAAAACAAGTCAGTGAACCTAAAAGATGAAACCGGTACATATTTATATATATTGGTTCACTGTGGGAAGAGACACACCTTGTGAAACTGGTCACTCTATTATTGATCTAGTTTTGGTTGTAAATGGAAAAGGCAGAGTCAAATGACGCCTGGATTTATTCTGAAATCAAAAGCCATTCATAACACTGAATAGAGAGGGAACGGATTTGGTTCATGCCAGTGAAGCATGTATGACAGCTTTAAGAACAACACGTTTACCAGAGCATTGTGAAGGGACTGAAGGGCAGTGTTCAGTAACATGTCATTTAATTCTCCACTTTCACAAAAAAACAGAACCTGCAGACTTTTGTCGCATTTCTTGCACTGATTTTGTGGATTTTAACAATGCAAATGTGTAAAATGGAACACAGAGTACTTCACTTCATCAAAATACTGAATAAATGAACAGACGAGGGACGTGTAGAGTGTTATGAATGAGTGGCTCAATTGTTGGCCGCTGGTTCTGTGCAGATCTGACAAAGAGTAATGGAGCTGCTTTTAAAGTCAACAAGAAAACAAAACCAACCCTGTTTGTGTTCATAATCCACATTCACAGTCTTAGTTTGCATGTCTAATCGGTGCACGTTATTCCAAATTAAACAAGAGTTTGTCTGCATAATCTTTCACCATGATATCTGAAACGACATCATGAATTCCTCTTATTTTTCAGATCCTCTCATCCAATCAAATGGCTCCATTCTGGTATGTTAAACACACTTTTAATGATCCAGTTAATGATCCCTACTTTTTTTTCTTGTCGAATAAACTTTTCTTGTTGAATATGTCAGACTACAAATCCTGATATGTAAATCAGTTTTATTTTAGTATCATTGAGATACCTTTATTAGTTTTTGCTCTTTAGCTTTTCCATTTTTATTTTAATTTTAAAGTTGTTGTTTTTTCAATTCAAGTGTGTGTGTGTGTGTGTGTGTGTGTGTGTGTGAAGTTGCTTTGTTCTGGCTTTGTTTGTTATGTGATAGATAGATAGATAGATAGATAGATAGATAGATAGATAGATAGATAGATAGATAGATAGATAGATAGTTTTATACAATGCAATAGGCCTAATGCAGATGCAGTGCAATGAGACAAATTTGTGTGATTGAATTTGATCATGCTTCCATCTAAAGCCAATAAAAGCCTGATCCTCTCAGCACTATTGATTTAAATCTATTCCACAGAAATCCATAACATTCCCATCCAATTAGTGCTAAAATGTGAAAATCAGTCCCTTATAAGGGCATAAATAAGGGAGGTGCTGTGGCTTTTGTCATATTTATCTATTGTAAAAGACTGGAATGGGTTTGTTTTCAGAGAAACGTCACTCATTTTCCCCAGAATTCCTCACTCCAGAGCGCTGATGATGTAAGCACTGAACTATCTCACATGCGCAGGCCTTTCACCATATTAGGGGGTGGAAAAAAAAGTCGGCTAGCAGCATTAGCGTTTTTTTCCAGCTGAGGAATGTTGCTCTCGTATCAGAGTCGCACACACAATCATCTCTTGTTCTAAGAGTTCTGGAGGATTGAATATTCTCACGTGGAAAGACACAGAGACAGAATTAAAGTGTGTGAAGAGCGCTTAGATTTATCACATTATGTGAAAAAAAAAACAGGCAGAAGACAAAGGAACTTTGTGCAAACAGACGCAGTTCTGCTTTAGCCACACATCAGCACTGAAGTTACTAGAGAAGTTCCTCAAGCTTTAGAAAGACTTGAAGTTTCAAGGTTGTTTGAAGGCTTTACTTTGAGTTCTTGAAGATCTCTTGAACGTCAGGAGCTGATTAAGATTAAGAAAAATGCAGTCTTGAGGCCCATTCATTTTTGTTACTTGAATTAAACTTATGTTTATTCATCTAGTTGCCAAGGCAACATTTCTTAACTTAATTTAGTTTAATGAGATGAAACTGAAATAAAAATGACTAAAACTTGTTTAAAAAGAAAATTGTGAAAAGGTGTTTTGTGCCTGCAAACCTAAAAACCATACATTAAAAATTACTAAAAAACAAACAAACAAAAGAACAGAATGGAATTTAAAAACAACAACAACGAAAAACTAAAATTACTAAGACTTACCTATAAACTAAAATTAATACGATATCAAAAATTTGATGAATAAAAACATCAATCTGACTTTAAAGAGCTTGATTATTTAAAGCAACAGACGACAAAACTGAAGTGCACACTTATAATTAACAAATCATTATGGTCCAGTGATGCGGATGCTAATATAGTTTTCATTATAGTTATCATTCTTGATGTGACTGCGCTTTTATTCATGGCTGAACACATAATCAAATGTTGTGTATAACATTTAAATCTGCTAGTGGGGTGACGGGAACCTTGAGATCTGTGAATTATATGCCAATAAACACACTTTCATGCAATCATCAACACCTCCTTCATGATCTCATTCATATGAATATGGATGATATTATCTTGCATTAACAGTAACACATTTTAACCAATTTCAGTAATGCATAATATGTGTTCTATTACATATATTACATTTGCACATGAAATGCTTACTTTTTCCTTAAAATTATCTTTTGCCAATGCATATTAAATTATGAGCACATATTACAAGCTCTATCATGCTCATAATATAATGCATATTATGTGCCCATGATATAATGCATGCTATATGCATAATATATACACCCATAATATAATGCACATTATACGCTTATAATATTATGCATGTTATGCATATAACAAGCATTATATTATGGGCACATAATATATACGGTGATAATATATTTGCATAATACAGTATATGCCCATAATATAATGCATGTTATACGCTCACAATATAATGCATATTCTATGCCCATAATATAATGTATATTATATGCCTATAATATAATGCATATAATATGCATAATATATACACCCATAATATAATGCATATTATATGCTCCTAATATATATATATACTCGTATTATAATGCATCTATGCCCATAATACAGTGCATGTTATGTGCTCATAATATAATGCATATCCTATGCCCATATTATAATGCATATTACATACTCATAGTATAATGCACATTCTATGCTCATAATATAATGCATATTACACACTCATAGTATAATGCACATTCTATGCTCATAATATAATGCATGTTATATACTCATATTATAATGCATATTATGTGCTTATAATATAATGTATGTTATATACTCATATTATAATGCATATTATGTGCTTATAATATAATGTATGTTATATACTCATATTATAATGCTTATAATATAATACATGTTATATACTCATAATATAATGCATATTGTATAATGAGCATGAAACAGAGCAACTGTTTGTAGCACAAACAGGGAATCTGAAGAGCTAATGAGCGTGTCACACAGGAAGTCATGCAGTTTGGCGCCATGAGACGCAATCAAGCATTCAGTCTTTGCAGGCAAAATCACCTTTTCACTTGACATCTGTATCATGCATTATTTTAGGTGTCGAGAAGTAAAGATCAGTGAAATGCTAGTTAAACGTTAACTAATGGCCTAATGCTTCAGATCTGTCATGAACAGTGTTGGGCAGTAACTAGTTACTG